>CM038214.1:196793787-196967769 GCA_021442155.1 Cymbidium sinense
AGATTTTTTTAGTTTAGAATTAGTTTATATTTACTTTAGATTTAGTTTTGTTTAGATTTATTTTTGATTTAGTTTTTAGATGTAGTTTTCAATTTTTTATATTTAGATTTTTATTTATTTTAAAGTTTATATTTAGTTAAGATTTTATTTTTATTTAGTTTAGTTTAGTTTAATATAAATTTTAGGTTAGGTTTTAGGGTTAGAGTTTAGTTTTAGTTTAAATTCTAGTTTAGAATTAGTTTAGATTTTAGATTTAGTTTAGAATTTAGATTTCATTTTAGATTTTAGATTTTTTAGAGTTTAGATTTTAGTTTAGTTTAGATTTTAGATTTTAGATTTTGTTTTGAGCTTAATTTTCATTTTAGTTTAGATTTAGTTTAGTTCAGGTTAGTTTAGTTTAGTTTAGAGTTTAGAGAGTTTAGATTTTTAGATTTTAGGTTAGATTTAGTTTAGATTTTTATTTTAGCTTAGAATTTTTTTTAGTTTAGTTTTTTATTTAGTTTAGCTTTTAGTTTAGTTTAAATTCTAGTTTTTTTTCATTAATATTTTGACTTTAGAGTTTAAATTTTTAGATTTAGTTTTGTTTAGTTTAGATTTAGTTTAGATTTTTAGAACTCAGATTTAGATTTAGTTTAAATTTTAATTTCATTTAGATTTTAGTTTAGAGTTTAGGGTTTAAACTTTATGGATAATTTAGGGGGATTAGGGTTTAGGGTTAAGGGTTTTATGGTTTAGGGTTTAGGGTTAGTTTAGATTTTATTTTATTTTATGTCCATTTTATTTTTATTTTATTTAGGTTTTTTATTTTTAGGATCATTTTATTTTTAAAGTTTCATTTAGATTTTTATTAATTTTATTTTAGTTTAGTTTTTATTTTTTTATTTTATAGTACTTTTAGGTTTAAGTTTAAGTATGTATTTAGTTTTAATTTAAGTTTTATTTTATTTTATTTAAGTTCATGTTTTTTATTTATTTTATTTTTATGCCTTTAGTAATTTAGGTTTGGTTTCAGTGGTCCAGGGGTTTAGGGTTTAGGGTTTTAGGTTGGCTTAGGGTTTAGTGTTTTAGGTTTTGGGTTAGGGTTTAGAGTTTAGGGATTTGGGTTTTGGGTTTTGGTTTAAAGGTTTAAGTTTAGAAGTTTAAGAGTTATTGTTTAGGGTTTAGTGGTCTATGGTTTAGGATTTAGCATTTAGGGTTTAGGGTTTTAGGGTTTAGGGTTTAGGGTTTAGGGTTTCTAATTTTAAATGGTTTAGGTATATGTTTTAGAGTTTAGTTTTTTAGATTTTTTATTTAGTTTAGATTTAGTTTAGTTTAGTTTAGGTTTTAGTTTATTATTTCTTGATTTAGTTTAGTTTAGATTTAAGATTTAGTTTTAAGTTTAGATTTAGTTAAGTTTTTTTTGTTTAGTTTAGATTTTGATTTTTAATTTAATTTAGAGTTTATTTTGTTTAAATTTTAGAGTTAGTTTATTTAGTTTAGGTTTCCTATTTAGATTTTTAGTTTGGATTTTAATTTATTTTATTTATATTTAGTTTAGATTTAGTTTATATTTTTTTACTTTAGATTTAGTTTAGTTTTATTTTACTTTAGATTTAGTATAGTTTAGTTTTTTATGTTTAGTTTTAGATTTTTATTTATTTTAGAGTTTAGATTTTATTTTTATTTAGTTTTGTTTTATTTCATTTAGATTTTAGATTTAGTTTTGGAGTTTAGAGTTTGGTATAATTTAGACCTAGCATTTTAGAGTTTATATTTTAGTTTAGATTTAGTTTTTTATATTTAATTTAGATTTTGGGATTTAGTTTATAGTTTAGACTTAGTTTAGATTTTAGATTTTAGAGTTTATATTTTTTGATTTTTATATTTAATTTAGAGTTTAGTTTAGTTTAGATTTAGTTTAGTATAATCTAGAGTTTAGGGTTTAGATTTTTTTTAGATTTTAGTTTAGATTAAGTTTAGTTTAGATTTAGTTTATATTTTAAGTTTAGTTTAAATTTTCTTAGTTTAGTTTTTAGTTTAGTTTCAATTTAAGTTTTTTAGTTTAGATTTTAAGCTTAGAGTTTATATTTTTAGATTTAGTTTAGTTTAGTTTAGATTTAGATTTAGTTTAGATCTTACTTTAGTTTAGATTTTATATTTTAGTTTAGAGTTTAGGGTTAGTTTAGTGGGTTTAGGGTTTTGAGCTAGTTTAGGGGGTTTTGGGTTTTGGGTTTTAGGTTTTGAGGGTTATCATTTAGGGTTTAGGGTTAAGGGTTTATGGTTTTTTAGGGTTTAGGTTTAGCTTTTTTAAAAATATTTAGGGTTTAGGTTTTATTTTTTATTTAAGAGGGTTTAGGGTTTAGTTTAGGATTTAAGGTTTAGGTTTAATTTTTTTATTTATTTTTTTACTTTATTTTTAACTTTACTTTTTAGGATTAGGTTTTATTTAATTTTTATTTAATTTTATTTTTAGTGTATTATATTTTTATTTTATATTTCGTTTTTATTTTATTTAGGTTTTTTTTAGGTTTATTTTATTTTTTTTAGTTTCATTTAGGTTTTTCTTTTTTTATTTTTGTTTAGTTTTTTATTTTTTATTTATTTTATTTTATTTTTAGGTTTATGTTAAGGTTTAAGTTTTAGTTTATGTTTTTATTTTATTTTATTTTATTTTTATATTTTATTTAAGTTTAGTTTTTTTGTTATTTTATTTTTAAGTTTTATTTAGTATATGTTTAGGTTTTTAGGGTGTAGGGTTTAGAGTTTAGGGGTTAATGTTTAGGGTTTAGGCTTGGTTTTAGGTTTTAGGTTTAAGTTAGTTTAGGATTTAGGGTTTAGGGTTAGTTTAGGAGGTTTAGGGTTTAGGGTTTAGCATTTAGTGTTTAGGGTTTAGGGTTTAGGGTTTAGGGTTTTAGGGTTTAGGGTTTAGTGTTTAGGGTTTATGGTTTTTTAGCGTTTAGATTTAGGTTTTAGATTTTAGATTTTTAAATTTCACATTTATTTTAGATTTTTTTTTAGTTTAGTTTAGTTTAGATTTTAGTGCAAAGTTTTTAGATTTAGTTTATTTAGTTTAGTTTAGATTTAGTTTAGATTTAGTTTTATGTTTTAGATTTAGGTTTAGATTCTATTTAGTTTAGATTTTAGATTTAGTTTTTAGTTTACATTTAATTTAGTTTAGTTTAGTTTAGTTTAGTTTAGTTTAGATTTAGTTTAGATTTAGTTTAGTTTAGAGTTTAGATTTAGATTTTTAATTAAGTTTAGAGATTATTTAGTTTAGATTAGAGATTTAGTTTATTTAGTTTAATTTATTTAGTTTAGATTTTAAATTTAGTTTAGAGTTTTCATTTTGTTTAGTTTAGATTTAGTTTAGAATTTTTAGTTTACATTTAGTTTAGATTTAGTTTAGTTTAGATTTAGTTTTCAATTTTTTAGGTTTAGATTTCCATTTATTTTAGGGTTTAGCTTTAGTTTAGATTTTATTTTTATTTAGTTTAGTTTAGTTTAGTTTAGTTTAGATTTTAGATTTAGTTTTAGTGTTTAGCATTATTTAGATTTAAAGTTTTAGAGTTTAGATTTTTAGATTTAGTTTAGATTTAGTTTAGAGTTTTGATTTAATTTAGAATTTAGATTTTAGTTTAGTCTAGATTTCTAGATTTAGTTTAGAGTTTAGTTTTGGTTTAGTTTAGATTTAGTTTACTTTAGTTTAGAGTTTAGAGATTAGATTTTAGATTTTAGTTTAGATTTAGTTTAGATTTTTAGCTTAGTTTAGATTTTTTTTAATTTAGTTTTAGTTTAGTTTAGATTTTAGCTTTTTTTAGTTTTAATTTTTAGTTTAGATTTTTAGTTTAGAGTTTAGATTTTTAGATTTAGTTTAGTTTACTTTAGATTTAGTTTTGATTTTTAGAGTTTAGATTTAGATTTAGTTTAGATTTTAGATTTTAATTTAGAGTTTAGGGTTTAGGGTTTAGGGTTTAGGGATAATTGAGGGTTTAGGGTTTATGGATTAGGGTTTAAGGTTTAGGGTTAGGATTAGTGTTTTAGTTTTTAGGTTTAAGGATTTCTTTTAATTTAGGGTTAGGTTTTATTTATTTATAGGATTAGTTTTATTTAGGGTTTAGGGTTTAGGAGTTTAGGGTTGAAGGGGTTATAACGTTTAAGGTTTAGGATTTAGGGTTTAGGGTTTAAGGTTTAGGATTATTTAGTTTAAAGATTGGGGGTGTATGGTTTATGGTTTTTTAGGGTTTAAGTTTTGGTTTTATTATTTAGATTTTTAGATTTTAGATTTGATTTAGTTTAGATTTTTTAGTTTAGTTTAGTTTAGACTTTAGTTTAGAGTTTTTAGATTTAGTTTAGTTTAGATTTAGTTAGATTTAGTTTAAGGGATTAGATTTCAATTTTGATTTTATTTAGTTTAGATTTTAGATTTAGTTTTTAGTTTAGATTAAGTTTAGTTTAGTTTAGTTTAGTTTAGACTTTGTTTAGGTTATTATTTAGATTTGGATTTTTAGTTTAGTTTAAAGTTGATTTAGTTTAGATTTTTTATTTAGTTTATTTAGTTTACATTTTTTAGTTTAGATTTTAGTTTACTTAGTTTAGATTTTATATTTAGTTTAGAGTTTACATTTGGTTTAGTTTAGTTTTAATTTAGTGTTTTTAGTTTAGATTTAGTTTAGATTTAGTTTAGATTTAGTTTTAGATTTTTTTAAGTTTAGATTTTTATTTATTTTAGAGTTTAGGTTTAGTTTAGATTTTATTTAGTTTAGTTTAGATTTTAGATTTAGTTTTAGAGTTTAGAATTTAGTTTAGATTTAGAGTTTTAGAGTTTAAATTTTAGTTTAGATTTAGATTTTAGATTTAGTTTAGATTTTGTTTAGATTTTTTAGATTTAGTTTAGAGTTTAGATTTAGTTTAGATGTTAGATTTTAGAGTTCAAATTTTAATTTAGTTTAGAATTTTAGATTTTTTAGATTTAGTTTAGTTTAGTTTTAGTTTAGTTTAGTTTAGAGTTTAGATTTTAAGATTTTAGATTAGATTTAGTTTAATTTAGATTTTTTTAGATTTTTAGTTTAGTTTAGGTTTTTTAGTTTAATTTTAGTTTAGATTTTTAGTTTAGATTTTTAATTTAGAATTTAGATTTTAAGATTTGGTTTAGTTTAGTTTAGTTTAGATTTAGTTTAAATTTTTAGTGTCTAGATTGAAATTTAGTTTAGATTTTAGTTTAGTGTAGATTTTAGATTTTAGTTTAGAGTTTAGGGTTTAAGGTTTAGGCTTTAGGGCTAGTTTAGGTGGTTTAGGGTTTAGGTTTTAAGGTTTAGGGTTTAGGGTTTATGGTTTTAGGGTTTAGCATTATGTTTTTTTATTTAGGGTTGAAGTTTTAATTTTTGCTTATTAAGGTTTAGGTTTTAGTTAGGGTTTAGGGTTTAGGTTTTATTTTTTATTTATTTATAAGTTTATTTTTTAGATTTAGGTCATTATTTAGTTTTTACTTCATTTTATTTTAGGTCTATTTTTATTTTATTTTAGATTTAGTTTTATTTTATTTAGGTTTATTATTTATAGGTTTATTTTTTATTTAGGTTTTTATTTATTTTACTTTTATTTAGTTTTTATTTTTTATTTTATTCTATTTTTAGGTTTAGGTTTTTATTTTATTTCATTTTATTTTATTATTATGTTTAGGTTTAGGTTTTCTTTAATTTTATTTTTATGTTTTATTTAGTGTCATTTAGGTTTTTAGGGTATAGGTTTTTGATTTAGGGTTTAGAGTTATTTTAGGGTTTAAGTTAGATTAGGGTTTAGAGTTTATTGTATAATGTTTATGATTTGGGGTTTAGGGTTAGTTTAAGTAGTTTAGGGCTTAGGGTTTAGGGTTTAGGATTTACGGTTTAGAGTCTAAGGTTTAGGGTTTTAGGGTTTAGCATTTAGGGTTTAGGGTTTAGGGTATAATGTTTATTATTTTTTAGGGTTTAGGTTTAGGCTTTTTTTAGTTTAGGGTTTAGGTTTAATTTTTTATTTAGTTTAATATTTTATTTTTATGTTTATATTTTACTTTTAGGTTTTTATTTAGTTTTAATTATTTTTAATTTTAGGTCTATTTTTTGTTTTAGGTTTGGTTTTTATTTTATTGATGCTTTTTTATTTTTAGGTTTATTTTACTTTTTATTTTAGTTTAGGTTTTTATTTATTTTATTTTATTTTTAGGTTTAGTTTTAGGTTTAAAGTTAAGTTTTAGTTAAAGTTTTTAAAATTTTTATTTATTTATTTTATTTAGGTTTAATTTTTTTTATTTATTTTATTTTTAGGTTTTATTCAGTTTAGATTTTGGTTTTTAAGGTTTAGGGTTAGATTAGGGTTTAGGGTTCAGACTTGTATAGGGTTTAGGTTTGTATAGGGTTTAAGTTTTAGGGTTTAAGGTTCAAGATTAATATATATGGTTTAAGGTTTAGGGTTTAGTGTTTTTTATGGTTTATGGTTTTAGGGTTTACGGTGTATGGTTTATGGTTTTTTAGGCTTTAGGTTTAGGGTTTTAGAGTTTAGATTTTAGATTTTAGATTTAGAATAGATTTTTTAGTTTAGTTTAGTTCAAATTTTAGTTTAGAATTTTTAAATTTTAGATGTAGTTTTTAGTTTAAATTTAGTTTAGTTTAGTTTAGTTTAGTTTAGTTAAGTTTTGATTTAATTTAGTTTCGAGTTTAGATTTAGATTTTTAGTTTAGTTTACAGTTTATTTAGTTTAGATATTTGATTTAGTTTAAGTTTTTTGTTTAGATTTTTTAGTTTAGATTTTAGTTTAGTTAGTTTAAATTTTAGATTTAGTTTAGAGTTTAGAATCAGCTTAGTTTAAATTTAGTTTAGATTTTTTTAATTTAGAATTAGTTTAGATTTAGTTTAGATTTATTTTAGTTTAAATTTAGTTTTAGATTTTTTTAGGTTTAGATTTTTATTTATTTTGGAGTTTAGATTTAGTTTAGATTTATTTTTATTTAGTTTAGTTTAGTTTAGTTTATATTTTAGATTTAGTTTTAGAGTTTAGAGTTTAGTTTAGTGTAGATTTAGAGTTTTATAGTTTAGATTTTAGTTTAGATTTAGATTTTTAAATTTAATTTATATTTAATATAGATTTTTAGATTTAGTTTAGAGTTTAGATTTAGTTTAGATTTTAGATTTTAGAGTTTAGATTTTAATTTAGTTTACATTTTTAGATTTTTAGATTTTTAGATTTTTAGATTTTGTTTAAAGTTTAGTTATTGTTTAATTTAGATTTAGTTTAGTTTAGTTTAGAGTTTAGAGTTTAGATTTTTAGATTTTAATTTAGATTTAATTTACTTTAGATTTAGTTTAAATTTTTAATTTGGTCTAGATTTTTAGATTTAGTTTTTAAGTTTAGATTTTAGTTTATTAGCTTAGATTTTTAGTTTAGAGTTTAGATTTTTAGAATTAGTTTAGTTTATTTAAGATTTAGCTTTAATATTTAGAGTTTAGACATAGATTTAATTTAGATTTTAGTTTAGTTTAGATTTTAGATTTTAATTTAGAGTTTAGGGTTTAGGTTTTAGGGTTTTAGGGTTTAGAATTTAGGGTTTTAGTGTTTAGGGTTTAGTGTTTAGGTGTAGGTTTTTTTTAATTTAGGTTTTAAGTTTTAGTTTTATTTATTAGTGTTTAGGGTTTAGTTTAAGGTTTAGGGTTTAGGGTTTATTATGTTTTCTTTTCTATTTATTTTTAGGTTTTATTTTTAGGTTTATTTTAGGTTTAGGTTTCTATTTGGTTTTTTATTTTTAGATTTATTTTATTTTTTAAGATCATTTAGCATTTTATTTATTTTATTTTAGTTTAGTTTTTATTTTTATTTTATTATATTTTTAGGTTTTGGTTTAGGTTTAGGTTTTATATTAGGTTTTTATTTTATTTAGTTTAGTTTTAGTTTAGATTTTTAGAATTTATATTTAGATTTAGTTTAGATTTTAGTTTAGTTTAGATTTTAGATTTTAGTTTAAAGTTTAGGGTTTAGGGTTTAGGGTTTAGGATTTAGGTTTAGTTTTTTTTTTGAATTTAGGGTTTAGGTTTTATTTTTTTTATTTGGGTTTATGGTTTAGTGTTTAGTGTGGGGTTTCAGGTTTAGGTTTTTATGGTTTAAGTTTTATTTTTTATTTATTTTAGGTTTATTTTTTAACTTTAAGTTTTATTTAGTTTTATTTTATTTTATTTTAGGTCTATTTTATTTTATTTTAGTTTTAGTTTTTTATTTAATTTAGTTTTTTCATTCTTTAGGTTTATTTTAGTTTATAATTTCATTTAGGTTTTTATTTATTTTATTTTAGTTTAGTTTTTATTTCTTATTTTATTTTATTTTTAGGTTTAGGTTTAGGTTTAAGTTTTAGTTTAGGTTTTCATTTTATTTTGTTTTCTTATTTAGGATTAAGGGTTTAGGGTTTAAGGTTTATAGTTTTTAGCTTTAGTTTATTTAGTTTAGTTTAGACTTAGTTTTAGGGTTTAGATTTTATTTATTTTAGATTTTATATTTAGTTTTTAATTTAAATTTAGTTTAGTTTAGTTTAGTTTAGTATTGATTTAGTTTTGTTTAGAGTTTAGATTTAGATTTTTAATTTTGTTTAGAGTTTATTTTGTTTAGATTTTTGATCAAGTTTATTTAGTTTAGGTTTTTAGTTTAGATTTTAGTTTATTTAGTTCATATCTTAGATTTAGGTTAGAGTTTAGATTTAGTTTAGATTTAGTTTTAGATTTTTTAGGTTTAAATTTTTATTTATTTTAGAGTATAAATTTAGTTTATATTTTATTTTTATTTAGTTTTGTTTAGTTTAGTTTAGATTTTAGATTTAGTTTTAGAGTTTAGACATTAGTTTAGCTTAGATTCAGAGTTTTAGTGTTTTGATTTTAGTTTAGATTTACATTTTTAGATTTAGTTTAGAATTAGTTTAGATTTTTAGATTTAGTTTATGTTTTTTAGGATTTAGGTTTAAGTTTTATTCTTTTAATTTAGCATTTAAGTTTTATTATTTATTTATTAGGGCTTAGGGTTAAGTTTAGTGTTTAGACTTTAGGGTTTAGGTTTTATTTTTAGGTATATTTTTTAAAGTTTATGCTTTTATTTAGTTTAGATTTTAGATTTAGAGTTTAGATTTTAATTTAGTTTAGATTTTTTAGATTTTTAGATTTTTAGATTTAGTTTAGTTTAGTTTAGAGTTTAGAGTTTAGATTTTTAGATTTTAATTCAGATTTAAATTTAAATTTTTAATTTGGTCTAGGTTTTTTCTGTTTAGATTTAGTTTTTAAGTTTAGATTTTAGTTTATTAGCTTAGATTTTTAGTTTAGAGTTTAGATTTTTAGAATTAGTTTAGTTTAGTTAAGATTTAGTTTTAATTTTTAGAGTTTAGATTTAAATTTAATTTAGATTTTAGTTTAGTTTAGATTTTAGATTTTAATTTAGAGTTTAGGGTTTAGGTTTTAGGGTTTAAGGGTTTAGACTTTAGGGTTTTAGATTTAGTTTAGAATTAGTTTAGATTTTTAGATTTAGTTTAAAGTATAGATTTAGTTTAGATTTTAGATTTTGGAGTTTAGATTTTAGTTTAGTTTGGATTTCTAAATTTTTAGATTTAATTTAGAGTTTAATTTTAGTTTAGCTTAGATTTAGTTTAGTTTTGTTTAGAGTTTATAGTTTGGATTTAGTTTAGTTTAGATTTAGTTTAGATTATTAGTTTAGTTTAGAGTTTTTTAGTTTAGTTTTTAGTTTAGTTTAGATTTTAGTTTTATAGTTTAGATTTTTAGTTTAGAGTTTAGAATTTTATATTTTATTTAATTTAAATTTTAGTTAGATTTTTTTAGAGTTTATATTTCAATTTTGTTTAGATTTTAGATTTTTGTTTACAGTTTAGGGTTTAGGGTTTAGGAGTTAAGATTTAAGGTTAGTTTAGGGGTATAAGGTTTAGGGTTCAGGATTTTGGGGTTTAAGGTCTACGATTTAGGGTTTATGTTTTTTAGGATTTAGGTTTATTTTTAATTTAGCATTTAAGTTTTATTACTTATTTATTAGGGTTTAGGGTTAAGTTTAGTGTTTAGACTTTAGGGTTTAGGTTTTATTTTTAGGTATATTTTTTAAGTTTATGCTTTTATTTAGTTTAGATTTTAGATTTAGAGTTTAGATTTTAATTTAGTTTAGATTTTTAGATTTTTAGATTTAATTTAAAGTTTAGTTATTATTTAGTTTTGATTTAGTTTAGTTTAGTTTAGAGTTTAGTTTAGATTTTAGATTTTAATTTAGATTTAATTTACTTTAGATTTAGTTTAAATTTTAATTTGGTTTTTTTTTTTTAGATTTAGTTTTAAGTTTAGATTTTAGTTTATTAGCTTAGATTTTTTAGTTTAGAGTTTGATTTTTAGAATTAGTTTGGTTTAGTTAAGATTTAGTTTTAATTTTTAGAGTTTAGCTTTAGATTTAATTTAGATTTTAGTTTAGTTTAGATTTTAGATTTTAATTTAGAGTTTAGGGTTTAGGTTTTAGGGTTTTAGGGTTTAGACTTTAGGGTTTTAGTGTTTAGGGTTTAGGGTTTAGGGTTTAGGTTTAGGTTTTTTTTAATTTAGGTTTTAAGTTTTAGTTTTATTTATTAGTCTTTAGAGTTTAGTTTAAGGTTTAGGGTTTAGGGTTTAGGGTTTATTATGTTTTCTTTTCTATTTATTTTTAGGTTTTATTTTTAGGTTTATTTTAGGTTTAGGTTTCTATTTGGTTTTTTATTTTTAGATTTATTTTATTTTTAAGATCATTTAGCTTTTTATTTATTTTATTTTAGTTTAGTTTTTTTTGTTTTATTTTTAGGTTTTGGTTTTGGTTTAGGTTTTATATTAGGTTTTTATTTTATTTAGTTTAGTTTTAGTTTAGATTTTTAGAGTTTATATTTAGATTTAGTTTAGATTTTAGTTTAGTTTAGATTATAGATTTTAGTTTAAAGTTTAGGGTTTAGGGTTTAGGGTTTAGGATTTAGGTTTAGTTTTTTTTTTTTTTGAATTTAGGGTTTAGGTTTTATTTTTTTTATTTGAGTTTATGGTTTAGGGTTTAGTGTGGGGTTTCGGGTTTAGGTTTTAGGGTTTATGGTTTAAGTTTTATTTTTTATTTATTTTTAGGTTTATTTTTTAACTTTAGGTTTTCATTTAGTTTTTATTTTATTTTATTTTAGGTCTATTTTATTTTTATTTTAGTTTTAGTTTTTATTTAATTTAGTTTTTTTTATTCTTTAGGTTTATTTTAGTTTATAATTTCATTTAGGTTTTTATTTATTTTATTTTAGTTTAGTTTTTAATTTTTATTTTATTTTATTTTTAGGTTTAGGTTTAGGTTTAGGTTTTAGTTTAGGTTTTCATTTTATTTTGTTTTTTTATTTAGGATTAAGGGTTTAGGGTTTAGGGTTTATAGTTTTTAGCTTTAGTTTATTTAGTTTAGTTTAGATTTAGTTTTAGGGTTTAGATTTTATTTATTTTAGATTTTATATTTAGTTTCTAATTTAAATTTAGTTTAGTTTAGTTTAGTTTAGTATTGATTTAGCTTTGTTTAGAGTTTAGATTTAGATTTTTAGTTTCGTTTAGAGTTTATTTTGTTTAGATTTTTGATCCAGTTTATTTAGTTTAAGTTTTTAGTTTAGATTTTAGTTTATTTAGTTTATTTAGTTCATATCTTAGATTTAGGTTAGAGTTTAGATTTAGTTTAGATTTAGTTTTAAATTTTTTAGGTTTAAATTTTTATTTATTTTAGAGTTTAAATTTAGTTTATATTTTATTTTTATTTAGTTTTGTTTAGTTTAATTTAGATTTTAGATTTAGTTTTAGAGTTTAGACATTAGTTTAGCTTAGTTTTAGAGTTTTAGTTTTTTGATTTTAGTTTAGATTTACATTTTTAGATTTAGTTTAGAATTAGTTTAGATTTTTAGATTTAGTTTAAAGTATAGATTTAGTTTAGATTTTAGATTTTGGAGTTTAGATTTTAGTTTAGTTTGGATATCTAAATTTTTAGATTTAATTTAGAGTTTAATTTTAGTTTAGCTTAGATTTAATTTAGTTTTGTTTAGAGTTTATAGTTTAGATTTAGTTTAGATTATTAGTTTATTTTAGAGTTTTTTTGTTTAGTTTTTAGTTTAGTTTAGATTTTAGTTTTATAGTTTAGATTTTTAGTTTAGAGTTTAGAATTTTATATTTTGTTTAATTTAGTTTAGAATTTGTTCAGATTTTTAGAGTTTATATTTCAATTTAGTTTAGATTTTAGATTTTAGTTTACAGTTTAGGTTTTAGGGTTTAGGAGTTAAGATTTAGGGTTAGTTTAGGGGTATAGGGTTTAGGGATCAGGATTTTAGGGTTTAAGGTTTAAGGTTTAGGGTTTATATTTTTTAGGATTTAGGTTTAAGTTTTATTCTTTTAATTTAGCATTTAAGTTTTATTATTTATTTATTAGGGTTTAGGGTTAAGTTTAGTGTTTAGACTTTAGGGTTTAGGTTTTATTTTTAGGTATATTTTTTAAGTTTATGCTTTTATTTCATTTTTATTTTACTTTATTTTAGGTCTATTTTATTTTTTTTTATTTAGGTTTTTTATTTTTAGGTTTATTTTACTTTTTAGTTTTATTTAGGTTTTTACTTATATTATTTTAGTTTATTTTTATTTTTTATTTTATTTTATTTTATGTTTAGGTTTAGCTTTAGGTTTTAGTTTAAGTTTTTATTTTATTTTATTTTTTTATTTTATTAAAGTTTAAGTCTTTTTATTTATTTTATTTTTAAGTTTTATTTAGTTTAGGTTTAAGTTTTTAAGGTTTAAGGTTTAGGGTTTAGGGTTTAGGGATAGTTTAGGTTTTGGGTTTTGGGTTCAAGGTTTATAGTTTAGCGTTTATGGTTTAGGGTTTAAGGTTCAGGGTTTAGGGTTAGTTTAGGGGGTTTAAGGTTTAGGGTTTAGTGGTTTAGGTTTTAAGAATTTGGGTTTAGGGTTTAGGGTTTAGGGTTTAGGATTTTAGGTTTTAAGGTTTAGGGATTAAGGTTTTGGGTTTATGGTTTTTTATGGTTTAGGTTTAGGTTTTAGAGTTTTGATTTTTATATTTTAGATTTTAGTTTAAATTTAGTTTGGTTTAGCTTTTAGTTTAGAGTTTTTAGATTTAGTTTATTTAGTTTAGAATTTGTTAGGTTTAGATTTAGTTTAGATTTAGTTTTTTTATTTAGTTTTAGATTTTTATTTATTTTGGATTAGATTTATATTTTTTAGATTTAGTTTAAATATAGTTTAAATTTTTAGATTTAGTTAAGATTTTAGAATTTAGAGTTTAGATTTTTAGATTTTTTATATTAAGTTTAGAGTTTTGTTTTATTTTAGTTTTGATTTATTTTAGATCTTTTAGTTTAGTTTAGATTGTTAATTTAGTTTATTTTTAGTTTTGATTTTTAGTTTAGTTAAGTTTAGAGATTAAATTTTTTTAGTTTAGTTTTTATTTAGTTTAGTTTAGTTTAGAGTTTAGAGTTTAGATTTTTAGATTTTAGTCCAGATTTAGTTTAGTTTATATTTAGTTTAGATTTTTAGTTTAGTTTAGATTTTGTAGTTTAGTTTAGATTTTTAGTTTAGTTTATATATTTTTAGTTTAGTTTAGATATTTTTAGTTTAGTTTAGATTTTTAGTTTAGTTTAGCTTTTTTTTAGTTTAGTTTTGATTTTAGTATTTTAGTTTAAATTTTTATTTTAATGTTTAGATTTTTCAAATTTAGTTTAGTTTAGTTTAAATTTAGTTTAAATTTTAGAGTTTAGATTTCTATTTAGTTTAGATTTTAGTTTTGTTTAGATTTTAGCTTTTAATATAGAGTTTAGGGTTTACAGTTAGTTTAGGGGGTTTAGGGTTTAGGGTTTTACGGTTAAGGGTTTAGGGTTTAGTGTTAGTGTTTATAGTTTATATTTTTTTAATTCTAATTTAGGGTTTCGATTTTATTTGTTTAAGGTTTAGAGTTTAGGTTTATTTTATTATTTATCCTTTAGTTTTACTTTTAGGTTTATCTTTTAGGTTTAAGTTTTGATTTAGTTTTTATTTTATTTTATTTTAAGTCTATTTTATTTTTATTTTACATTTATTTTTTATTTTATTAAATTTTTTTATTTTTTAGTTTTGCTTAGATTTTAATTATTTTATTTTAGTTTAATTTTAATTTTCTATTTTACTTTATTCTTAAGTTTAGGTTTAGGTTTAGGTTTTAATTTAAGCTTTTATTTTTTTTATTTTTTTATTTTATTTAGGTTTAGGTTTTTTTATTTATTTTATTTTTAAGTTTTATTTAGTTTAGGTTTAGGTTTTGGGTTTATCACTTAAGGATTAGGGTTAGTTTAGGGTTTAGGGTTTTGATTAGTTTAGGGTGTAGGGTTTTGGGTTTAGGGTTTAAGATTTGTTTGAGGGGTTTAGGGTTTGGAGTTTAGGGTTTAGGGTTTAGGGTTTAAGATGTAGGGTTTAGGCTTTAGGGTTTAGGGTTTAGGGTTTTATGGTTTAGGTTTTAGGGTTTAAGGTTAAGGGTTTTTTTTTGATATAAGTTTAGGTTTTAGAGTTTATATTTTAGAATTTATATTTAATTTAGAAATTTTATTTTTTAGTTTAGTTTTGATTTTAGTTTAGAGTTATAAATTTAGTTTAGTTTAGATTTAGTTCAGATTTAATTTTAGGGCTTAAATTTAGGTTTAGAATTTATTCAGTTTAGATTTCAAATTTAGTATTTAATTTTTATTTAATTTAGTTTAGTTTAGCTTAATTTAGATTTAGTTTAGTTTAGAGTTTAGATTTAGATTTTTAGTTTAGTTAAAAGTTTATTTAGTTTTGATTTTTGATTTAATTTATCCAGTTTAGGTTTTTATATTAGATTTTTTAGTTTAGATTTTAGTTTATTTAGTTTAGATTTTAGATTTAGTTTAGATTTTTTTTGTTTAGATTTTATTTAGCTTTAGTTGAGATTTAATTTTGTTTTGATTTAGTATTTAAATTTAGTTTTAGATTTAGGGTTTAGGTTTTAGGGATTAGGGTTTATGGTTTATGGTATTATAGGGTTTAGGTTTAGGTTATTTTTTATTTTAGGGTTTAGATTTAACTTTTTATATATTAGGGTTTAGGGTTTACTATTTAGGGTTTAAGGTTTAGGGTTTAGGGTTTAGGGTTTAGAGTTTTAGGGTTTAGTTTATGGTTTGGTGGGTTTATGGTTTTAAGTTAGATTTAGGTTTTTATTTAATAGAGTTTAGGGTTTAGTTTAGGGTTTATTTTAGTTTAGGGTTTAGGGTTTAGGTTTTATTTTAAAATTTTTTTTTAGGTTTATTTTTTAGGTTTAGGTTTTTATTTAGTTTTTTTTTAATTTTATTTTAAGTCAATTTTATTTTTATTTTATTTTATTTTGGAATTTTATTTTTTGGTTTATTTTATTTTTTTTTTTGTTTAGGTTTTTATTTATTTTATTTTAGTTTAATTTTTAATTTTTATTTTATTTTATTTTTAGGTTTCTATTTAGGTTTGGGTTTTTATTTAAGTTTTTATTTTAATTTATTTATGTTTAGGTTATTTATTTATTTTATTTTTAGGTTTTATTTAGTTTAGGTTTTGATTTTTGGGGTTTAGGGTTAGTTTAGGGTTTGGGGTTTTGGGTTTATGGTTAGTTGAAAGGGTTTAGGGTTTGGGGTTTAGGATTTATGGTTTATGGTTTAGGGTTTAAGGTTTTAGGGTTAAGGCTTTAGGGTTTAGGGTTTAGTGTTTATGGTTTTTTAGGGCTTAGGTTTACATTTTAGAGTTTGGATTTTTAGATTTTAGATTTAGTTTAGTTTAGTTTAGATTTTAGTTTTGAGTTTTTAGATTTAAGTTTTAGTTTAGTTTAGATTTAGTTTAGTTTAGTTTAGATTTTATGATTTTAGTTTAGATTTAGTTTAATTTATATTTTTTAGTTTAGTTTAGATTTTTATTTTTTAATTTAGATTTCTAGTTTAGAGTTTACATTTTTAGATTTAGTTTAGTTTAGATTATATTTAGTTTTGAATTTTAGAGTGTAGATTTAGATTTAGTTTATATTTTTATTTAAATTTTAGATTTTAGTCTAGAGTTTAGGGTTTAGGGTTTGGAGTTTAGGGTTTTAGGGTTTAAGGCTTAGGGTTTAGGGTTTATGATTTCTTAGGGTTTAGGTTTAGGTGTTTTTATTTTATTTAGGGTTTATGTCTTAATTTTTATTTATTAGCATTTAAGGTTTAGTTTAGGGTTTTGGGTTTAAGGTTTAGGTTTTATTTTTAGGTTTATTTTTTAGGTTTTGGTTTTTATTTTGTTTTTTTATTATATTTAGGTCTATTTTATTTTTATTTAAGATTTGTATTTTTATTTTATTTATTTCATTCGTTTTTATGTTTTATTTTCTTTTTTAGTTTTGTTTAGGTTTTTATTAATTTTATTTTAGTTTATTTTTTATTTTTTATTTTATTTTATTTTTAGTTATAGGTTTAGGTTTAGGTTTTAGTTTAGGTTTTTATTTTTTTATTTATTTTTATTTAGGTATAAGTTTTTTTATTTATTTTATTTTTAGGTTTCATTTAGTTTAGGTTTAGGTTTTTAAGGTTTATGGTTTAGGGTTTAGGGTTTAGGGTTAGTTTAGGGTTTAGGGTTTTGGGTCAAGGGTTTAGGTTAGTTTTAGAGTTTAGGGTTTATGGTTTAGGGTTTAGGGCTGTTAGTTTATGGGGTTTAGGATTTTTTAGGGTTTAGGTTTAGTTTTTTTTTAATTTATAGTTTAGGTTTTTTTATTTATTTATTAGGGTTTAGGGTTTAGGTTTTATTTATTATTTATTTTAAGTTTAGATTTTTATTTAGTTTATTATTTTTATTTTAGTCATTTTATTTTTATTTTTGGTTTAGTTTTTATATTATTTAGGATTTTGTTTTAGGTTAACTTTATTTTTTAGTTTCCTTTTGATTTTAATTTTTTATTTTATTTTATTTTAGTTTAGGTTTAGGTTTAGGTTTTAGTTTAGGTTTTTATTTTATTTTTTATTTTATTTTATTTAGGTTTACCTTTTTTATTTATTTTTTTTTTTAGGTTTTACTTAGTTTAGGCTTAGGTTATTATGGTTTACGGTTTTGGGTTTTGGGTTTATGTTCTAGGATAGTTTAGGATTTAGGGTTTAGGGTTTAGGGTTAACTCAGGGTGTTTAGGGTTTAGGGTTTAGGATTATGGGTTTAGGGTTTAGAATTTATGGTTTTTTAAGGTTTTAGTTTAGGTTTTAAAGTTTATATTTTTAGAGTTTAGATTTAGATTACATTATTTTATTTAGATTTAGATTTTTAGTTTAGTTTAGAGTTTATTTAGTTTAGATTTTTGGTTTAGTTTATTTAGTTGAGGTTTTTAGTTTAGATTTTTTAGTTTAGATTTTAGTTTATTTATTTTAGATTTTATATTTAGTTTAGAGTTAAAATTTAATTTAGTTTAGATTTAGTTTAGATTTTTTAGTTTAGGTTTAGTTTAGATTTAGTTTAGTTTAGATTTAGTTTAGATTTTAGTTTTAGTTAGAGATTTTTTTTAGATTTTATTTATTTTAGTTTAGATTTAGTTTAGATTTTATTTATTTAGTTTAGTTTAGTTTAGGTTTGATTTAGTTTAAAGTTTAGAGTTTAATTTAGTTTGAATTTAGAGTTTGATAATTTAGATTTTAGTTTAGATTTATATTATTAGATTTAGTTTAGATTTTTGGATTTAGTTTAGAGTTTAGATTTAGTTTTGATTTTAGATTTTAAAGTTTAGATTTTTGTTTAGTTTAGATTTTTTAGAGTTATAGATTTAGTTTAGAGTTTAGTTTTTGTTTAGTTTAGAGTTTTGAGTTCAGATTTTTAGATATTAGTTTAGATATAGTTTAGCTTAGATTTTGTTTAGATTCTTAGTTTAGTTTAGATTTTTTAGTTTAATTTTAATTTAGTTTAGATTTTAGTTTTTTTAGATTTCAGAGAGGATTTTAGATTTAATTTAGTTTAGTTTAGATTTAGTTTTGATTTTTAGAGTTTATATTTAGATTTATTTTATATTTTAGATTAATTTAGATTTTAGATTTTGGTTTAAATTTAAAGGTTTAGGATTTAGAGTTTAGGGTTAATTTTGTGGATTTAGGGTTTAGGTTTTAGGCTTAGGTTTTAAAGTTTAGATTTTTAGGTTTTTGATGTAGTTTAGATTTAGTCTATATTGTTTTAGTTTCATTTAGTTTAGATTTTTGTTTAGAGTTTTTAGATTTAATTTATTTAGTTTAGTTTAGATTTACTATAGATTTAATTTTAAGGATTAGATTTAGCTTTAAATTTTATATAGTTTAAATTTTAGATTTAGTTTTTAGTTTAGAGTTTAGGGTTTAAGGTTAGGGTTTAGGGTTTAGGGCTTAGGGTTTTATGCTTTAGGGTTTAGGGTTTACGATTTAGGGTTTATGGTTTAAGGTTTACGGTTTTTATGGTTTAGGTTTAGGTTATTTTTTATTTTAAGGTTTATATTTTATTTTTTATATATTAGAGTTTAGGGTTTACGATTTAGGGTTTTAGGGTTTAGAGTTTTAGGGTTTAGAGTTTAAGGTTTCGAGTTTAGGGTTTAGGGTTTATGGTTTTTTTGGGTTTAAATTTAAGGACTTTTTTTTTAAATTTAGCATTTAGGTTTTATTTATTATTTATTAGGGTTTAGGGATTAGATTAGGGTTTAGGGTTTAGGGTTTATTTTATGGTTTAGGCTTTAGGCTCAAGGTTTTATTTTTCAGTTTAATTTTTAGGTTTAGTTTTGGTTTTATTTTATTTTAGGTCTATTTTATAATTAGTTTCTATTTTTGTAGGCTTTTTATTTTTAAGTTTATTTTATTTTTTAATTTTGTTTATATTTTTATTTATTTTATTTTAATTTAGTTATGATTTTTTATTTTATTTTATTTTTAGGCTTAAGTTTAGATTTAGGTTTTAGTTTTGGTTTTTATTTTATTTATTTATTTTATTTTATTTTGGCTTAGGATTTTATATTTATTTTATTTTTAGGTTTTATTTAGTTTATTTTTAGGTTTTTAGGGTTTAGGGTTTAGGGTTTATGGTAAGATTTAGATTTGTGGTTTAGGGTTTAGGGTTTAGATTTAGGGTTTAGGTTAGTTTAGGTTTAGAGTTTATGGTTTAGGGTTTAGGGTTTAGGGTTAGTTTAGGGGGTTTAGGGTTTATGGTTTAGCATTTAGGGTTTTGGATTTAGGGTTTAGGGTTTAGAGTTTTGGGTTTAGGGTTTAGGGTTTAGGGTTTATGATTTATGGTTTTTTAGGGTTTAAGTTTTGGTTTTAAAGTTTAGATTTTTAGATTTTAGATTTAGTTTAGATTTAGTTTAGATTTTAGATTTTAATTTAGATTTAGTTTAATTTACACTTTAGATTTTAGTTTTAGTTTTTATTTTAATTTAGAATTTAGTTTAGATTTTCAGTTTAGATTTTAGATTTTTAGATTTAGTTTAGTTTAATTTAGATTTAGTTTAGATTTTTAGAGTTTATATTTAGAATTAGTTTAGATTTTAGATTTTAGATTTAGTTTAGAGTTTAGTTTAGGGTTTAGTTTTAGTTTAGGGTATGGTTTTTATTTAGGTTTAGGGTTTAGGTTTAATGGTTTAGGGTTTGTTTTAGGTTTAGGTTTAGTTTTTTTCAAATTTAGGTTTAGATTTTATTTTGTAATTATGGTTTAGGGTTTAGTTTAGGGTTTATAGATTTAGGTTAGAGTTTTTTAGGGTTTAGAGTTTTATGGTTTAGGGTTTTGAATTTAGGGTTTATGGTTTTTTAGGGTCTAGGTTTAGGATTTTTTTCTAAATCTTATTTTTAGGTCTTATCTTTTATTTATTAGGGTTTAGGGTTTAGGGTTTAGGATTTAGGTTTTATTTTTTATTTATTTTTAGGTTTTATTTTTATGTTTTCTTTTTATGTTTAAATTTTTATATAATTTTTATTTTATTTTAAGTTAATTTTTTTTTATTTTGATTTCATATTTATTATATTTAAGTTTTTATTTTTAGGTTTATTTTATTTTTCATTTATTTTATGTCTTTATTTAATTTATTTTAGTTTAGTTTTTATTTTTTATTTTATTTTCTTTTTAGTTTTTAGTTTAGGTTTTGATTTTAGTTTATGTTTTTATTTTATTTAGGATTTTGTTTTTTGATATATTTTATTTTAGGTTTTATTTAGTTTAGATTTTTTTTGTTTAGGGTTTTATTTATTTTATTTATTTTAAAGTTTTATTTTAGATTTATTTTTATGTTTAGATTTATTTAGATTTTAATTTATTTTATTATACTTTTATTTTAATTTTATTTTATTTATTTTTTAGGTTTTTTTATTTTAATTATTTATTTTTTTTTATTTATATTTATCATTATTTTAGTTTAGTTTATTTTATTTTATTTTATTTTAGGTTAGGTTTTTTAGGTTTAGTTTAGGTTTATTTTATTTTATTTATTATTTATTTAGGTTTATGTTTATTTATTTTATTAGGTTTATTTTAGATGCTCAATGTGATTTAGTTTAGGTAAGAGGGTTGGGTGTAGGCCTGGGGTGGGGTCAGTTTAGGAGTAGAGTTTAGAGTAGGTGGGGCTAGGCTTTAGCCTGTGATAGGTTTGGGGAGTGGTGGTTTAGTTTTAGGGTAGGGTATGGTTTTAGTGTAAATATGTAGAGTAGATTTAGATTTTAAATAGTGAATTTAGTAGATTTTTAGTGTTTTAGATTTATCCTAGATTAGTTTAGTGTTAGTTTAGATTTTTATTTTGATTTATTAATTTTAGTTTAAAGTTAGATTTTTATTTTATTTAGTTTAGTTTAGTTTAGGTTTTAGATTTAGTTTTAAAGTTTAGAGTTTTGTTTGAATTTGTTTGAAAATTTAGATTTTAGTTTAGATTCATATTATTAGATTTAGTTTAGATTTTTGAATTTAGTTTGAGTTTAAATTTAGTTTAGATTTTTAGAGTTTAGATTTTAGTTTAGTTTAGATTTTTAGATTTTATTTTATAGAGTTTAGTTTTTAGAGTTTGAGTTTATATTTTTAGATTTTAGTTTAGATATTTAGTTTAGATGTAGTTTAGATTCTTAGTTTAGTTTAGATTTTTTTTAGTTTAGTTTTTAATTTAGTTTAGATTTTAATTCATAGATTTTTAATTTTAGATTTTAGTTTAGTTATTTTAGATTTAGTTTAGATTTTAGATTTGATTTATCTAGATTTAGGTTTAGGTGATTTAGTAGATTTTGTTTAGATTAGTTTAGTTTTTGAGGGTTGGGTTTAGGTTTAGGGTTTGGGTTTTAGTTTATAGTTTTATGAGGTTTAGAGTTTAAATTTTAGTTTTGATGTAGTTTAGATTTAGTTTAGATTTTTTTAGTTTAATAGATTTTAATTTAGAGTTTTTTTAGACTATTTATTTAGTTTAGTAGATTTATTTAGATTTTAAGGTTTAGATTTAGATTTTATTTAGTTTAGATTTAGATTTAGTTAGAGTTTTTAGGATTTAGGGTTTAAGGTTTTAGTTTAGGGTTTAAGGTTTATGGTTATGATTTAGGTTTATTTTTAGTTTAGGTTTATTTTTATTTATATATATAGAGGATTTTAGTTTATAGTAGGTTTATAGTTGGTTTTAAGGGTTTAGATTTAGATTTATTTTAATTTAGATTTAGGTTTTATTTATTATATTAGTTTAGGGTAGTTTAGGATTTAGTTTATGGTTTGGGTTTAGCTTTTTTATTTTCATTTAATTTTTTAGGTTTAGTCTTGGTATCTGGTCTATTTTATAACCATTTATTTATATTTTTTAGGCTTTTATTTTAAGTTTATTTTATTTTTAGTTTTATGTTTTATTTATTTTATTTTAGTTTTGATTTTATTTTATTTTATTGGATTAGGTTTAGATAGTTTGGTTTTATTTTATTTTATTTGGCTTACATTTTATATTATTATTTAGGTTTAAGTTTACTTTAGGTTTGTGGAAAGGTGTTTAGGGTAGGATTTTGGATTTAGGGAGTTTGTTTAGGATGAGTTTAGTTTAGGGTTTAGGTTACTTAGGGTAGGGTTTGTTTATATTTAGAGTTGTGAAGAGAAGTAGGGTTTAGTGGTTTAGGGTAGGGTAGGTGGATATGGCTCATGGTTTTAGGCCTAAGTCAGTTAGAGAGATTTTTAGATTTAGATTTTAGAGATTTAGTTTAGATTTTAGATTTTTAGATTTAGTTTAGAATTTAGTAAGATTTTAGTTTTTTTTAGTAATTTAGAATTTAGTTTTAAGATTTAGAGATTTTGTGATTTAGTTTTAGTTTGTGATTTAGAGATTTTAGAGTATATTTAGATCAGTTTAGATTTAGTTTTTATTTTTTAGTTTTAGTTTAGGTTTAGGTTAGTCAGTTTAGTTTAGGGTCAGGATTTAGGGTAGGCTCACGATTTAGGTTTAGGTATTAATTTTTTAGGTTTAGGTTTTAAATTTAGGTTAGATTTTATATATAATGGTAGTTTAGTTGTGGTCAGAGGGTAGTGGTAGTTTAGGTAGGGTTAGTTATGATTTGGGTTTGAATTTAGCGTAATGGTTTTAGGTAGTTTAGGATTTTTTTTCTTAATCTTGGTTTTAGGTTTTATTTTTTATTTATTAGGGTTTAGGGTTTAGTTTAGGGTTTAGGTTTAGGATTTAAGTTTTTATTATTATTTATTTTTAGGTTTTATTTTTAAATTTTTTTTTAGGTTTAGCTTTTTATTTAGATTTTATTTTATTTTAACTTTATTTTTATTTATGTTTTTGATTTTGTTTTTATTATATTTAAGTTTTTTATTTTTAGGTTTATTTTAGTTTTCGTTTAATTTATGTCTTTATTTATTTTATTTTAGTTTAGTTTTTATTTTTTATTTTATTTTATTTTCAGGTTTTAGTTTAGGGTTTGAATTTAGTTTATTATTTTTTTATTTTATTTAGGTTTTTGTTTTTTTGATATATTTTATTTTTAGGTTTTATTTAGTTTAGCATTTTTTTTGTTTAGGGTTTAGGTTTTATATTTTATTTATTTTTAGGTTTAGGTTTATTTTTTATGTTTAGATTTTTGTTTAGATTTTATTTTATTTTAATATTATTTTATTTTATTTTTTTTAGTTTTAGCTTTATTTTATTTAGGTTTTTTGTTTTTAGTTTAGTTTTTTTTAGATTTTAGTTTAAAGTTTTTAGATTTAGTTTATTTAGTTTAGTTTAGATTTAGTTCAAATTTAATTTTAGGGTTTAGATTTTATTTAGCTTAGATTTTTTATTTAATTTTTAGTTTAAATTTAGTTTTATTTATTATTGTTTAGTTTAGATGTAGTTTAGTTTAGAGTTTAGATTTAAATTTTTTATTTAGTTAATAGTTTATGTAGTTTAGATTTTAGATTTAGTTTAGTTTTAGTTTAGATTTTATTTAGATTTCAATTTTTTTTAGTTTAGATTTAGATTTTAGTTTATTTTAGATTTAGTTTAATTAAGATTTAGTTTAGATTTTAGTTTAGATTTAATTTACATTTCATTTTGATTTAGTTTAGTTTTGATTTAGTTTAGATTTAGTTTTTTATATTTAGTTTAGATTTTAGGTTTAAATTTATTTATTTTAGTTTACATAGTTTAGTTTAGTTTAGATTTTAGATTTAGTTTTGAGTTTAAGTTTAGTTTTGTTTAGGGTAGGTTTTATTTTTATTTATTTTGGTTTATTTTCATGTTTAGATTTTATTTAGATTTTATTTTATTTTATTATAGTTTTATTTTATTTAGGTTTTAGCTTTATTTTTTATTTAAGTTTTTATTTTAGGTATTTTATTTTCATTTAGTTTAGATTTTATTTAATTTATTTTAGTTTAGTTTTTATTTTATTTTATTTTATTTTAAGGTTAGGTTTAGGTTTAGTAGATTTTATTTATTTTATTTATTTATTTATTTAGGTTTAGGTTTTATTTTATTTATTTAGGTTTTATTTA
The DNA here is from genome assembly GCA_021442155.1 of Cymbidium sinense. Taxonomy (NCBI): domain Eukaryota; kingdom Viridiplantae; phylum Streptophyta; class Magnoliopsida; order Asparagales; family Orchidaceae; genus Cymbidium; species Cymbidium sinense. The sequence continues at coordinate 196,817,742 of CM038214.1, forward strand.
GTTTATGTTATTTTAGGGTTTAGTAGGAGTGAGTTTAGGGTAGTTAGGGCCTTGGCTTAGTGGTAGGGTTTGGATTAAGGTTTAGGTTTTAGTAGTTTGTGGTAGATTTAGGGTTTATGGTTTTAGTATTTAAATTATGTTTTAGTAGATTAGATTTTATATTAATTTTATATAGTTTTTAGTTTATTTAGATTTAAAGTTTAGATTTAGTTTATTTAGTTTAGTTTAGATTTAGTTTAGATTATTTAGGGTTTAGATTTTATTTTGCTTAGATTTTAGATTTAGTTTTTTTAGATTTATTTTATTTAGTATTGTTTAGTTTAGATTTAGTTTATAGAGTTTATTTAGATTATTTGTTTAGTTAATTTTATTTAGTTTAGATTTAGTTTAGTTTTATTTTAGATATTTTAGAAGATTTTTTTATTTAGTTTAGATTTTATTTAATTTAGAGTTTAGATTTAGTTTATTAAGATTTTGTTTAGATTTTTTTAGTTTAGATTTAATATTTCATTTTGATTTAGTTTAGTTTTGATTTAGTTTATTTAGTTTTTATATTTAGTTTTAGATTTTAGGTTTAAATTTTATTTATTTTAGAGTTTACATTTAGTTTAGTTTAGTTTAGATTTTAGATTTAGTTTTTGAGTTTAGAGTTTAGTTTTTTTGTTTAGGGTTTAGGTTTTATTTTTTATTTATTTTTAGGTTTATTTTTTATGTTTAGATTTTTATTTAGATTTTATTTTATTTTATTATAGTTTTAATTTATTTTTATTTTAGGTTTAGCTTTATTTTATTTAAGTTTTTTATTTTAGGTTTATTTTATTTTTCTCTTTAGTTTAGATTTTTATTTAATTTATTTTAGTTTAGTTTTTATTTTTTATTTTATTTTATTTTTTGTTAGGTTTAGGTTAGTTTTAGTTTACATTTTTATTTTATTTATTTTATTTTATTTTATTTAGGTTTAGGTTTTTTATTTATTTTATTTTTAGGTTTTATTTAGTTTATGTTTCAGTTTTTAGGGTTTAGGGTTTAGGATTTGTTTAGGGAGTTTAGGGTTTAGGGTTTAGGGCTTAGGGCTTAGGGTTTAGGGTTTAGGCTTTAGGATTTAAGGTTTGGGGCTTAGGGTTTTAAAGTTTAGGGTTTAGGGTTTAGGATTTAGGGTTTATGGTTTTTTAGTATTTAAATTTATGTTTTAAAGTTTAGATTGTTAGATTTTATATTTAATTTAGATATAGTTTAGGTTTTTTTAGTTCAGTTTTATTTAGATTTTAGTTTAAAGTTTTTAGATTTAGTTTATTTAGTTTAGTTTAGATTTAGTTTAGATTCTATTTTAGGGTTTAGATTTTATTTTGCTTAGATTTTAGATTTAGTTTTTAGTTTAGATTTAGTTTTATTTAGTATTGTTTAGTTTAGATTTAGTTTAGTTTAGAGTTTAGATTTAGATTTTTTGTTTAGTTAATAGTTTATTTAGTTTAGATTTTAGAATTAGTTTAGGTTTTTATTTTAGATATTTTAGAGAAGATTTCAGTTTATTTAGTTTAGATTTTAGATTTAATTTAGAGTTTAGATTTAGTTTAGTTAAGATTTTGTTTAGATTTTTTAGTTTAGATTTAATTTACATTTCATTTTGATTTAGTTTAGTTTAGATTTAGTTTAGATTTAGTTTTTATATTTAGTTTTAGATTTTTTAGGTTTAAATTTTATTTATTTTTAGTTTACATTTTAGTTTAGTTTTAGATTTTAGATTTATTTTTTAGTTTAGTTTAGTTTTTTTTGTTTAGTTTAGTTTTATTTTTATTTTATTTTTTTAGGTTTATTTTTATGTTTAGATTTTATTTAGATTTTATTTTATTTTATTATAGTTTTATTTTATTTTATTTTAGGTTTATTTTATTTTATTTAAGTTTTTATTTTAGGTATATTTTATTTTTATTTAGTTTAGATTTTATTTAATTTATTTTAGTTTATTTTTTATTTTTATTTTATTTATTTAAGGTTAGGTTTAGGTTTAGTTTTAGTTTACATTTTATTTTATTTATTTTATTTTATTTAGGTTTAAGTTTTTTATTTTATTTATTTTAGGTTTTATTTAGTATTAGGTTTGTGGTTTAGGGTTTAGGAGTTTAGTTTGTTTAGGGCTTTTAGGGTTTAGTTTAGGATTTAGTTAGGGTTTTAGTTTAGGGTTTAGTGGATTTAGGGTTTATGGTTTTAGATTTAAATTGTTTAGAGTAGATTTAGATTTTATATTAATTTAGATAGTTTAGTTTTTTAGTTTTATTTAATTTTAGTTTTTTAGATTTAGTTTATTTTAGTTTAGTTTAGATTTAGTTTAGATTATTTTAGGGTTTAGATTTTATTTTGCTTAGATTTTATTTAGTTTTTAGTTTAGATTTAGTTTTATTTAGATTGTTAGATTTAGTTTAGTTTAGATTTAGATTTTATTTAGTTAATTTATTTAGTTTAGATTTTATTTAGGTTTATATATTTTAGATTTAGATTTTAGTTTAGTTTGATTTAATTTAGAGTTTAGATTTAGTTTAGTTAAGATTTAGTTTAGATTTTTTAGTTTAGATTTAATTCACATTTCGTTTAGATTTAGTTTAGTTTAGATTTAGTTTAGATTTAGTTTTTATATTTAGTTTTAGATTTTTTTAGGTTTAAATATTTATTTAGAGTTTAAATTTTTTAGTTTAGTTTAGATTTAGATTTAGTTTAGTTTAAATTTAGTGATTTAGAGTTGAGTTTAGATTTAGATTTAGATTTTAGATTTAGTTTAGATTTTAAGATTTAGTTTAGAGTTTGATTTAGTGAGATTTTAGTTTAAATTTTAGTTTAGTTTAGATTTTAGATTTTGATTTATTTAGAGTTTATTTAGTTTAGATTTAGTTTTGTTTATTTTAGATTTATTTAGATTTTAATTTAGTTTGATTATTTTAGTTTATTTTAGATTTTCATTTTTTAGTTTAGATTTTAGTTCTTACATTTTTAGATTTAGTTTAGTTAGTTTAGTTTTAGATTTAGTTTAGATTTTAGAGTTTAGATTTAGATTTAGTTTGTTTTAAATTTTAGATTTTTTAGATTAGGGTTGGGTTTAGGATTTAGGTTATGATATTTTAGGGTTTTTAGTTTTTAGTTAAATTTAGATTTTAATTTATTTTAGATTTTAGATTTTAGTTTAGTTTAGTTTAAATTTAAGTTTAAAGTTTTAGATTTAGTTTTGTTTAGATTTAGAGAGTTTAGATTTTAGATTTAGATTTATTTATATAGTTTAGTTTATAGTTTAGTTTTAGTTTAGATTTAGTTTAATTTAGAGGTTAGATTTAGATATTTAGTTTAGTTTAGAGTTTATTTGGTTTAGATTTTAGATTTAGTTTAGATTTTAGTTTATTTAGTTTAGATTTAGTTTAGTTTAGGTTTAGTTTATTTAGCTTAGATTTAGTTTAGTAGATTTTAGTTTAGATTTAGTTTTAGATTTAGTTTTGTGATTTAGGCTTAGATTTAGATATTTTAGAGTTTACATTTTAGTTTAGATTTAGATTTAGATTTTAGATTTAGTAGATTTTAGATTTAGTTTTAGATTTTGTTTAGGTTTAATTTAGTTTAAGATTTAGTTTAAAGTTTAGTTTAGTTTAGTAGTTTAGAGTTTTAGTTTAGATTTTAAGGAGATTTAGTTTAGCCAGATTTAGATTTTAGTTTAGTTTAGTTAGATTTAGTTTTATTTTAGATTTTTAGATTTATAGTTTTTTAGTTAGATTTAGTAGATTTAGAGATTTGATTAGTAGATTTAGTTTAGTTTTAGATTTTAGAAGAGTTTAAGTTTAGGTGAGTTTATAGGTTTAGTTTAGTTTTTTTATAGTTTGGATTTGGGTTTAATGTTTGTGGTTTTAGTTTTATTTTAGTTTAGTTTAGCATTAGTTTAGTTTAAGTTCAGGTTTAGTTTAGGTTTAGAGTTTAGGTTTTTAGTTTAGGTTTTAGGTAAGTTTAGGTTTTATTTGGTTTTTTAGTTTAGATGTGTTTTTTAGTTTAGGTTTAGGTTTATGTTAGGTTGTGGTTTAGGGTTTAGGTTTGTTTAGGATTTTGGGTTTAGGGTTTAAGATTTTTTAGGGTTTATTGTTAGGGTTTAGGGTTTAGGGTTTAGGGTTTAGGATTGTAGGTTTAGGGTTTAGGGTTTAGAGTTTATTTTATGGTTTAGGGTTTAATTTTTTTTTTAAATTAAGAGAGTTTTATTTCCACAAAAAAGGGGGATACAAAAATCTTAAAGGGGATAAATCTCAAAATTAATGCTTAAAGAGCTATAATAAATCCTAAAAAGATGTATCAACTATTACAATAATATATAAAAGCAAACAAAAGAAAAGCCAAATCAAGATTAGAAAAGGTCCATGTGAACAACAAATCCACTTGGTCTCTCTGATAATGGCAGGAACGACCTGTAAGACTCTCCCAACCTATAAAAGAATTCTGCAACATACTAAGGAAAGGATGAGTACAATTAAGTAGGCATAAAGAGTAAGGGCAAAGATAAAGAGCAAAGTAAAGAAAAGGCTCAGGCTTAGTCACAGTCATCTCAAGGAGCAACAGTATATGTAAGCATCCAAACTTCAGAAGAAGGGTTATAATTACATATAGTGCAACCAGCCAAAAGAAGAAAGAGAAGGAAACATCAAGGCCATCATAGCTAGTATACCTCGTGTAGCCAATCATCCAAAGATCATCCTCCAACAAAGCTGCAAAGTCCTCAAACCAGTAAACATAACATCCAATCACAAAGCCACTAAAATAATCAAGCCTAGTAAGATAGATTAATAATCAATCCTCAAGGATAAAAGAATGCAGTAGGAAAACCACTACCCAAAAATGAAAAAGAACATCAATAAGAGCAAGCAATATAATAGGGAGAACAATACAAACAAAAAAAAATAGGCCCAAAGCCATAACAAACAACCCATAATTATCACCAAAGCACCAGCAATGCAAATCCAAGGTAGAGAGTACAGCCAACACTAACAGCAGTCACCAATCCAACCTAAAGCTCACAGCCAAAATAATCTCCAATGCATCAAACCAGGGCACCAACACCGAAGGTAAAACAATAGCCACCAAACATCCCTCAACCAGCCAACCCAAAATGATAGCAAACCCAAAGCCAAGACCAAAACACCATAATAGCTCATGTCCACCACTAGCAAAACATAAACAAATAGCTAATAAAACCACCCAACCCATAGAAACATGAGGAGCAGCAGAAAAAATCAGAATAATAGTGAAGCTACCACCCAAATAGGAAAAAGGAAAAAAGGGAAGCAGCAACAGCTTAGAGAGGAAAACCATTACAGGAGGAGGCCAAAACTAGAACCAAAAGAACCAGGAAGAATTACTTAATCTGACCACTAGTCCCCAACTAGAAAACAAATAGATAACAACCAACAAAAAGCCTCCACCCAGCCAAATACAAGCCAACGATAAAATATCAACAGGTCCCTAGATCTGCCATCAATAGCAAGAAAAGCCAGACAACAGAGCCACTAGCCAACCAACCCAACCAACCAACCTAGCCACCCAACCAAACACCACAGGATTAGAAGATACAACTCAATGAAAAGACCAATAGCAGTCATCAAGCAAAAACCACCTGAGACAACCAAGCAGAGTGTAGAAGAAAAATGCAGCATCCACCAAGCCCAACCACAGCAACAGAAAATCTTATTTAGGTAAGGAAACAACCAGCCAAAAATAAAGGCAGACCCAACATCAAAAAGTATAATGGAAAAGCCAACAGTAGGCAAAGTCACTACCCAACAAGAAGGCAACAAAATATCACTACCAGTGTGCCAAACAAACCACAAGTCTCAGAGAGTTGCAAAACTAGTTAACAAAAGCGCTACTAAAGCCCAAAAAAGGATCAGAGAGATCAAGAATGAGATTAAAAGGGAAATGACTAAAGTTTAGAGATAGTCTAGAACCATCAAGGCAACACTCACATAAAATGAGGCTAACCAAGGTTCTCAAGAAGAACAGCGAAAGACCAATCCCAATAGAGGAAAGCACAACAACAATAATCAAAAAGCAGCTCAAAGAAACCACCATAGCAAAAGGACAACAAAAATAAGCCAAAAGTTAAAATCTCAAGAGTTAGGTAAGTTTTGATTTTCAAATATAGTGAGTTTATTTAACTCAAAGACCCAAATTGGCTAGGAAATCTGCACAAGCATTACCTTCATGAAGAATATGAGAAATTCTATAGCAAACTTGAGAGAGGAGGTTTTTAGTGTGGTTAAGAAGATAAAATAAATCAACATTTCATTTTATTAGAATTGAGCATTTCAAGTAAAAGAAGAGCGTCAACTTTGATCCAAATATTAAAGAGGCCTTTGTTCAAACAAATATCAATAGCTTTATTAACATCCATAAACTAACATAATAAGATTTTAGGGGATAGGCAAAAGCACAAATGATAGTACCTTTGGAATCCCTAAGAATACCACCACAACTAGATTTATTAGGGGAAACTGAACCATCAGTAATGATCTTAATAAAGTTCTCTTTAGGTTTGATCCAATGGATAATCCTAGTAGCCTTATTGAAAGAAACATCAGGCAGAATGATACACAATCTTTTAGCCACAAATTTGTAGCCTCCAAAATGAATGTTATTAATAAGATGGGTATTAAGCAAAGCCTGAATTTTTTTCTTTAGTTCTAGGAAGAATCCTTTTATGATTCAGGGATACCATGATATTTAGCATCATTTCTATCCATCTAGATAAACCAGATAGGAGTAATGGGAAGTAAAACTTTGATATGACCTTTAATAGTTTTTTAAAGTAGGCTTCAAGAAGTTGATATAAAGAAGAGAGCCATGAAAATATTTAGTGTTAAAAAGATCATCATACTAAATCCATAATTTGGAAGATATAATACCATTGACAAAAACATGGTTAAAATTTTCTATATGGAAGCAACAGTAACATTTAGAAGTTAAATAAAATCCTTTATTCTAGAGCAAAGAGTCCACAGGAATAAAATTATTCAAAATCCTCTAAGCTAAATATGAATAAGAAATGGGAATGATATTGTTCCACAATTTAATGAAAACATTAGAGTTATTTTGTTAATCTCTAATAAAATTCCAAACCTCTTTAAGAACAAAATCACCAATGTAAGAGAGCTTAAAAAGAATTTGGTCAAGTTTGTTAGAAAAAATAAGGATATTTCTAAAGTTATCAAAAAGAGAAATAGGGATATAATTCTCAAGTTTGTTTTCATTCCAATTATTACTAAGCTAAAAAGAGTTAACTTTGATAACAGTAGTAGAGTGTGTAGATAAAAGGGAGTCAATAGAGCCATTGCCAATCCAATTGTCTTTCTAAATGAAAGAAGAACTCGAATGAATACCCCAACATATTAAGGATTCATCAACCCATTTAATGGAGCAAAGCCTTTTCCAAACCGAAGAGTCACCAACTTTATAAGCACAGATAAGAGGGTGTTTACCTTAGCAATATTTTTTCATCATCAAATTAGCCCAAAGGCAATCATTCTTTCTAAAATTCCACCAGAACTTTTTATGAGAGAAGATAGTAATTTTCACAATAATAGGTTTGCAACCAAGACCACCTTCACCAAAGGACCACAACATTTATGCCGATGTCTAATGCATTCTTTTAATAAAATTATTGATCCCCAAAAAAATTTATTAAGTGATCAATTCTATAAAGTAGAATTAGTGGGGATAATAGTTTCAATCAAACAAAGAGGCATTGAATTGATAGTGCTTTTAAGGATAGTGAGCTTGCCAGCAAAGGAAAGTAAATGGAATTCCCAAACATAAATTTTATTTAAAATTTATTAACTTAACTCATGAAAATGATGGGATCATTTTATACCATTTAATAGAGGAGCACCCAAATACTTAAGAGGTAAGTGTTGATGTTGAAAATTAGTGATATGCAGGATTTGATTGATTTTAATATTAGAGATACTTGAAGAAGTAATAAAATAGCTTTTTTTTTATCATTGATAGAAAGACCACTTTTTCTACCAAATTTATATAAAAAAATCATGAGATTCTTGATATGATGAATAGAAGCATTGCAAAAAATAATGAAATCATCTGCAAAGCTTAAATGGGAAACAACAAGACCACCAAGAGTTTTGTAATACATACTAGGATTGTTTAGAATAAATCATATGCTAAATAAGTACTCAATAATAATAATAAATAAAATAGAGATAAAGGATCCCCTTATCTTAAGCCATGGGAAGAAGGAAAGAAAAGCCCACCATTACAAAGCAAAATAGAAACCATGCATTATTAATACAATTTTAATAAGAAAATAAATTTATAAAAGTCAAATAAATTCGAATATAGTAGGGAAATCCCAAGAGATATTATCAAAATCTTTGGTAATATTTAGTTTAAAAAGAATGTTTCTACCTCTAGTCTTAGCATCTAAATCATGAATTATTTCCTAGGCAAGTAAAATGTTATCAAAAATAGATCTACCTCTAACAAAACTAATTTGGTTGAGAAAGATAATCTTATGAAGTAAAGGACTATTGGTAAGAATTTTAGAAATTATTGAAGAAGGTGCAAAGACTAGTAGGTCTAAAATCACCCAATAGTCCGATTATCTTTCTTATGTATGAGAACAATAGTGCTAGAAAAATATCTGGAAAAGGATTACCATTAAAAAATCAACCCACCTTAATCAAATCATTTTAATAATAAACTAACATTTTGAAAAAATTAGTGAAACCCTCCGACTAGTAATAGAATCTATGTTCATGCAATTAAGAACTTTCATCTTCATTAAAAATAAGAAGCAAATCATTATCATCATTGGTAATAAAAGAAGGAATCAAGTGTGATTTAGAAATAGCTTCATAAGAGCAACTCTTATTAGGCATATTTCTAAAGTAATTAATAATTGAATCCTTAATATCATTATTCTCCAAATCCAATCTCCATCATCTTTAATTTTTTTGAATATTATTTAAAGCCCTTTTTTATTAACTAAAGCATGGAAACACCTAGAATTCTTGTCACCTTCCGCAATATGTTTACTAGCAGCTTTTTAATGCCAGGTTTATGTTTTTAGGTTTATTTTACTTATTTTAGTTTCTATTTTTATTTTTTTATTTTAGTTTTTTTATTTTTTTTAGGTTTTTATTTAGGTTTAAGCTTAGGTTTATTTAGTTTCTTAATTTCTTTATTTATTTTAGCTTACTTTTAATTTTAAATTTTAAATTTTTTTCTATTTTTAGTTTTAATTTATTTTATTTTTTTAATTTTAGGTTTATTTATTAGTTTAGTTTATATAGGTTTTATTTTAGTTTTGTATTGTATTTTATTTATTTAGGTTTAGTTTAGGTTTAGGTTTATTTTAGGTTTTATTTAGTTTAGGATTTTTATTTTATTTTTTATTTTTTTTTATTTATGTTTTATTTAGTTTTGGTTTTATATAGGTTTTATTTATATTTTATTTTTTAGGTTTATTCTTTTATTTTATTTTAGTTTATTTTAGGATTTTATTTATTTATTTATTTTAATTATTTTAGTTTAGTTTTATTTAATTTATTTATTTAATTTAATTTTTATTTTAGGTTTAGGTTTTTTTTTTTGTTTATTTATTTATATGGTAGATTTATTTTTAGGTTTATTTATTTTTTTAGTTAATTTATTTTAGTTTAGGTTTATTTTTATTTTATTTTTTTTAGGTTTTAATTTTATTTTATTTAGTTTTATTTATTTTTTTAAGTTTTTTTAGGTATAGGTTTAGGTTTAGATTTAGGTTTTATTTTTAGTTTATTTTATTTTTGGTTGTTTTAGTTTAGGTTTGTTTAGTTTATTTAGTTTAAGCTCAGATTTAGTTTAGGTTTATATGGTGGTTTAGGGTTTAGAGGGTTTAGGATGGTTTTAGTAGGGTTTAGTGGAGTGGATCAGGGTGGATTTTGGGTTTAGGATTTGGGTAGTTTTGGTTTAGTGTAGGGTTTTAATTATTTTAAATTTAAACCAAGTAGGTTTATTTATTTCATTTATTTAGTTTATTTTTTTTATTTTCATTTTATTTATATTTAGGTTTATTTTTATTTTAAACAATTTATTTTATTTTATTTTAGTTTATCTTTATTTATTTAGGTTTAGGTTATGGTTTAGGTTTTTTAGTTTACTTTTACTTTTATTTTATATTTTAAGTTTATTTTATTTTTAGTTTATGTTTAGGTTTTCATTTTACGTTTTAGGTTTAGGTTTTAGCTTTTTATTTTATTTTTATTTTTAAGTTTTATTTTTTTAGTTTAGGTTTAGGTTATTTTTAGTTTATTTTATTTAGTTTAGTTTTAGGTTTAAGTTTTGTTCATTTTAGGATTAGGTTTTATTTATTTTAGTTTAATTTATTTTAGTTTAGGTTTAGGTTAATTTGATTTTGTTTATTTTATTTTGATTTTGGGTTTTTTTTTTTTAGTTTAGGTTTTATTTTAGGTTTATATTTTAGTTTTAGGTTTTATTTAGTTTTATTTTTTATTTTAGGTTTATTTTATTTTTATTTTGGTTTAGTTTTATTTTATTTAGGTTTTAAATTTTAGGTTTATTTTATTTTTTATTAGTTTAGTTTTATTTTTTATTTTATTTTTTTGTTTTTTATTTTATTTTATTTTTTTTAGGTGTAGGTTTAGGTTTAGTTTAGGTTTTAGTTTAGGTTTTTATTTAATTTTATTTTATTTTATTTATTTTATTCAGGTTTAGGTTTTTTTATTTAATTTTCTTTTAGGTTTTATTTAATTTATGTTTAGATTTTTAGTTTTTCATGTTTAGGGTTTAGGAATTTTTAAAAAAATAAAGCAAAATTTTATTAAACTAAAGAAAAGGGATACAAAGTCCTTCAGGGGGATAAAGCTCAAAGATCTAATGCTCTAAGAGTGACAAGAAGCCTAAAAAGCTAAATCCCCATCTAAGTACAATAAAAGGCAGAAAATTAAAATAGCTAAAGAAAAATGAACATGAACAGAGAGACAACTAAGAGAACTTATAAAGACTAGTGATAATCAAGGTCCATCACTCATTGTAATAACTAGAGATTATGAAAACCATTTCAAGTCCTCAAACATGCCAAGTAGGAAAATACTCTTGCACAAGAGAAATAGAAGGATCTAGATCCCTGAAGAGGAATAAAATCACCATGTAAATTCTCAGAAAGAAAGATTAATGAAATAGTCATGAAAAAAACTATAACAAAGCCAAAATAAAAGTCCTAAAAGCTCAAGCTCGGAATAAAAGGAGAAGAATTCAATCAACAGAATGAATGAAGAATAAGGGGCAACCAATTATGTGAGCATTCAAACTTCAGAAGAAGGGTTACAATCACATAAAATGGTACTAGCCTAAAAGAAAAAATAAGCACAATTAAGAAACATCCATCATAACCTTAAAAGCCACCTACCAAATAGAGGTGGAAACACCAAAAAGCAGCAAAGCAGAAAAAGGAACAGACTAGCCAAGAGGAAAGCCATGGAGAATCATAAAATGCAACCATATAAAGAAAAATAAAATAACACAACCACCATAGCCAACAAAGTCCATATGGAACTATGAAAGGAAAAGAAATAATCATAGAGTAGAAGGCACAAACTAGAGAGCATAATAAAAGAAAAAAACCATAAAAGAAGGAAAAATATTCAAGACAAAAAAATAGTCAAACCAACCAAAAAAGGTAAATAAAAGGAATCATCACCCTATTTGTAAGAGCAAAACAAACAAACAACCCTAAACTAACCAAGCAATAAGAAAACCTAACTGGAAACAGAAACAAAATTGAATAGACTACAAAATAAATGGCTCCAACAGAAGGACAAACTCACCAACATAGCAAAACAAACACAAGCCATAAGAAAGAACCAAACAACAATCAACATAAACTTGGAAGGCAACCCACAAAAATAGCCGAAAGCCAGTAAAAGACCCAGAAAAGCAGTAACCAACAACTGCTCATACTTGGAAGGCAACCCACCCAACCAAATACAACCAACATACCAAAATCCAAGACCAGAGAAAGCCAAAAAACCAACCAAAATAAGAAATAGAAGCCAACCAATGCAAAAGCCATCTCATCTTCCAACATCATAAAAGAAAATAACAAAGATTATTTACAAGAAGATTTAGAGCGAGTGACCCTTGGCAAATTAAGAGGGACATAAATCTTAACATTAATTTTCTTATTTTTCTTATAAACACTTTTATAACCATGCCCTTTATCTAGATAATCACCATTCAAAAAAGATTTAGAGGTGTAATAAAAAGAGTAAGGATTAGAAGTAACAATGAATTACTTAGAAAAACATTCAGCATTATACAAAGAAAATAAAGTAGAAAAGTTTGGGTTATGTTGAATTTCAGAATTAGGGAATAAAGAAGGAGCAGAAGTAGATTTATTAAGTTGAAAATTATCAATATTATTAGCATCCAATAAATCCTAGTTAAAAACCTCCCTCTCTTCATTAAAAAAAGAAGTAAGAGAAGCAGACTCCATGTTATCAATTAAACCTTCATGAGAAGCAAAATTGCAAGAATCAATCCTTTAGAAACAAAGAGATCATTATTAAAAAATTGACCATAATTACCAATCAAAACATTAGCATCATTCTACAAAGAAATAGAGTTATTAACATTTAAAGCATTGTCATAGTTCATATAATCATCATCCTTTAAAAGATTAGTAGAAGCTAAAGCTATGTTTTCAAATATTAAACCATTCCTTTCTCCACCATTCTCATTCAAAGATGGAAAAGAAACAAAACCTTTTCCATGACCTAAAGAATGATGAGCTTGTTTGGGAGAAAATGACTCATCCTCCAAATGATTAGAGACAGAGTTATTGTTTATATCATCATTCAAAACATCATCCTGAATAGGGTTAGCAGCAACATCCAATCCTTCAAAAATCTTATCAAAATAAGCTTCTAAAGGATTTTTTTTAATAGAGTTATTTAAAGAAAGTCTTAAAGAGTGATTCTTACTAAGATTAGTTTTGTCACCAAGAAACATTTTAGGATCATGTAATGAAGACTCTTTTTCAACTTGAAGAGAGGAAAATTAATCAACTTTATTTTTGCTTAAATGAGGATGGGGAATAAAACAATCATAAAATAACATGACCATGAATTTTACAATGATTGCCAAAAATAAGAATATTTTCAAATTCCACCTTCTGAAAATAACCATATTTATTAGAGCCAATCAAGATTTCTTTAGGGTATTTTTTTTAATGTCAATCTCAAATAAAATCCATAACAAAAAGTATGAGGTAGTATTATCCACCAGAATGATTCTCATTAACATCAAATCCATGAAAAGAATTATAAACATAGTAAGATCATCTAGCAAAATGCTATAATCCAAGTCATTTGATAATTTTAAAAATATGTCCCATCAAAGAAAAAGAATCTCAAAGTTTAAGACTATGAAAAAGCATTCCATTTAAAACCAAAGGCAGGCTCTTATAATAGTAAGAAATTAGAAAAGAAACACCATTAAATAGAACCAAATTCAAAGAGAGAATAGAAGGAGAATCCATACCATAAAGAGCTTCTTTAAAATATTTCATAAAAGAAGGAGGATTAGTAACCAAAATACCCAAGAGGAAGCCCAAACCAAATCAATAAGAACATGGTTTTCCCATGGATTCATCGAGGTATACCCATGAGCATGACATCAATCCAAAGAAGGCACTCAAATGGCCATAGGCCACCGAATCCTGAGGGAATCTAGTGAAAGTCCCGTGAAACGAGCCTAAAGCTAGGTGAAACAAAGCTATGAAAAGGAAATCGTAAATCACAGAGCTCTGTGGACGGACTCAGTTTAGGTTTTTTAGTTTATTAGTTATTTAGTTTTAATTAGTTTAGTTTAGTTATTTATTTATTATTATTATTAGTATTTATTAGTTAGTTTTATTAGTTTAGTTATTTTTTTATTATTAGTTAGTTATTAGTTATTTCATTTTATTTATTATTATTTTAGTTATTATTAATTATTATTATTATATATTAAGTTTTTATTTATTTATTTATTTATTTGGTTTTTAGTAAGTTATTATTGTCATTAGTTATTAGATTATTATTATTAGTTTTATTATTTATTTTAGTTTAGTTTTATTATTTATTATTATTTAGTTAGTTATATTATTTAGTTTATTAGTTATTAGTTTTATTAGTTTTATTTTATTAGTTATTATTGTTTTATTTTATTTTTAATTATTTTAGTTATAATCTTATTTTATTTTAGTTTTAGTTTTAGTTTTTATTTTTTTAATTTTTATTATTTATTTCTTATTAGTTTTTAGTTTTATTAGTTTTATTATTATTAGTTATTATTAGTTATTAGTTTTTATTTATTATTATTAGTTATTTTTTATTATTTAATTTTATTTATTTATTATTTAGTTTTTTTTTATTAGTTAGGTTATTAGTTATTGTGTAATTTTTTAGTTAGTTAGTTTTTTAATTATTTGGTTATAATTATTGGTTATTAGTTTAGTTATTATTTATTTATTATTATTTTTATTTTATTTAATTTATTAGTTTTAGATATTTTATTTTGTTAGTTTTATTATTATTATTATTATTATTATTATTATTATAATAATAATTATTATAATAGTTATTATTTTTTGTAGGTTTTTTTATTTATTTTATTATTTTTTTTAGTTTTTTTTGATTTATTAGTTAGTTAATTATTGGTTATTAGTTATTAGTTTATTAGGTTTAGTTTAATTATTAGTTTATTAGTAATTATTTATTATTAGCTTAGTTTTATTAGTTTTTATTTATTAGTTTATTAGGTTTTATTAATTTATTTAGTTATTAGTTTTAATGGTTTTGTTATTATTAGTTATTATTATTATTAGTTTTATTATTTATTAGTTTAGTTATTATTTATTTGTTTTTTTTAGTTTTATTAGTTTTTATTAGTTAATTAGTTAGTTAGTTTAGTTATTTTGTTAGTTATTTGTTATTACTAGTTAGTTTAGTTATTTTTAGTTTTTTTTAGTTATTTTTTATTTTATTATTATTTTTTATTATTATTAGTTATTAATTATTATTATTATTATTATTAGTTTTAGTTATTTTAGTTTTTCTTAATTATTATTAGTTTATTTATTATTAGTTATTTTATTTATTAAATTAGAATGCTCACTAGGCTTCCTAGTATCATGATTAGAATGCTACTTTCTTCAGTATTTTATTAGTTATTGTTAGTTATTTTATTAGGATAGATTGGAATGTTTCGGGCTTCCTAATCATGAGCTTCTTCCATTGGATTTTAAAGAAAAGTCTTCTACTTGAATTTTCCTAATTGATTTTTGAAATACAACCAATCCTTTGATAGTCTAACCTTGAAATCTTTGGAGATGATAATTGTCTACTTTCATCAAGAGTATTCTTATGGAATTTCATTCCCCATGATGTAATTAACTATGAGGCTTGCCCCCATAGGGAACTTTAGAACCCAGTTAATATAAACCCTGCTTTATTCATTCATGTAAAGCAAGGGAAAAATATTTAGTATATTCGAAGACCCATCATGCCTTAAGAGTTCTTATTAGGTGATTAGGTCCATTGAATGTTGATGCCTCTATCTTTTGAAATAGTACATCATACCTTAATGTCGTAACTCGTTCACTTCAATAAGTACCCCATGATATGGTGTTCACTGCATCAAAAATAAATACCATATTGAGTTTGAGGATTGCTTCACATGGAGTTATGAAGATTTACGGTTGTCTCTGACACTCCCTAGCAATAGACAAGTGCAACTATCAAAAGCTATGCAATTAGACATCAAAGAACAAGTCATTCTTTAAGTTAAGAAATTGATCGATGTTGGCTTCATCCAAAAAGAAAAATACCCTACCTGGTTAACCAACATCATCACAGTTAAGAAAAAGAATGGCCAAATTCACATATGCAATGATTTTAGGGATCTAAATAAGGTATGTCAACAAAATGAATTTCCACTACCGGTACTAGAATTGATGGTGGATATTTCCTCATCTCATGCAGTCTTGTTTCATGGGATCTAGATATAACAAAATAAAGATGACCCTAAAGATGAAAGAAACACTACTTTTAGAACCCAGATCTGTCATATATATATGCCTTTCGCCTTAAAATGTTGGTGCTACATACCGGTGGGCCATGAGTCAAATCTTCGATTAATTCATCCATCATCAAGTTGAATGTTACGTCGATGATCTTGTGGTCAAAAGTAGGGAAAAGAATACTATCCCTTTGACTTGAGAGTAGTTTTTGAATGGTTAAGATAACTTAACCTCAAAATGAATCCCCTGAAGTGTGCATTCAAAGTAGCTTCAAGGAAATTCCTTGAGTTTGTTGTCCAACATTGGGAAATCAAAATTGATCTAAAGAAGATTAAGGTAATATTAGAAATGTCACCCCATAAAATTCTAACTCAACTCAGATCATTCTAAGTCAGTTGGTGTATCTAAGTTGCTTTATATTCAACTATCATGAATGTAAGCTATTCTCAAGACTTGTCAAAAGGATTCCAAGTTCAAGTGGGATGATAAGTGTACGCGACTTTGAAGACATCAAGCATTATCGTGATGTTGGTTCTATCATCGGGCAAGCTACTTATATACATGAAATGACTCCCTGGATTCTATGTTTTGCTCAAGCCAATGACAAAGGGAAAGAAAACTCACTCTACTACATCAATCGTCATCTAATCTCTGCTAAGGATAATTATCCAACCATTGAGAAGCATTGGCTAGCTTTAATCTTTGCATCCCAAAAGCTACGTCATTACATGCTTTCTCATAGGGTGAACTTGATCTATATAATCAATCTACATATCTCATGACGGTGGGTTGGCGATGGTCCATGATCCTCTCATAGTTTGACATCACATTCGTACCCCTCCGTGCAGTGAAAGGATAAGTGCTATCAACTTTATTAGCATCACACTCACTTCTTGTTGACTCTCCATTTAGTGATGATCTCCTTAATGAACAAATCATGAACTTAGGGGATACTAGCATTCATTACTGGGAGATATACTTTGATAGTGCAGCTTCCTCTTAATAAGGAGAAGAAGCATAATCTACTAGTCTAGAAACAATAGGGGTAGGAATAGTTCTTCTAACTCTAGACCATGATGTGATGAGATTCTCATACCATCTGTCCAATCCCTACACTAACAATGAAGCTAAATATGAGGCTCTGATTGTCGTTCTAGAGTTAGTCATTATTCTAAGCATCCAAAACATCAACATCTTTGGGGATTCCCAATTAGTGGTCAACCAAATCGCTAGGTCTTATAAAGTTTTAAAATTTTAGCTCCATCACTACCACATGTATACAATGATTAACATCTTTAGGGATTCTTATTTAGTGGCCAACCAAATCATTGGGTCCTATAAAGTTTTAATTCCTAAGCTCCATCACTACTCCAAGTATACAATAGAGTTGTTGGCCCAAATCCCAAAAGTTACCATTTATAAGATTTCTCAAGTAGAGAATATCATAGCGGATGCTTTAGCCAAGCTTGCCAAGGAGTTGGCATGTCTAGAGGATGAGTCCATATCAATTAAGGTCCAAAATAGATAAGTCTTATACCTTATTGATATTCAACTCATTGAAAAGTACTCTATTGAAGGGGAGGTTACCATTGCCAAGAAGGATGAGGAGTTAGAATGGAGGCAACCATTCATAGATTGCCTAAATAAACAAAAATTACCTCAAAAGAAGTCCCAAGCCCATCAAATGAAGAAGAGAGCACTTTTCTATGTTCTCGTGAATATCATATTGCACTGGTGGTCCTTTGATCATATGTGGTTACATTGTTTGGATAAACACAAAGCCTATAAGATCATGATCAAGATACATTCAGGATTATGCGGAGCTCATCAATCCATCCTGAAGATGAAAATAAAAATCAAGAGAGTCGAATACTACTGGTTGTCGATGTTTTTAGACTACATGGACGTGGCTTGATGATGTCACCAATGTCAAATACACGATGTTTAGATTTAGTTTAGATTTACTTTTAAGGGTTTGGATTTAGGTTTGGATCTTATTTAGTTTAGATTTTAGATTTAATTTTTAGTTTAGTTTATCTTAGTTTAGAGTTTAGATTTAGATTTTTAGTTTAGTTTAGATATTAGATTTAGTTTATCTTGGGCTACTGAGAGAACGCCCTAACGACACTCACTTAGTTGCTCTACTGGTGACATGCTACACTGCTAGTGTGTCACCCCAGTGGTCTTCTTGCTCTGGAGAATGTAAGTCTGCTATGCTTTCCTTCCTTGCTTGGCCACTTCACACCAATGAGCATCTTGTTAGTTTGGTAGGCCTTACTACATGGCCAGTAAGCTACCTCAAGTTGGCTTCATTTAAGAGGATGTGAGTCCTCTATGCTTTGTTCTTGGATTAGCCTTCATGCACTAACTGGGTCGAGTATATTTGAGGTTTAAGATAAGCTCCTTAGCCGCTCCTTCCCTCTTTATTGCTTCAAGTTTTGGTTCAGTCCTTCCTCGGGGCTCCCTGCTTAGTAATCGCTCTAGGTTAGATAGCATCTATCCTGATGATTAGTTCCACTTGGAAAGTTGTAAGCCTACATTCTTTCTTTCTAGATTGATTATTGCACACTGATGGGTAGCTTAGAATGGTTGGTTCTCACTATACTAAAGGATACACCACTCATGTTGATCGATACACCTTAGGTTGGTTGGTTCTCACACCTTAGGATACACCACTCATGATAGATATAATTTTGCTATGCTTTCTCCTTTAGTTGCCCACCGTACACTTATAGGCTTTCTTTTCTAGGCTCAGGATAATGGCCCTTACAGTACCTCCCCTGTGGGCACTATATTTGGATCACATCTTTTATGACCCCATTTAGACACTACCCAAGTTACTATCAGATTGGAAAATTCCCCTTTCCTTGTAACCACCCATGTGGTTAGAGAATCTATCCTGTGGATGTGCAGATTCTTCCTTGGTCCGATAAATCTGAGATAGGACAAGACCAACATAGTCCCTTCTTAGTGTGGTTCCTTGCACACCAATAGGGTCCATGCAAACATATAAATAAAATATATATTCACTTATGGATTAGGAGGACACCCCTAGCAGTATCTTTTCCCAAGTAGACATCCTATCTTTAGGGTAGTGTCAGTAAAACTCCCTATAGGAATCTCCTGACTACTCTTGAGTTGATGTAAGTCCCCAGTGAGATTCACTCAATTATCATCCCTAAGTCGAGTTTTATTTGTTGTGCTACCAACAGGTCACCCCAATAGTTGTTCCTTGCTTTACAAGATGTAAGTGCCTACTTCTTCATATATGCAAAAGGCAACATCTTAGGTTGTCTAGCTTTATTGCCGAGACTATCCCTTTGGATTTTAAATAAAGTCAAGTCGATATAGCCCCTACTCAATGGGTCCATCACACACCGACATGGTCTATAAATTAAATCTATCAAATTTGATCGAGCTCACACCCCCAGTGAATATGCCCTCAATTCAAAATCAAACTAAACCAAACAAACCATATCAAATCACATGAATTTAAGTTTGAAGTCCCTAGTGGCATTCATTCAATAGTCTCCTAGGTAGGTTTGATTTGTCGTGCATCCAACAGGTCACTTCAGTTGTTGTTCCTCGCTTTAGAAGATGTAAGTCTGCTACACATTCTTTCTAGCATAGCTATTGCGCATTGAAAGGTAACCCCTTAGGTTGGCTAGCTCTACCTCACAGCTGGTAGATTATCCCTTTGGATTTGTAAACCTGATGTAGGTCAAGGAAGATATCCTCTTCTCAGTGGGTCCATCTCACACTGACAAGGTCCATACATTAACTCAGATTAAATTAAACCCAATTTTATTTTCCCTAGTGGAGTTAAATTTCACCCTTCTCCCTAGTGGAGCCCCAAATCATATATAAACAAGTCAAACAAATAAATCAAATTCAAAACTTACCTCCCTAGTGGAGCCAAATTAAACCAACTCCCCCAATAGAGTCTAAATCAAAGAAATCTAACCAAACTCTAATCCCTAGTAGATACATCCATGAACAAATCTATGAAATCAAACTGAAATCCTAATCCCTAGTAGATAGCCCAAACCTACTTCCCTAGTGGAAGGTTCATATACCCAATCCCCAGCGGACTCAAGCCCATATCTCTAGCATATATGCCTCCACATCAATTAAAACAAAACAAATTAAAGTCGATTCGATCTTAATCCCTGGTGGATTATAGATTCTTATCCCTAGCGGATATTTCTTCCACAAATTATATAATCAAATCAAATTCAAACTTTATCCCCAGCTGATTTTCTTCTTCTATGCCCTCAACATAGACACCTCACATATCATGTCCAATGCATGTGTGATCCCCTAGCGGATCTCCCTCCATGTCCTTGACATGAAATTCTCATCAAATCTTATTTCTTCTCTTATGTACACCTTTAACACTTCAATCAAAAGCCTAATAGTGTATTCATTCAAATTACATCATCTTAACATTATAATCAACATTTTATGATTTGTGATGTTGCAAGCTCAAACTAACTATACAATATCATGCTAAACATAGTATAGTGTGAATTACCACACTATATTATATTATAATATATGATGTTATAATATAATTTTCTATAATATAACATATTGTCTAATATTACACATCATTAGAATCACTTAAAAGGAACCAATAACAAAATTTTCTCAAAATATAAATAATGTTCAATTTGGATGTAAAATTGTTATTTTTCTATTAGAAATGGTATAAAATAACATAATTTTGGTGTTTCTTCTTGGTGTTTGGCGTGAATTTGGTCAAATTCTTCCATCTCAACCTTCAAATTAACATTTTTGTGAGTTTTGACCCAATGTATTATAACAAAAGTAAAACATACTAAAATGTACAATAACATTTAAGTAACCACCATATTCTTATGTATGTGAAGTTATATTGTTATGTACATTATATTTTAATATGCTTTCATATAATATATTATCTTACATTACACTTTAAAATGAATCACTTTAAGCAAAAAATTTATAAAATTTGGTTGAAAAATGAATATTTATTTTGAATGAAAAATTACATTCTTTTAATTAAATGACAGACCATAGCACACCCCCAATGATATTCTCTAAAGCTTACCTTAAATTTGGCCAAATCTCATCATCTTAGCCTATAAATCTATATTTTTATGAATTATACAAGTACAAACTCTTCTACTTCATACTATAACAAACTAAAATATGCTAAACAATAAGTAGTAATACACAATAGTATGCTATAATGCATGATGCTACACTATGTTATGGAAACTTAATTATAATACACTATAACATATTATATTATATTATATTGCATATCACATCACAAAGGATTGCTTAAGATAAAAAATTTAAAATAAGTCTAAATAATAAAAAACTATATATTTTAGTTGTATCACTTACATATTTTAAATTGAAATAATATATTATGATGCCATGCTCTACCTATTATGAATTTGGCCAAATTCTACCATTTTAAAGTCTAAATCAACATTTTTATAGATAATTCTAGTGTAGGCTCAACTGCATGATTGTAAAATACTAAAAGTGTTTAAAATGAGCAAAACAATATAATATGATATATGATGTTGTACTATGCTACAACATATAATATTTATTTTGAACATAAAATCTTACTTTTTAGACTACAAGTGGCGTAGCACACCTTTAGTACTACAACCTAATTCCCACTTCAAATTTAACAAATTTCATCATCTGATTTATTAAATGAATATTTTTATGATTTATATTAATATAGACTATAGGGCACAATACCATAATATACTATAACTTTTCAAAACATCTTATAACATCCAAAAACACATCACTACATGCTCAAAAATATGATGCTACATTATAATATAATATATGGTATTATAATATGATTTAGGGTTAAGTTTTAGAATATTCAAATCTCTAATAGGGAAAGTCTTTGAAGACATTTTTTTAGCCACCATAACCATGTTAGATTAAGTCATTTAGATCCAGTCTTAATAACATCACCAAGATTTAGTGATTAGGGTTAGTTAGGTCAGTTTAGGGCTGTGGTTAGGCTAGGGCCTGTCAAGGGCCCAGGTTTAGGGTTTAGGGTCAGGCTCAGATTTAGCATTTAAAGTTGTGATCCAGGATCAGGGCCCATGGTTTGGGCCAATGGCCTGTGGCCCAGGGCCAGGGCTCACGCTGGCCCAGCCCAGGGTCATTGGCCCAGGTCATTTTACGGTCCAGTCTCCCCAGGCCCTCAGCCTCAGTGGCTCAGAGCCCTGTGGATCTCAGTGGCCCAGAGCCCAGTGGCCTGGGGCTCCAGTGGCCCAGGGCCTGGGCTTAGGCCCAGGATCTAGGGCCCATTGCCTCAGGGCTCAGTGCCCAGGGCCCAGGTCTGGGCCCAGGCTCAGCCTCAGATCTGGGGCCTGTGGCTAGGGCCTAGCCACCAGTGGCCTGGCAGGGCCCAGGTTTAGAGCTCCAGGTCAGGCCAGACTCATGGATTAGCTGGGCTCAGGGCCCAGCAGTGTCAGCTCTTGAGCTAGGGCTTTAAAACATCAAGCAAACTGGCCTAGTCATTTAGCCTATCTAGTCCATCTTTATCTATCTTAGTTTATTCCATAGGTTATTTTATCTTTATTTAGTTTATCTTTATTTTTATCTTAGGTTTTATATTGTTCATTTTAAGCCTAGGCTCAGTTTATTATTTTAGTTTACCTTTATTTTATTTTAAATTAGGTTTTACATCTTTATCTAGTTTAGGTTTAGGTTTTATTTTATTTTTAGGTTTAGGTTTTTATTTTAGGTTTATTTTTCATTTTAGTTTAGGTTTAGGTTTATTTTAGTTTATTTTATTTTATATTAGTTTAGTTTCATTTATTTTAGGTTTAGGTTTAGTTTTATTTATTTTAGTTTAGTTTATTTTAGGATTAGTTTTTTTTCTTAGATTAGGGTTTAGCTTTTCTTTTATTTTATTTTTTTCATTTTATTTTTAGATTTATTTTCACGCTTAGGTTTTATTTTTTATTTTATTTTAGTTTATTTTATTTGTAATCCACGTTAGTTTTATTTTTTTAGGTATTTTATTTTCAGTTTATTTTATTTTTAGTTTAGTTTAGGTTTATTTATTTTATTTATTTTATTGTTATTTTGAATCTTAATTTTTTAGGTTTATGTTTAATTTGCATTCTTTATTTTATTTTATTTATTTTTTAGGTTTTTTTTTAGGATTTATTTTATTTAGGTTATTTTTATTTTAGGCTTTAGGTTTCCTTTATGGTTTGTATTTCCAGTGGGTTTAGTGTTTGTAG
The DNA here is from genome assembly GCA_021442155.1 of Cymbidium sinense. Classification (NCBI taxonomy): domain Eukaryota; kingdom Viridiplantae; phylum Streptophyta; class Magnoliopsida; order Asparagales; family Orchidaceae; genus Cymbidium; species Cymbidium sinense. The sequence goes on from CM038214.1 coordinate 196,841,112, forward strand.
GTTTCATTTGTAAATCAGGGTTTGGGTATTTACCTAGTTTGTTGTTTATTTAGGTTTTATCTTTACTAGGTTTAGGTTAAGTTTATTATTTTATGCTCATGTTTTAAGCCTTTATCTTAGTTATTATTTTTATCTTTACATTTAGCTTTATCTTATTTGTCCCCATTTTTACATTTAGTTTAGCCTTAGGTATTTTATCTAATCTAGTCATTTTATCTTTATCTTTATCATCTCCTGTGCCCATGCTCAGCCTAGATTATCCTATCTAGGTCCTGGCTCATCTATTCCATTTATCTTATCTATCTGTGGCTAGCCAGTTGGCCTCAGTGGCCTGTGGCCTGGGGCCCTGGGTGCTCCAGTGGCCTGTGGCCCAGTGGCTCATGGCTCAGGGCTCAAGAACTGTGCTCTCAGGGCTCAGGTGTGAGCCCAGTGGCCTAGCTCAGGCCTGTGGCTCAGTGATCAGGGGGGCCTGGCCCACTCCATGAGCAGTCCCCAGGTCAGGCCCAGTCAGGTCTTAGCCATACTTTCCTCAGCCTAGCCCAGGCCCATGCCTTTAGCCCATCCTATCATTTATCTAACTTTAACTCATCTCCCAGCCTTTTATCTATCATACTCAAGCCCATCTAGCCTAGGCCTGTGGCCTCAGCCTTTGGGCTCATGGCTCAGGCCCAGGTCTTGGCCCAGGGCTGGGCCTGGGTCAGACTCCAGGGCCTGGCTGGCCCAGGCCCAGGCCTGGGCCCAGGATCAAGCCCAGGGCCGGGGGTCTTAGGCCCAGGTCTTGTGTGGCCCAGTGGCCTGGGCGCCTGGCTGGCTTGGACTGTGGACTAGAGCCTGGATCACCCAAGATGAGCAGCCTAGGGGCCCATAGCTCATGCTTTGGGCCAGCCTGTGGCCCAGGGCCCAGGGGCTCAGTCTGGCCTGTGGCCTGGGCAGGCCTCAGCCTCAGCCTTGGCCTAGGTGTCAGATCGGGTCCTGGGGGATCAGGGCTCAGATTTGCCTTTGGTTTTGGGCTCATGGTTTAGGGTCCTGATAAAAAACAGCTTGTGGTTTGTGGGCTGTGGCTCAGGTGGTTTATGGCTCAGTGGCTCAGGGGCTCATGGAGCTTTGTGGCTCAGAGCTAGTTTCAGGGCTGTCCGATCAGTGGTTTGCTCCCAGCTTAAGCCCAGTGGATAGGGTTTGTGGTTTAGTGTTTCTTTTTAAAAAAAAATTAAGCAAACCCATAAGTTTAGATTTATTTAGTTTATTTTTTATTATCTTTTATTCTTTTATTTAGGTTTAATTTTATTTCATTTTAGCCTAGTTTATTTATCTTAGTTTAGTTTTATATTACTATTCTTTAGGTTTACTTTTAAGTTTATGTTTATTTTTTTTAGTTTAGTTTTATCTTTAATTTTTCTTTGGTAGGTTTTATTTTATTTTAGTTTAAGCAGGTTTTATTTTATTTTTGTGCCTTTAGGTTTATTTTAGGTTTTATTTTGAGTTTAGGTTAAGGTTTATTTTAGTTTATCTTTATCTTTATTTCTTTTGGCTATTTTATTTATTTTATTTTAGGTTTAGGTTTTTTATATTTATTTTATTTTTGGTTTTATTTTAGGTTAATGTTAAGGTTAGGGTCAGTGATGTTTGTGGTTTAGGTTTCTGCTGTAGTTAGGTCAGAGGTCAGGGTTGTGGTTTATTTCTTTTATTATCTAGGTTTTATTTTTTATTTTAAGTTTAGGTTTATGATTTTATTTTATCTTTTAGTTTACATTTTAGGTTTTATTTTGTTATTTTATTTTTATCTTATTTTAGTTTTAATCTTTTGGTTTTATTTTAGGTTTATTTTATTTTAGTTTAGTTTAGCTTATTTTATATTTATTATATCTTTAGTTTAGTTTTATCTTTGTATTTTATCTTATTAGTGAGGCTCAGTCTGGAGTCAGATTTTAGTAGTTTATTATCTTTATTTTATCCATTAATCAGTTAGGCCTTTATTATTTTATCTTTTATTTAGCCTTAGCTCAGCTCAGTGGAGCCTGGGCCTGTCAGGGCTCTGGCCCAGTGGTCCTGGGGCCTGTGGCCTGTGGTCCCAGTCATGGCCCAGTCTGGTTCAGTTTGTGAGCTGTGGCCCAGGGCCTGTTCTGTGTTTAGGGCCTATAGGGCTTACAGTGGTCAGCCTGGGGCCTAGGCCAGAGATCTTTATTTTATCTTTAAATCCGAAACCAGGTAGGTTATTTAGTTTATTTTATATCTTAGTTTATCTTATTTATTTAAATCATTTTATTTATTTAGTTTATTTATTTTATTAGGCTCTTTATTCTATATCTTAGGCTCAGTTTAGGCTAAGTATTTTTTAAGTCTTTTAATTTTTTTATTTTTTATTTAGTTTTATGTTTATTTTATTTGTTTTAATTTTTATTTTAGTTTTTAGGTTTGGGTTATATTTTTATCTTTAGTAGTTTAGGTTTTATTTTATTTTAGGTTTAGGTTTTAGGTTTCATCTTTATGTTTATTTTAGGTTTTATTTTAGTTTAGTTTAGGTTTATGATTTTATTATATTTTATTTAGTTTAAGTTTCAGTTTACCATTTTTTTAGGTTTTTATTTATTTTAGTTTAGTTTAGCTTATTTTTTTTTATTTTATGTTTGGTTTTTTTCATTTGTTTAGTTTTATTTTTATTTATTTTTTAAGTTTATTTTTAGGTTTAGTTTTATTTTAGTCTTTATTTCATCTTTATCTTTAGCTTTATTTTATTTTATTATACATTTAGTTTTGATTTTATTTATTTATTTTAGGTTTTTTTATTTTAGTTTTATTTTTTATTTTTATTTTATTTCATTTTTATTTGTATTTTTACAAGGTTTTTATTTTATCTTTATTTTTATTATTTTATTTTTAGGTTTTAATTTATTTTACTCTTTTGAATTTTTGTGGCTCAAGGTTTTAGGGCTTAGGGCCTATGGTCTGGGGGTTTAGGGCTCATGGCTCAGGGCTGTATTTGTCTTGGGCTTGTGGATCTTGGGTCTTGGCCTGGTTTGTGGATCTAGGGCCTAGGGTTAATTTGTGGTCTGTGGTTTTAGCTGTGGTTATTTTTTTATTTTTTTTTATTTTTTTTTTTTTAAACCATAAACAAGTAAGTTTAGTTTATTTAGTTTTTTTATCTTTAGTTTATTTTATTTTATTTTATTTAGTTTTATTTTTTATTTTATTTAATTTTATTTTTTTTTAGGTTTGATTTAGTCAGTTTATTTTAGTTTAGTTTTATTTTATTTTATTTTGAGTTAGCTTTATCTTTTATTTTAGGTTATTAGGTTTATTTTATCTTTTAGCTCAGTCTTAAGTTTTATTTAGGGTTATTTTTAGGTCTTTATCTTTTATTTAGTTTATGCTTTTATTTTATCTTATCTAGTTTAGGCTCATACTGATTTAGTAATTTAAGTAGTAGTTTATTTATCTTAGCCTAGGTTTTATTTTATCTTTAGGTTTTTTTTAGCCTAGTTTAGGTTTTATCTTTATTTTATCTTTAAGTCTTATTTAAGTTTATTTTTGTTATATACATATATATACATACATATTTTTTATATTATTATACATATTACATACATACATACACATTATTTTATTATTTTATTTTAGTTTTATCTTTTTTAGCTTTTAAGCTCATTTTTATCTTTAGTTAGTTATTTTTATTATCATTTTTAGGCTCTTTAGATAGGTTTTATTTTATTTTGGTTTAGGTTTTTTTGTTTATTTTATTTTTTTTAGGTTTTATTTAGTTTATGCTAGTTTGGCTTTTGTGGTTTTGTTTGCCTAGGGTTTGTATTTGGGTCTGGGGTTTATGATTTAGGATTTAGGATTTGTGGTTTAGGGTTTAGGGTTTAGGGTTTAGTTTAGGTTTAGGTCTTTTAGGGTTTATGATTTTAGAGTTTTTAGGTTTAGGTTTAGAGTTTAATTTAGGTTTAGTTTGGGGTTCGTGTTTTTATGGTTATGGGTTTAGGTTTTTTTTAATAGAGAATAAATTCAAGTTCAACATTTCCTCTTTTCGATTTCATCAACCAAGTAATACACCAAGTTTTCTAAGACACAAGTGACAACATAGATAAAAAATGAGCACACATAGAGCAAATAAAAAACCTAGATAACTAAAACCATCTCTACTATAAAGATAGCTCCTAAGGCCAGATTGATCTTTTATTCTTCGCTCATTTTAAGCATCACCCCGACCTCTCAAGTAGAGGGATCCACCATCATATCCTCGATCTCTCCCTCTATCATAACCATAACTATAACCTTCATCGTTTCTCCCACCTCAATAACCACAACTGCTCTGACCACCACCTCCACATCTACCAAAGACCTCTAGATCCCCCACTACCACCGATAGCCACCTCCATCCATCATCAGCTGAGTGTGATGTTCCATCAAGGTTCTACCCATTCTTAGTTTAAGTTTAGGTTTTAGTTTATTAGGTTTTATGTTTAGGTTTATTTTTAATTTATTGTTACTTTAGGTTTAGGGTTTGGGGTTTGGGTTTGGGTTAGTTTTCAGTTTGGGTTTTTTAGGGTTTTAGGTTTTATGCTTTTAGAGTTTAAGGCTTAGGTTGTTTAGGTTTAGTTTTAGTGTTTAGGGCTTTAAGTTTTAGGGTTTAGTTTAGGGTTTAGTTTTTAGTATTTTAGGTTTAGAGTTTTATTTTGTGGTTTAGGGTTTAAAGTTTGGGTTTGGGGTTTAGTTTTATTTTAGGTTTATTTAGGGTTTTATTTGGGGTTTAGGTTTAGGGTTTGGGTTTTAAGGTTTAGTTGTTTAGGGTTGGGTTTAGGATTTTTTTTGGGAAAGTTAGAATTTTATTACCATTAAAAGAAAAATACACAATGTCCAAAGGTTCCTAAAATTCTATTGTTTAGAGCTATAAGAAACCTAAAGAGCTAAACCCCATCTACACATTAGAAAAAGAAAAGAAAGCAAAAGAGCCAATAGAGTCTCTAAAAAGCATAATCAAAAAAGACATAAAGTAAGACTAAAACAAATCCTTAAAAGAGTAAAAAGATGAGTCAAGAGCTCATGATATCTGAGAAAGCAAGATAAAGATCCACAAAAAACAACACTTAGGTTGACTAAGTAGTGACCATCTATAAAGTTCCAACCTATAAAGAAACCAAAAAACACTACAAAGGCAAAAGTCATAGCTAAAAGGATAAGAAAAGAGAGGAAAAGGGAGAGTTGAAAAGAGAATGCTCAAGCTCTTAGATCATATCAAGGGAAATAATATATATGAGCATCCAAACTTCATAAAGAAGGGTTACAATCTATGTAATGCTACCAACCCAGATAAGAGGTTAACATCAAGTCAGCCATCAAGATACCGATACAAGCAAACATCCAAGGCCGTTCAGAGTTCCAGATCCTACAACATTAAACAAAGTGCAATCGGCCAACAACCAGCTAGCAGCCAAACCAACAAATAAAAACTACAATAGACTAATCACAATAAGCTATTGAGAAGCTAGAACAAAGTTTGAACACGAATAATAGCCATTATCCAAATACCCATCCAAGCTCCAAACCAGGGAAAACTAGAACTAGCCATCAGCAAGCACTAGGCCAATGCTAATTAACAGAGAAATAGCTAACAAAATAGATAGGAGTCCTCAAGCTAAAGTCCCAACAAGTAGTAGTTACCAAGCCAAACTAGAGTGAGCAACCATAAATGACTAAATAGATGAGAAATGAAACCATCAACCAGTAAAAAGTTTTTTGAGTTCAAGAGGAGAGCTAACAAACTAACCAATGCAGAAAATAGAATAAAGATAAAGTAGAAACCATCTCAAACATTAGCAACCCAAGTAACAAGGTAGAGAAGACACCAACCACAAGGCCAAAAAAACCAAGCCAACCTAAGCTGGAAAGACATGAACTACTAAGTTGCAACCACTAGGCCAACCCAGATGGAAGAGGTCAAAAACATAACCCAGCTTAGGCCAAAAAGTGAAAATAAGTTTAAGGTTTAGCGTTTAAGGATAGGGTTTAGGATTGAGGGTTAAGGGTTTAGTGTTTAGGCTTTAGGGTTTAGCGTTTTTAGGGTTTAGTGTTTAGGTTTAGGGTTTAGGGTTTAGGGTTTAGGGTTGTAGGGTTTTGGGTTTAGGGTTTAGGGTTGTAGGGGGGTTTAGGGCTTACAGTTAGTTTAGGCTTCAGGGTGTAGGGTTTATGGTTTTTTGGGGTTTAGGATTTATGATTTAGGGTTTTTAGGGTTTAGGGTTTAGGGTTTAGGGTTTATTTTAGGATTAGTTTTTTTTTTAAAATTAAGTAAACTATTAGGTTTAGGTTTATTTAGTCTATCTAGTTTACTTTTTATTTATTTTAGTTTATTTTATTTTATTTTATTTTTATTTAGTTTAGTTTAGGTTTTTCTTTTAGTTTAATTTATTTTTTAGGTTTATGTTTACGTTTTTGTTTATTTTTTATTTTCATTTTATTTTTTATGTTTAGGTTTTATTTTTTATTTTTAGGTTTAGGTTTAGGTTTTTATTTCATTTTATTTTTTTTGTTTAGGTTTTTATTTTAGTTTATTTTGGGTTTTTTTAGTTTAGGTTTAGGTTTATTTTTGTTTATTTATTTTATTTAGTTTAGGGTTTAGTTTTTTTTATTTTAGTTTGGGTTTAGGTTTTATTTTTTTTATTTTTTTAAGTTTATTTTTTTTTAGGTTTAGGTCTTTATTTAGTTTTTATTTTATTTTATTTTTATTTTACATTTTGTTTTTATTTATTTATATTTTTTAGGTTTATTTTATTTTTTTAATTTAGTTTAGGTTTTTAAGTATTTTAATTTAGTTTAGTTTTTATTTTTTATTTTATTTTGTTTTTAGGTTTAGGTTTAGGTTTAAGTTTTAGTTTAGGTTTTCTTTTATTTTATTTTTTTATTTTATTTAGGTTTAGGTTTTTTTATTTATTTTAGTTTTAGGTTTTATTTAGGTTATGTTTAGATTTTTAGGTTTTTAGGGTTTAGGGTTTAGGGTTTAGGGTTTAGAGTTTAGGGTTTAAGGTTTAGGGTTTTGGGTTTAAGGTTTAGGTTGTAGGTTTTAGGGTTTAGTGTTTAGGGTTTAGGGTTTAGGGTTTAGGGTTTACCGTTTTGAGTTTTAGAGTTTAGGGCTAGGGTATTTTTATTTTTATTTTTACTTTTTTTTTTAGATTAGGTAAATTGGAAGGTTTAGGTTTATTTAGTTTATTTATTTGTTTTTGTTTATTTTATTTTTAATTTTTATTTAGGTTTATTTTTATTTTCATTTAGTTTAGTTTATTTATTTTAGGTTTATTTATTTTAGTTTAAGTTTTTTTAATTTAGTTTAGTTTTTTAGGTGTGTTCATTTTAGTTTAGTTTATTTTTATTTATATTTTAGGTTTAGGTTTTATTTTATTTTAGGTTTAGGTTTAGGTTTTATTTTATTTTTTTATGTTAGGTTTAGGTTTTATTTTAGGTTTATTTTAAGGTTTATTTTTTTAGATTTGGTTTAGGTTTACTTTATTTTATTTTAGGTTTAGGTTTTATTTATTTTAGTTTAGTTTATTTTAGTTTATCATTAGGTTTATTTTTTATTTATTTTAGGTTTACTTTTTATTTTTAGTTTATTGTTTAAGTTTTATTTTTATTTATTCTTAGGTTTTATTTTTAGGTTTATTTTTTAGGTTTAGGTTTTTTTAGTTTTTATTTTATTTTATCTTATTTTAGGTTTAGTTTTTATTTTATTTAGGTCTTTTATTTTTTAGTTTAGTTTAGGTTTTTATTTATTTTATTTTAGTTTAGTTTTTATTTTTTATTATATTTTCTTTATAGGTTTAGGGTTTAGGTTTAGGGTTTATGGTTTAAGGTTTAGGGTTTAGGGTTTAGGGTTTAGGTTTTAGGGTTTTAGGGTTTAGGTCGCCTCTGCCTTCACCTCCACTACTAGATCTAAATTGAGCTTACTTGATGATGATGTTCATATTGTCAAGTTCTTAGGGTTTAGGTTTAGGTTTAGGTTTATTAGGTTTTGTGGTTTAGGTTTATTTTTTAATTTATTTATTTACTTTAGGTTTAGGTTTAGTGTTATGTTTTAGTTTAGGGTTTGAGGTTTAAGGTTTAGGTTTTAGGGTTAGGGTTTAGGGTGTAGTGTTTAGGATTTTATGTTTTATGCTTTTAGAGTTTAGGGTTTATGGTTAGGGTTTAGGGTTTAGGTTTAGTGTTTAGGCTTTAGGGTTTAGGGTTTGTAGGGTTTAGGGTTAGATTAGGGTTTAGGATTTAGGGTTTAGAGTTTAGGGTTTTAGGGTTTAGGGTTTAAGGTATAGGGTTTAGGGTTTAGGGTTTAGGGTTTGGGTTTAAGGTTTAGAGTTTTAGGATTTTAGGATTTAGGGTTTAGTGTTCAGAGTTTAGGGTTTTGGGTGGGGATGTTGAATTTTATTACCATAGAAGGAAAAGATACAATCTCCTTAAAGGGTTAAAGCTCAAATTTACTCATCTGAGTAGAAACTAAGAGCTAAACTCCCAACTAAGTACATTAGAAAAAGAAAACAAAACAAAAGAGAAAATAATAGCTAAAATCATAAGAGAAAATAGACAGTAAGACTAAAATAAATTTTGAAAATAGTAAAAGAATGAGTCAACAACAGTTCAAGATTTCTTTGAGAAAGCAAGATAAGAAAGCTCCATAGTAACAGCACTTGGGTTGGCTGAGTAATGACCATTCCCTCTATAAAATTCCAACTTGTAAAAGAAATCAGCAATACACTATAAAGCCAAAAGTCATAGCTAAAAGGATAAAGATAGAGGAAAAGGAAAAGTGAGAAGAGAATGCCTAGGCTTTTAGGATCATCTTGGAAATACATATGAGCATCCAATCTTTATAAAGAAGGGTTACAATCATATGTAATGCTACCAACCAAAGAGAAGAGGAGAGTAACATCAAAGCCATCATAGTAACATACGATACAAGCAAACATCAAGGCCAGTCAATAGTGTTCTAGATCCACTATTTAACAGAAAACAAACCAGCTAGCAAAACCACCAAACAAAACCATAACAAACTAATTTCCTAGAGAGGCTAGAACAAAGTCACACCAACTTATCCAAATACCCATCCAAGCTCCAAACCAGGAAAACCAATACCAATCGTAGCACGGAAACCAATTAATAGAGAAACAACCAACAAAACCAAGATAAGATCCCTCAAGCCAAAGTCCCAACAAGTAGCAGTCACTAAGCCTAACCAAGGTGAGCAATGACAAAATAGCTCAGAAATGAAACCATCAACTGAAGGAAACATAATACAACTTAGCAGAAGACAAAATAGCCACACAAAAATGGGCCAAAGGCAGCCACCAACCATTAGAAACCAAAAAGTCCAATCCAAAAGGATCAACAATGGTTTGGCTAGCACACTAAAAGGCTCCAACAAATTATCCAAGAAGAAGGAAAAGACTAATAAGGAAAAAATAAACCAACAAAAATTCCAAGGATAATTAAAAGTCCTCCAACCAAATATGTATAGTCATAAAGGAAAGCTAGAGAACAACCATAATAAGTAACCAAAATAACCGGAAGCATCTAATGACCAAAAGTAAAAAACCAATAAAATCAAATAATAGGTCTAAAAGAAGCACAACAACCATAGAAAGGCAACAATAGTAGCTAGCCAGGACCTACCAAAAAATGAAACTTCCCAAGCAACAAAGACTAACCTGACATGAAACATAATAACAACACAAAATGTCATGCAAATAATGCACCCAATAGAGGCAAATCCCAGGACAATAATCAAATGCAAAACCAAGAAAAAAGAAGGATCCAGTAATAAATAATAAGGAATTGGGAAGCAAACCCAGAAAAGTAGTTAGGAAATTCTCCACAAGAAGGTTCAGAAAGGTAACAACCAACAACAGTTCCCACTAAAAGGGTCACCCATCCAACCATGAAAAATTAGCAGAAAGTAATTCCAGTTCAAGAGTAGAGCCAACAAACCAACCAGTGCAGAAAATAGAATAAAGCCAGAGTAAAAAACCATCTCATCCACCAACAACTAGAGTAACAAGGCAGAGAAGATAGGAGCCACTAGGCCAAAAAAACCAAACCAACCTAGGCTGGAAAGACAGAACCACTGTGTAACAACAACCAACCCAAAAGCTAGAGGTCAAAAAATAACCCACCTCAGAAAAGTGAAATTAAGTTTAGGTTTAGGGTTTGGGTTTAGGTTTAGGGTTTAGGGTTTAGGGTTTAGTGTTTTGGCTTTAGGTTTAGGGTTTTAAGGGTTTAGGGTTTGGGTTTGATTTAGGGTTTAGGGTTTAGTTTAGTTTAATTTAGTTTAGTTTGTTTATTTGGATTTAGGTTAGTTTAGGGTTTATGTTTATGGTTAGTTTAGGGTTTAGGGTTTATGGTTATGTTTAGGATTCTTTAGGTTTATAGGTTTAGGGTTTTTTTAAAATTAAGTAAATTAGGTTTAGGTTTATTTTGATTATTTTTATTTATTTTAGTTTATTATATTTTTATTTTTATTTAGGTTTATTTTTTTTTTTAGATATGTTTATTTATTTTAGGTTTATTTATTTTAATTTATGTTTCTTATTTTAGTTTATTTTTTAGGTTTAGGTTTAAGTTTATGTTTATTTAGTTTAGTTGTATTTTATTTTATTTTTATGTTTCATTTTCTTTTATATTTTATGTTTTAGGTATAGATTTTATTTTATTTTTTTTAGGTTTAGGTTTTAGGTTTTATTTTAGGTTTATTTTAGGTTTTTTTTATTTTTAGTTTAGGTTTAGGTTTATTTTTAGTTTATTTTATTTTATTTAGGTTAGGGCTTAGGTTTAGTTTATTTTAGATTTAGCTTTAGGTTTTTGTTATTTTAGTTTAGTTTGTTTTAGTTTAGGTTTAGGTTTATTTTATTTTATTTATTTTAGGTTTAGGTTTTTTTATTTTAGGGTTTAAGTTTTATTTTTTATTTATTTTTAGGTTTATTTTTTAGGTTTAGGCTATTATTTCATTTTTATTTTACTTTATTTTAGGTTTATTGTATTTCTTATTTTGTGTTTATTTTTTATTTTATTTAGGTTTTTTATTTTTAGGTTTATTTTGCTTTTTAATTTTGTTTAGGTTTTTATTTATTTTATTTTAGTTTAGTTTTTAAACTAAAATGGGTGGGGAGAAGGCCAAGGAGATTGATAATTTAGGTTTTAAATTTTAGTATTCAGGTAGAAGTTAAACTAGAAATGGTGTAGGTGTGATTATAGATAAAAGTTTGAAGGATAATGTTATAAATATAAAAAGATGTGGAGATAGAATTATAGCTTTAAAGATTATTGTTGATACTAAGATTATCAATGTTATAAGTGTTTATGCTCCTCAAGTTGGTTTGGATGTAAGCTCAAAAGAAAAATTTTGGAATGATTTAGAAGGATTAATACAGAAGATACCTCTTGAAGAAAAAATATTTATTGGAAGAGATTTAAATGGATATGTTGGTAGAGTGGTAGAAGATTTTAAAAGTATTCATGGTGGTTATGGATTTGGAGTGACTAATGAAGAAGGTATGACTATATTAGATTTTGCCTTAGCAAATGATTTTATAGTTGCTAATACTTTATTTAATAAAAGAGATGAACATATTATTACTTATAAAAATGGATTTAGTGAAACACAAATTGATTATTTTCTGATAAGAAAAATAGGTCGTTTAGATTGTAAAGATTGCAAGGTCATTCCAAGTGAAAATTTAAGTACCCAACATCGATTGTTAGCTTTAGATTTTAAGATAAAAGATTGTAAGAGGAAAAATAAATCAAATTATTGTTCTTGGATTAGATGGACACACTTAAAAAACACAAATAAAAATATTTTTAAGAGAAAACCACAAGAGCTTAGAATTTGGGATTTTTATAAGCTAATGTTATGTGGGAAAAGGTAGAAAATGAAACTAAGCAAGTTGCTAAAAATGTGCTTGGAGAATCAAAAGGAAAAACTTCTTTTAATAAAAATAGTTGGTGGTGGAGTCATAGTGTGCAAGAAAAGAAAAGAAATAAGAAGGATTGTTATAAAACTTGGTTTAGATGTAAAAACTTGGAGAATTGGGAGAGTTATAAAATGGCCTGTAAAGATTCTAAGAAAGCAATATATGATGCAAAAAATTTAGCTTTTAGTGATTTATACAATAGATTAGATACCAAAGAAGGTGATAGATGTATGTATAAGTTAGCCAACCAAAGAGATAGGAGAAGTAAAGACCTAGTTCAAATGATGTGTATTAAGGATGAAAATAATAAAGTGCTTTTCTTAGAAAAGGATATTGAAAATAGGTGGATGAAGTATTTTGATAAACATTTCAATGAAGGATCTGAAAGTACAATTGATTTTACAACCTTAATACCATTAACATAAATAGACAATGTTATTTTTATTGTTGTATTAGTAAATCTGAAGTTAGAGAAGCTTTAAAGAAAATGAAATGTCAAAAAATAGTAGGACCTAGTGATATTCCAATTGAAGTGTGGAAATGTTTAGGAGATCAAGGAATTTCTTGGCTTACAAATCTTTTAATGTTATTTTAAAGACTAAAAGATGTCGAGATGAGTGGAGAAAGAGTTTGTTGGTTCCTATATATAAGAATAAAGGTGATGCACAAGAGTGTGCAAATTATAGAGGAATTAAGTTAATGTGTCATACATTAAAATAATGGGAGAGAGTAATTGAGCATAAGTTACGATTTGATACAAAAGTTTCTCACAATCAGTTTGGTTTCATGCCAGGTAGATCTACTATGGATGCTATACATTTTTAAGAGGTTTGATGGAGAAGAATAGAGAAAGTAAGGAGGATCTGCATATGATATTTATTGATTTAGAGAAAGCTTATGATAAAGTTTCAAGAGATGTTTGGAGAGTTCTAGAATTGAAAGGAGTTAATAGTGGTTATATTCAAGTAATAAAGGATATGTATACTAGAGCTATCACTTATGTCCAAACACAAGGAGGATTGACAAAATATTTTCCTATTTCAGTTGGATTACATCAAGGATCAACTTTAGCCCTTATCTCTTTGCTTTAGTTATGGATGTTCTTACTAGGAATTTACAAGAAGATGTACCTTGGTGTATGCTTTTTGCTGATGACGTTCTTCTTGTTGATAAGACTAGAGAGGGAGTCCAAGAGAAACTTGAATTATGGAGGTCAACATTAGAGTCTAAAGGTTTTCGTTTAAGTAGATCAAAAATTGAGTATATGGAGTGTAATTTTAGTGGTGGAAGTTCTAGTGGTAGTGTTGTAACATTAAGTGAACAAGTCATTAATAAGAGTGAGCAATTTAGATATTTAGGCTCTATTGTTCAAAATGATGGTGAAATAGATGGAGATGTTAGTAGTAGAATTCAAGTTGGATGGTCAAGTGGAGGAATGCATCAGCCTATTGTGTGATAGAAAAGTTCCACTTAAAGGAAAATTTTATAAGATGGTGGTGAGACCTCAATGACTTATGGTGGAATGTTGGCAAATAAAGAGAAGCATAAGACTAAGTTAAGTGTTAGGATGCTTAAGTGGATGAGTGGCTTTACTCTTAGAGATAAAATGAGAAATGAGTATGTTCGGGAAAAAGTTAGAGTAGCTCCAGTGGCAGATAAGATTAGAGAGAGTCGCCTTAGATGGTTTACCCACATAAAATGTCGGTCGTTCGATGACCTAGTTAGGATATTAGATGCATTAGATTTGCCTTATGTTAAGAAAGGTAGAGGTAGACCTAAAAATACTTGGTTAAGATGTATAAAAAATGACCTTAGTATACTTGAATTAAATGAGAATTTGTCAAATAATAGGACACAATGGAGACGAAAGATTCATGTAGCCGACCCCACTTAGTGGGATGAAGGCATGTTGTTATTGTTGTTATTCTGTTTTAGTTTACTTTTTATTTTTTATTATATTTTAATTTTAGGTTTATGTTTAGGTTTAGGTTTTAGTTTAGGTTTTTATTTTATTTAGGTGAAGGTTTTTTACTTATTTTATTTATAGGTTTTATTTAGTTTAAGTTTAGGTTTTCAGGTTTTTAGAGTTTAAGGTTTAGGGTTTATGGTTTAGGGTTTAGGGTTTCGAGTTTAGGGTTGAGGACATACAGTTGTAGTTTTTAGGGTTTAGAGTTTATTTTAGGGTTTAGGGTTTTATGGTTTAGGGTTTAGGTTTAGGGTTTTAAAAAAATTACTTAAGTTTAAGTTTATTTAGTTTTAGTTTTATTTACTTATTTTAGTTCATTTTAATTTTAATTTTTATTTAGGTTTATTTTTATTTTTATTTAGTTTAGTTTATTTATTTTAGGTTTATTTGTTTTAGTTAATTTTTTATTTTAGTTTTTTTTTATGTTTAGGTTTATTTTTTTTAGCTTAGTTTTATTTTTATTTTATTTTTCAGGTTTAGGTTCTATTTATTATTTTTAGGTTTAGGTTTAGGTTTTTATTTTATTTTCTTAGGTTTAGGTTTTAGGTTCTTATTTTAGGTTTATTTTAAGTTTTTATTAGTTTAGGTTTAGGTTTATTTTTAGTTTATTTTATTTTATTTAGTTTAGGTTTAGGTTTAGGTTTAGTTTATTTTAGGTTTAGGTTTAGGTTTTATTTAATTTAGTTTAGTTTATTTTAGTTTAAGTTTTGGTTTATTTATTTGTATTTTATGTTTAGGTATTTTAGGGTTTAGGTTTAGGTTTTTATTTTATTTTTATTGTATTTTATCTTAGGTTTATTTTATTTTTATTTTAGGTTTAGTTTTTATTTTATTTATATTTTGTATTTTTTAGTTTAGTTTAGGTTATTATTTTTTATTTTATTTTAGTTTTTATTTTTTTATTTTATTTTCTTTTTAGGTTTAGGTTTAGATTTAGGTTTTAGTTTATGTTCTTATTTTATTTTATTTTATTTTATTTTTGGTTGGGTATGTTTATTTATTTTATTTTTAGGTTTTATTTAGTTTAGGTTTAGGTTTTTAGCTTTTTTGGGTTTAGGGTTGGCGTTTAGTGTTTTTTTTTATTTTTTATTTACGGAATGTTAGAATTTTATTACCATAAAAAAGGATATAATGTTCTTAAAGGGGTAAAGCTCAAAGTTCTAGAAAGACAAAGAGCTAAACCCCATCTAAGTACAATGGAAAAAATTTAAAGAGCAAATACAACTGCTTAAAAGCAAATGAGAAAGACCCAAAATAAAAATAATATAGCTCAACAAAGTAGTAGAAAGACTAGTTAGCACCAGCTCATGATCCCTTTGAGATGTCAAGATAAGCAAGATCCACATCAATAGTACTTGAGTTGACTGAGTAAAGATCATTCCATCTATGAAGTTCCAACGCGAAATTTGCAAAACACTACAAAAGAAATGGTCATAGATCAAGGGAAAAGATAAAGTAAACAATTTAGAAGAGCGAAAGAGAAGGCTCATCGCTTAAGATCATCTCAAGAGACAACAATACATATGAGCATCCAAACTTCAAGAGATGGGTTATAGTCATATGTATGCTACTAGCTAGATAGAAGATATGAGGAAACATCAAGGCTATCATAGCTAGCATACCTAATATAAGCAACCATCCAAGGAAAAATAGTCCATAGTGATCCAATTCATGCACAAATAGAGAAAAATAGCCTACCCTAACCAAAAAACCAAACCAAAACAATCACTTAAAGCCAACATCCCATTAGTTACAATAAGATTAGTGGCCAAGATAAAATAAACCAAGCAGTAACTCCATCGAAGCCACCACCAATAGGAAGAGAAACACAAATAAAGGGTAGTTAGCATAAATAGGAACAAAATAATCGAGCGTAAACAAAAAAAAACCACGACTATCTCAGGAAAAAATCTAAATCCAAGGGCAAAACCTCCACCCAAATAGGAAAACAATAGGAGATAAGCGGCAGAGAGGAAAGCCATACCATAGAGAGTCCAAGAGGGCATCCGATTACCATCAAAACCACCACAAGAAAGAATAGCAAATCCACCACCACCAACCAAGAGGAAAATATCAGAAACAAGGAGAGTCAAATAAACCGGAGGGAGTCAATATACAACCAACATAAATCTCAAAACACCAAACCACAACACAAGCATCCAAGGCAAGATAGCAGCCACAAAAAACCCCTCAAGCAGCCAACCCCGAACAACAAGTCCTAAAATAGGACCAAATAACCACATGATCTCATATCCTCCACCAACAAAATAGCCAATAAAACCACCCAGGTTAGCATCCAATAGGATGAGCAACAAGAGAAATTAGAGCAACAGAAAAATTGACACCAAACCGGGAACAAAAATGAAAGAAAAGCAACTACACCCAAGAGTGGATAACCAACCCAAGAGCATACTTGAAACCCAACCAGAGAACCCAACCAAAAACACCTAAACCAACCATCAAAGACAGCTAACTTAGCCAACCAAAATAGCCAAGTCAGCCAACAAAAACCAGCAGATAAAGCCAATACAGAGCCCAAAAAAGAGGGAAAGAACAAAAGTAGACAAAGCCACAACCCACTTGGAGATCTCTAAAATAACCAAGAAACAAAAATGGTAGTCACCCAAACAAAGAGCAGGAGGACCACCCCACAAATTGTAAGTTAAGGAATAGGGCCAGAGGCAAACAAAACCCCTCCTAAATCCCAAAGAGTAGATAGTCACCACAAAGGAGAAAATAGGAAGACAACAACCACAGAACAACTACCTCCAATCCATAAGGCAGAGGGAAAAATGTACTTGCAGAAAAGCCAAACCAGGAAAGGAGACCATCAACCACCAAAAACACTAAGCCAAAGAAGAATATAATAACCATGAAAAATAACCACCCACCAGCAGATGGAATAAGAAAATTGAAACAACCATAGAACCAATATTTGACCAAAATCTAACTCAAATAAGGCCATAAACAGCAAAAAAGTACCAAAGATAAAAGGTAGGCCAAAATAATAGAATAGGTTTGAGATGAGCCAGATAGTTTTGATGGACCAAAAAAATTTCAAGTATAGAATGGGGTTAAGAGGAAGGGGTTTAAGTATAGAAATAAAATCAGAAAAACCACTTCATGGTGAGGAAGCACAAAATAAACAACCAAAATAGTGAATAAAAAACCAAAGCTAAATGATCAACAAAATAGCGAAGGTTAAAATGAGGTAAAGGCGTTGTGTTATCGGATTGACCGGACATGCTTATGTAAGCTATGGTTATCAAATAAAGTGAGCTCATTTAATTCCCCTCCCAAATTAGCAAGGAAATTAGCACAAGCACTACCTTCATGAAGAATGTGAAAAATGTTGTTGCAAACTTGAGAAAGAAGTTTTTTAGTGTGATTAAGAAGATAAATAAGTCAGCATTCCCCATTTTTTATTATTATTGATCATATCAAGTAAAATAAGAGCATCAACCTCAATCCAAATATTAAAGAGGCCTTTGATTAAACAAATATCAATAGCTTTGTTAATAGCCATGAGCTCACAGAAGAAGCTTTGAGGGGGTAGGCAAAAGCACAAATGACAGTACTTTTAGAATCCTTAAGAATTCCACCATAGCCATATTTGTTTGGGGAAATAGAACCATCAATATTGATCTTAATAAAATTTTCTTTAGGCTTAATCCAATGTATAATCTTAATACTCTTGTAGGAAGGATCATCATGCAAAGTGATGCCCAATTTTTTAGCCACAATTTTATAACCTCTAAAGTTAAGATTACTAATTAAATTTGCATTAAATAAAGCATGAATCTTTAGCTCTAGCAATGATCCTTTTATGGTTCATAGGGATTCCATTATATTTAGCATCATTTCTATCCATCAAAATGAACCAAATAAGGGTAATAGCAATTAAAACTTTGATATGACCTTTCCCAGTTTTATGGAAACAAACTTCAAGAAGTTGATATAATGAAAGAGAGTGGTGAAAATAGTTAGTGTTAAATAAATCATCATGCCATATCCAAAGTTTGAAGTAATAGCACCATTGACAAAAGCATGATTAACATTTTCAATATGAAAGCAACAATAGCACTTAGAAGGTAAAAAACCCATTAAAGCGAGAATATAGGGATGAAGTTATTCAAAATCCTCCAAGCTAAAACATAATAAGAAATGGGAATGATATTGTTCCAAAGTTTAATGAAAACATTAGAGGTGTTCTAATAAAATTACAAACCTCTTTAAGAATGAAATCACCATTGTAAGAGAGCTTGAAAAGAATTTGATCGGTTTATTAGAAAAGATAGTGATGTTGCAAAACTGTCAAAAAAAATAGGAATGTCATTCTCAAGTTTGTTTTCATTCCAATTGTTATTATTAATAAAGAGTTAACTTTGATAGCGTAGTAGTGTGTAGATAAAAGGTCAATAGATTGTTATTGATCCAATTGTCTTGCCAAAAGAAAGATGAACCAATGAATACCCCAATATTAAGGATTCAACAACCCATTTAATGGAGAAAGCCTTTTCCAAACTAGAGTCACCAACTTTATAAGCACAGGTAAGAGGGTGTTTACCTTGGCAATATTTTTTCATCATAAAATTAGCCCAAATGCTATCATTCTTTCTAAAATTCCACTGGAGCTTATGAGAGAAGGCAGTGATAGCTTCACGAATATGTTTGCAATCAAGACCACCTTCACCCAAAGGACCACAGCATTTATGCCAGGAAGTCTAATGCATTCTCTTAATAGAAATATTGGATCACCAAAAAATTTATTAAGAAAGAGATTAATTCTTATAAGAGTAGAATTAGTGGGAATAATAGTTTGAATCAAATAAAGAGGCATTGAATTAAAAGTGATTTTAAGAATAGTAAACTTGCCACCAAAGGAAAGTAAATGGAATTCCCAAACAAAAATTTTGTTTAAAACTTTTTGAATTAACTCATCAAAAAGGTGGGATCATTTTGGACCTTTCAAAAGAGGAGCACCTAAGTACTTAAGAGGTAAGTGTTGTTGTTTAAAATTAGTGATATGTAGGATTTGATTGATTTTGAAGAAGTAAGAAAAAATAGCTTTTGTTATCATTGATAGAAAGACCACTTTACCAAATTTATTTAAAATCTTGAGGTTCATGATATGATGAATAGAAGCATTGCAAAAATAATAAAATCATCTACAAAGCTTAAGTGGGAAAAAAAGACCAACAAAGTTTTGTAGTGCAAACTAGAATTATTTAAAATAACTCATTTACTCTAGATAAGTACTCAATAGTTATAATAAATAAAGCAGGAGATAAAAAAAAGCCCTTATCTTAAGCCATGGGAAGAAGGAATGAAGCCTACAACTTCCCCATTAAACAAAATAGAGAACCATGCATTATTAATACAATTTTTAATAAGATAAATAAATTTAGCAGAAAACCCAAATAAATTTAGAATATGAAAAGGAAATCCCAAGAGATATTATCAAAACCTTTGGTAAAATCTAATTTGAAAAGAATGTTTCCACCTCTAGTCTTAGCATCTAAATCATGAATTAATTCTTGGATAAGTAAAATATTATTAAAAAAAGATCTACCTCTAACAAAACTAATTTGGTTGAGAGAGATAATCTTATGAAGTAAAGGACTAAACCTGTTGGTAAGAATTTTGGAAATCATCTTATTGAAGAAGGTGCAAAGACTAATAGGTCTAAATCACTCCAATAGTCCACGTTATCTTTCTTAGATATGAGAATAATAGAAGTGCTAGGAAAAAAACTAGGAAAAGGACTACCATTAAACAAATTAACCTAGCCTCAATCAAATCATTTTTAATAATAAACCAACATTTTGAAAAAGAGTAGTGAAACCCTCACCACAACAGAATCTATGTTCATGCTATTAAGAACTTTAAAAATTTCATCTTCATTAGGCATAATAGTAAGAAAATTATTGTCATCATTGGTAATAATAAAGGTTTTAATCGATTTAGAAATAGCTTCAAGAGCAACTCTTATTGAGCATATTTTTAAAGTAATTAATATTTGAATATATCATTATTCTCATAATCCATTCTCCATTGTCATCTTTAATTTTTTTGAATATTATATTAGGCTCTTTTTATTAACTAAAGCATGGAAATAGCTAGTATTCTTCACCATCTGTATTTTCTATCGCTTTTTTGGTGTCAATAAGTCTCTTCCATATTCTAAAAATTAACAAGCTTCTCGGTCACCATAGTCAAGTCCTTAATCTTAGAAGGATCAGACATAACAGAGACTTCAAGATCACAAACCAATTTTTCCATATCATTGATATTAACAAAAAGGTTTTTAAAATAATACTTATTCCACCAACCTAGATTTTGTTTGTCTTTTAATCTTAAACCAAAATCTATTCATCCCCATAATAGAATTTTTAGAATGTAAAGGTGTTTTCCAATTGTTAGCCACAACATTAAAAAATAAATATAAATCCACATGTTAAAATCTAAAGGAGAGAAATTTTTTAATCTATTAGAATTATCTTTAATAGAAACCAAAAGGAGCATGATCACAAGGTTCTTCTTAAATGATGACAAAATATAGGCCATTGAGTAGTCCAATGAGTATTAAAAAGAATATGATCCAACCTTTGCCAAAGTCTAGAGTTTTGTCAAGTATAATTAGAACCCTTAAAACAAATATTATTCAAATTACAATCAAGGATCATATTGGAAAATTATTCCATGGAATGAATATTAGGAGAGCAACCACCACTTCATTTAGAGAACAAATAGTGTTGAAATAACCACCAACAAACCAAGGTTTTATTGGTGGAAATATTAGTCAAGTTATCCCAAAGAAGATTTATACCATATCTATTACAAGATGCATAAACAAAAGATCCCAAAACACACAATCACCATAAGAGATTTGAGCATTGACAACTTGATAAAATCATCAAGAATAGAAACATCTAAAAGTTATTCCAAAACACCAAATCTTATTACTAACATTAGAGAAAATTTTATTCATTCTAACAACATGGTTAATTTTATTAGCATGAATAAGAGAGAATAATAAGTAAGAAATATTTTGGATAGACAAATATGATTACTAATAGGTACCAATCCTAACATTCCAAATAAAAAATTAAACATAAAGAAAAGAAAGGGGTAAAGTTAATTGAGAGAAGAGAGGAGCATGATCTAGTGTTTCTTAAATTTGGGAGGAAAATTTAACATTTTTTTTTTTAGAATAGAAAGTTTGGAAGCCATTTTCTTTTCCCTATCATCATCAAAAATGATTTAGCAACATTAGTCATTTAGAAATATTGATGAAATGAATCTCCTTCTTCCAAGACACTAGAATTTATTAAAGACAAATGAGCAAGAATAGCAAGGGAAAATGGATTTATTAAGAAGGCAAGTGGGAACACCAAACCCTTCCTCATCATTAGCCAAATTATTAGATAAAGGAAATCTTTTGAGAAAGTAAATCATCCTTAATTTGGAATATTGAATCAGTTTATCAACCTGATTATCATTAGGTATTAAAAACATATTTTTCATTGAATTAGAATGATGCATAGTATTAAATTCCTCATTTATATTCTCCATTAAAGCTTCATTTTTATTTATTGAAGCCAGGAAGGATGTAAGGATCAAATCAGAGGAGACAAAATCCTCATTCAAAAGTTTAGAAAAGCTATTATTGTTCACATTAGAAGCCTCCAATTTCTCAAAAGAAGTGAAAGTTAAATCGGCCTTATTAGGAACATTTAAAGAATCCTTTTTCCAAAGTAGTTTTTTTATATTTAATAGTGTTTCTTAGCCATTTGGGAGGAAAATTTTAAACATTTTTTTTTCTTTTTTGAATGAAGTTTGAAGCCATTTTCTGATTGAATCATCTAAAAATGATTTAGCAACATTAGACATAGATTTAGGAGAAATCTCCTGATGAAAGTGAATTCTCCTTCTTCCAAGACATTAAAACTTATTAAAGACAAATGAGCTTCAAGAATAGCGGAGGAGGGAGAAGCGATTATTAAGAGGCAAGTGGGAACACCAAACCATTCCTCATCATTAGCCAAATTATTAGATCAAAGGAAATATTTTTGAGAAAGTAAATCATCCTTAATTTAGAATATGGAATCAGGTTTATCAACCTGATTATCATTAAGTATTACAACCATTTTTTCCATTGAATTAGAATGATGCATAGTATTAAATTCCTCATTTATATTCTCCATTAAAGCTTCATTTTTATTTATTGAAGCAAGGATGCAAGGATCAATACAAAATCCTCAAAAGTTTAGAAAATATATTATTGTTCTTAGCCTTCAATTAGAAGAGTGAAAGTTAATAAATTAGGAACATTTAAAGAATCCTTTTCCATAGTTTTTTTTATATTTAATAGTGTTTTAGGGTTAGAAATTTCCTTAATAGAGATTTTCTTTTGGTAAGAATGAAGAATGAAACATTCAAAATTATCATTATGGATTTTAGGAACAAAAGATAATGACATTTTCAAATTCAATTCTTTGCATGTAGTAATTTTAGATCTAACTACATTTCTTTGGGTGTTCTTTGTATTGTCCAATTCAATAAGGTTAGCTAGGATGAGATTTCATAGTCGTTTAATCAATTTTCAATGACCAAAAAAAGTAGAAATGGAATTGATGGTTATGAATTCACACATTAGAAATCCAAAGGGAATGTCATGAATGATTTTAAGGTTAGCCAAGTTAGTTGAAGATGTAGGATCCATTGGATCATTCAATTTTAGGAATCATGAGGAAGATGAGTGGCATTTAGTGAAGACACAAAATAGGCTATCAATTAAGGAATCTAGTGAGTCATGCTATTTAGGCATATAAAGATGAGCAAAATTAGGATGAGGGCTAGTTAGAGTTTTTAGGTTTAAGTTTTAGGAGTTTTTAGTTTAGGTTTAAATTTAGTTTAGTTTAGGTTTAGAGTTTTAGTTTAGTTTTAGTTTAGGTTTAGGTTAGGGTTTAGGTTTAGGGTTTAGGTTTTAGTTTAGGGAGTTTAGGTTTATTTAGTTAGTTTAGGTTTAGGTTTTGGTTTGTTTAGGTTAAGTTTAAGTTTAGGTTTAGGTTTAAGTTTAGGGTTTAAGTTTATAATTTAGTTTAGGTTTATAGTTTAGTTTTGGTTTAAGTTTAGGTTTAATATTTAATTTAATTTAAGTTTAAGGTTTTAGTTTAAATTTAGGTTTAAATTTAGTTTAAGTTTAGTTTTAAGTTTAGATTAGTTTAGTTTTAAGTTTAGTTTAGGTTTAGGTTTAAGGTTTAAGTTTAAGTTTAAGTTAGTTTAGGTTTAGGTTTAAGTTTAGTTTAGAGTTTAGTTTAAGTTTAGGTTTATTTAGGTTTAGGTTTAGGTTTATTTAGGTTAGGTTTAAGTTTAGGTTTTTATTTAGTTTAGTTTAGAGGTTTAAGTTTAAGTTAGTTTAGAGTTTAGGTTTAAGTTAGTTTAGGATTTAGTTAGTTTAATTTTTAATTAAGTTTAATTTATTTTAAGTTTAGTTAGTTTTTTAGGTTTAGTTAGTTTAGTTTAGTTTAGGTTTATTTAGTTTAGGTTTAGGTTTAAGTTTAGGTTTAGGTTTAACTTTAGGTTTAAGTTTAGGGTTTAGGTTTATGTTTTGGTTGAGGTTTGGGTTTAGGTTTAAGTTTAGGGTTTTAGTTTAGATTTAGTTTAGTTTAGTTTTAAGTTTAGGTTTTTTTAGGTTTAGATTTAGTTTAGGTTTAGGTTTTGAGTTTAGGTTTAGTTTGTTTTTTATAATTTAGTTTTAAGGTTTAGGGTTTTTTTTTAGTTTAGGTTTAGGTTTAGTTAGGTTTTAGGTTTAGTTTAGTTTTATTTTATTTAGTTATGGTTTAGGTTTAGTTTAGGTTTATGTTTAGGTTTTAGTTTAGGGTTTAGGTTTTTTTATAGTTTATGGTTTTTTTTTAGGTTTAGTTTTTTTAGGTTTAGGGTTTAGGTTTTTTATTTATGGTTTTGGGTTTAAAGTTTTTTTTAATAGAGAACAAATTCATATTCAACATTTCTTCTTTTATTTCACCAACCAAATAGCACAAGTCTTTTGATAACATAGATAAAATGAGTTTTAATCAAAAACTAGATAACTAATTTTAGAACAATTCCATAAGTAGCGATCGGATGGTTGATATTCATTTTCTCAGTTCCCATTAGAACCAATCACTCTGGCGGGATCAACATTATATCCCTTCAGTGACCACTTGGCCTTCATCATTTTTTATTATGACCACCTCTCCATATATCCATGAGATCCATTTTTAATACCTCGCCTTTGCCTCCACCAGATCTGGTATGTTGATCTTGATGTTCCTATTAGTTAAGATTTGCCCATTATTATGGTTTAGGCTAAGGTTTAGGTTTTAGGGTTTAGGTTTATTTTTTAATTATTTAGTTTCTTTAGGTTTATGTTTAGCATTTAGGGTTAAGTGTTTAGGGTTTGGGTTTCAGGTTTAGGGTTTAGGGTTTAGGGTTTAGGATTTAGGGTTTAGGGTTTTTTATTTATTTATTTTATTTTTTTTAAAATTAAGTAAACTAGTAGGTTTAAGTTTATTTAGTTTATTTTTTAATTTTATTTAGGTTCAATTTTATTTATATTTAGTTTAATTTATTTATTTTTAGTTTATTTATTTTAGTTTAAGTTTTTGATTTAGTTTATCTTTTTAGGTTTAGATTTAAGTTTAGGTTTATTTTTTAGTTTAGTTTTATTTTTATTTTATTTTTTAGGTTTAGGTTTTTATTTTTATTTTAGTTTTATTTTTAGGTTTTATTTTTTATTTTAGGTTTAGGTTTATTTTTAGTTTATTTTATTTTATTTAGTTTAGGTTTACGTTTAGGTTTAATTTATTTTTGGTTTAGGTTTTATTTATTTTAGTTTAGTTTATTTTAGTTTAGGTTTATGTTTATTTTATTTTTCTTATATGTTTTTTTTTTTTAGGTTTAGGTTTAGGTTTTATTTTTAATTTATTTTTAGGTTTAGGTTTGTATTTAGTTTTTAATTTATCTTAGTTTACGTTTGTTTTATTTTTATTTTAGGTTTAGTTTTTATTTTATGTAGGTTTTTTATTTTTTAGTTTATTTTTATGGTTTTTATTACCTTATTTTAGTTTTGTTTTTATTTTTATTTTATTCTCTTTTTAGGTTTTGATTTAGGTTTAGGTTTTAGTTTATGTTTTTATTTTATTTTATTTTTTATTTTATTTTAGTTTAGCTTTTTTATTTTTTTTTATTTTTAGTTTTATTTAGTTTAGGGTTAGATTTTGAGCTTGGTTTAGGGTTTAGGGTTAGTTTAGGGTTTAAGGTTTTTTTTTGAGTTTTAGGGTTTAGGGCTTAGGGTTTAGGGTTTATGGTTTGAGGGTTTAGGGTTTAGGGTTTAGGTTTTAGGGTTTAGGGTGCTTAGGGTTTAAGGTTTAGGGTTTAGTGTTTTGTTTTAGCTTTATGGTTCACGTTTTAGTTTTCAATTTTTTTTAAGAGAGAACAAATTTAGATTCAACATTTCTTCTTTTGTTTATTTAGTTTATTTTTTATTTATTTTAGTTTATTTTATTTTTAATTTTTATTTATGTTTATTTATTATTTTTATTTAGTTTAGTTTATTCATTTTAGGATTATCTATTTTAGTTTAGGTTTTTTATTTTAGTTTATTTTTTAGGTTTAGGTTTAAGTTTAGGTATTAGTTTATTTTTAAGTTAAGTTTTATTTTTATTTTATTTTATTTTTAAGGTTTAGGTTTTATTTTTTATTTTTAGGTTTAGGTTTAAATTTTAGGTTTTTATTTTAGGTTTATTTTTAGGTTTTATTTTTTACTTTAGGTTTAGGTTTATTTTTACTTCATTTTATTTTAATTAGTTTAGGATTTAGGTTTAGTTTATTTTAGGTTTAGGTTTAGGTTTTATTTATTTTAGTTTAATTTATTCTAGTTTAGCTTTAGGTTTATATTATTTTGTTTATTTTATTTTTATTTTATATTTAGGTTTTTATTTAGTTTAAGGTTTAGGTTTTATTTTATATTTATTTTTTGGTCTTACTTTTAGGTTTATTTTTTTAGGTTTTAGGGTTTTATTCAGTTATTAATTTATTTTATTTTAGCTTTATTTTATTTTCTTTTTACTTTTAGTTTCTATTTTATTTAGGTTTTTTTTCTTAGGTTTATTTTATTTTTTAGTTTAGTTTAGGTTTTAATTTAATTTATTTTAGCTTTTTTTAATGGTTTATTTTATTTTATTTTAGGTTTTAATATAGTTTTTTTATTTTATCTTTTTATTTTATTTAGGTTTAGGTTTTTATTTATTTTATTTTTAGGTTTTATTTAGAGTTTAGGTTTTTTAGGTTTTGGGTTTAGGGTTTAGGGTATTTAGGATTTTAGTTTATGGTTTTAGGGTTTAGTTTAGGTTTAGGTTTAGGGTTTTAGCTTAGGGTTTAGCATTTAGTTTAATTTAAACTTTAGGTTTAGTTTTAGTTTAGGGTTTAGGGGTTTAGGTTTAGGAGTTAGGGTTTAGGAGTTTAAGGTTTAATTTCTTTAGGTTTAGGGTTTAAGGTTTAAGTTTAAGGTTAGTTTAGGGTTTTAGTTTAAGGTTAGGTTTAGAGCATAGGTTTAGGGTTAGTTTTAGTTTAGGTTTAAGGTTTAGGTTTTGATTTAGGTTTAGGTTTAAAGTTTTGGGTTTAGGGTTTAGGTTTTAGGTTTTAGTTTTTTTAGTTTTATTTTAGTTTAGTTTTTAGTTTTTATTTTATTATTTTTTATTTTATTTTTTAAATTTTAGTAGTTTATTTTATTTAGTTTATTTTATTTATTTTTTTAGGTTTATTTTTTATTTAGTTTATTATTTATTTTAGTTTTATTTTTTTAGGTTTAGGTTTAAGTTTATTTTTTATTTAGTTTTATTTTATTTTATTTTATGTTTAGGTTTTATTGTTTATTTAGGTTTAAGTTTAGGTTTTAAGTTTTATTTGAGATTTATTTTAGGTTTATTTTTTTTTAGTTTAGGTTTAGGTTTAATTTAGTTTACTTTATTTTATTTAGTTTAGATTTAGGTTTCGGGTTAACTTAAGGTTTAGGGCTAGTTTAGGGTTTAGGGTTTAGGGGTTTTTAGGATTTTGGGTTTAGGGTTAGGTTAGGATTTAGGATTTATGTTTTAGGGTTTAGGGTTTAGGATTTAAGGTTTAGGGTTTGGGTTAGGATTTAGGGTTTAGGGTTAGTTTAGGGTTTAGGGTTTAGGGTTTCGGGTTTAGGGTTAGTTTTATGATTTAGGGTTTAAGCTTTAGGATTTGTGGTTTAGGATTTAGGGTTTAGGGTTTAAAGTTTTTTTAAAAATAAATTAAGTAAATCGGCAGGTTTATGTTTATTTAGTTTATTTCAGTTATTTTTATTTATTTTATTCTATTTTATTTTTGATTTTTATTAAGGTTTATTTTTTTATTTAGTTTAGTTTGTTTATTTTAGTTTTATTTATTTTAGTTTACTATTTTTTATTTTAGTTTATTTTTTAGGTTGGTTTTTAGGTTTAGGTTTATGTTTATTTTTATAGTTTAGTTTTATTTTTATTTTTATTTTTAGGATCAGGTTATATTTTTTATTTTTAAATTTGTGTTTGGGTTTTTATTTTATTATTTTAGGTTTAGGTTTTTAGTTTTTTTAGGTTTTCTTTATGTTTTTTTTTTAGTTTATGTTTAGGTTTATTTTCAGTTTATTTTATTTTATTTAATTTAGAGTTTAGGTTTAGGTTTTATTTATTTTAGTTTAGGTTTTTATTTATTTTATTTTGTTTATTTTAGGTTTAGGGTTTTTTTTAGTTTAGGGTTTATGTTTTGTTTTTATTTATTTTTATTTTTTATTTTTATGTTTATTTTTTAGGTTTATGTTTTTATTTAGTTTTTATTTTATTTAAGGTTTTGTGCCCCCATACTTGAGGATCTTTTATGGCAGTTGGAACCCACGATAACACATTGCACACTTTAGAGCCGACTGTTGCAAAACCATTTACAGCAACGCACTCCTCTTCCGCCATTTTGTTGGAAGTCTGTCAGTTGTTGCAGTTGATTAATATGCCAAATTTCCCAACAGTTCGGTGATGGCTTTTGCTGAGTTGGAGCACCTCTTCATTAAAAGATTTGTTTGAGCTCACCAGAGGGTGATTGTATGCGACCTCGTTGTAGAAACGAGTCCTGATTACATTCTCAAGTGGACAACGAGCATGAAATCTGAACCACAATACCAAGAGCCATTAAGATTCTTCTCAAGAATATCCATGGGCGGTCGCATGCTTAAGGGATTTACCATCAAATATTTGAGAAATTAATCAATAAGTGCTACAAGAGGAAGCCAAATAATTTCCTTTCGACCAATCATCTAGGCCCAGAAGGTGTTTGAGAAGAAGCACGGGATAGTTGTGTCTGAAGGAAGGGAACAACTAGTTAGAGTTGATTATGAGACTAGAGCTGGTGGCCTCCTTGCCACCTCCTGTTCACCACTCGACCATCATCCCATTACAATGACCATTTCCACCACCCCATCATAGTGGTATAAATATCCATCGCTAGGTAGCTACTTTCCACATACTCTTATTGATATATTGGATAAGTCATATTCATTCAAGAGGGGGGTAGTTAGGAAAATCTTTAAGAATCATTAAAAACTAACTTTTGATTAAGAACTAAGAGGTCCAAGGAAGGGTCAAGAATGATGATCCACTATTGCTATACGCATGTTTATGTCTTAGAGGATTGTATCTCTTTTAGGACTAGCTTGAATGCAGCTACAATTTGAGAGCCATAGTTATCCCTAAGGAATACTTATTAGAACAATAATCAAGTTTGATTAGAGTAATCCTTGGGGATACTTGCGATCCTCTTAAGACCAAAGAAGGTAAGGCTATCTCCCTATCCCGAACCTCTAAGAAGATCATTTTTAAGATCAAGAAGCTTTCCTTGCAAGTGCTTGAAGTAGCTCAAACTTCCAACACTAAGAAATGTTTGCTAGTTATAAAGGACAACTCGGGGAGGGTGAGCCAAACAACAACAATAGTACCATACTTATGGATAGTCGATCATAGCCACCATCCAAGTCCAGTACTCTCTCCACTGTTCCAGCTACCACCTCTTCATCTAGCTCCTCTTCTACTGGCAGGAGCATTGTATCTGTGGATAAGGGCACTGAATCCTTTACTCTACTTACTTTACTTGATTTTTATAATGTATATCCACCTAAAAAGAAATTAATGAAGAAAATTAATTCTACTTATATATTGTCAACTTCTGATGCTCTTGATTTTATTCCTATTGAAAGCTCTCCGAGTCTAGATAAAAATAATAGCTCTAGTAGTTCTGATACTTTCCTTTTTTATTCAAAGGTGGACTATCCTTCTCTGAATCAATCAGGTTCACCTCTTGAGATTGACTTGGAGTCAACTGACTCTGAGGATCCCATAGGAGAAGTTGTAGGTATGCCCGATGAGAAGGTAGAACTTTCCACAAGCTCATCATTCCAAGAAGTCATTGAAGACAACCTACATAGTGGCAAAGTTTTACCTCTGGGTAGCACCTGGGATAAGGGTAAGCAAGTCATTGGTTTTAATGAAGATAGCCCCTTCTTAAGATGCTCCACCCATGGATATGCTTGTGGAAGACCAAGCTAGAGTTGATTATAATGTCCTAGCTCACCTTAGAAAGTTTTCATCTAAGTTAAGCATATACAATGACCTTGCCTTATCTAAAGAGATGAGAGAATCTATAATCAAGGCCTTACCTGATCTATAGATTTACTTAGCTCAGCTGACCGCTACTAAAGAGGAGGCATGCCACTCAAAGGACATCTTAGGAGTTGCATTCAGCGATAAAGACTTACTCCTAGAGACGATCGAGCACAACTGCCTCTTTACATTATAGTGGATGTTGGCAGATGTAGGCTATCCAGAGTTCTGGTTGACCCAGGTGTATCAATCAACATTATGAGTCAAATAACCCTTACCTACTTGAGGATCGACATCTCCAAACTCCAAAAAGAAAGGATGATGTTGAGAGGATTCAATGAATAAGGTGAGAGGGCCTTGTCCTGTTTATTTTTAAATGTATGTTGGGGATACCATATGTGGATATAGAGGGGGAATTTTTGATCAGTACAACATTGTGGTATGATATACTATCTCAAAAGGTATAGGCCTCACACTACAATGGACCTAATCACGTAATAAGGACTCCTAAGGCATGATTAGTCTTCGAATGTACTAGAGATTTTTTTCCTACTTTATATGGATGAATTTAGCAGGGTTTATATCAAACTAGGACCTTGAGTTCCTTATGGAGGAAAGCCTCCATAGTTAATTACATCATAGGAAATCAAATTTCCTAATAATTCTCTCGATTAAAGTAAACATTTATCTTCTCCATAGATTTCAAGGTTAGACTATCAAAAGATTGGTTGTATCTGGAAAATCAATTGGGAAAGTTCAAGGAGAAGACTTATTTTTAGAATTCAAATGAAATAAGTAGGAAATGCTCATGATACTAAGAAGCTTAGTGAGCAATACTATCTATCTTATGGTTGGACTTTATAATTTTGAAGTTGAGGAGATTTATATGTTTTGGTTGAAATTTAATTAGATTGGAATCCCAACACAAGGTTGTGGGAATGTCCAAAGGTGAGGATTTATTCTCATAGCCTGAAGGTAATGGATACCTCAGATCCTAAATTTAGAGGGCTTTACTCTGAGCTAAAGCACGAGCTAAATCTATGCAATAGATGGACAATAAGGGTTTACCTCCATAAAAGAGAATAAATTGTCCAGCTTCTAGACTTATAATCACTTGGAGTGGCTGCCAACTAACTCCTCTTATAATTTTAAAACCATATAGTGTGGTCTTATGAATTACAACATAGCTAGGGTAGTTATTTAATTAGAAAGAGACTAAAGTCCTAAACACACTCCCTAAGAGACTAGAGAAAGAGTGATATGAGCTTATGACTTAATCTGTAGATAGAAAATCTTTTTAAATTTAATTTTATTTTAGACAGATCATTTTGATAGAGACTTTAGGATTTCTATGCCAAAATGTATGATGAAATAGGTTATGGGTCAAATTAGCTAGAAGAAGGTGTTCTCTAGCACAAGGGATGCTCTCACAAGTTAAGCATTTCTTTATTGTGCAAGGATGGAAATCCTTCATGTTCAAAAGAGAAAGAATATGCATGCATGATGTGAAACATACAACCGTACAACTAAGGGGTTGCTAATTCTTTTAATTATCTTATTTATGTCTTAGGCTTTATGATGAGGTTATGAGTTGTTTAAAATTTAGCTATGAGTGATTAGTTGGGTAGAAAAGTTATTTTTTTCCTAAGAGCCTAATCATATCCAAGCCACACATTAAAGCATCAATCATTTAAGAAACTATGAAAAGCATGTCATCCTAAAGCACATTGTAAACATAACATCAAACAATTATATAAACTATCATAAAAGAATAAAAGGCCGGTCTTGGGACTGCCGTCTGACAAGAGAGAAAAGATGTAGCCAGCTCCACCCTTATACAACCTAGAATATGAAAGAATAATTATAATTGTATTAAATGCTATGGGGGTCTTCTTTCTTCAAATTTCCATTTCTAATTTGGTTTTTTTTATTTTGATGGTGCTTACTTCAAAGGCATCATAGGGTACCCTAGGAAAAGCCTTCTGGCAATTACTCATCTTAATCCTCCATAGAACAAATCCTATTTCCTACTATAAAAATTACATTTATATGGGAAAGTAAATCTAACTACACCTGTAAAATAGTGGTTACTAAATATACATATAATCCCAAGCGGTATTTATAATTTGGACTTAGTACCCTATGGGTAACTAAGCCCACTCTAACTTGGATTATGCATAAGGATTTAAGCAACAAAGAGCATTCACATTTATTTTTAAGCATCCCTTAAGTATAATCCCCTGTAGAAAATAAGATTAGGCTAATATTGGTCTATCATCCAGTCTATAAAACATACACCCTAACATCCAATCTAAAATAATACATCATAAAACAAAACATACATCACATAATACCTCCCAACTTAGAAGAAGTGGTGACTTAATTCTAATGTGTGTATTAAGGCTTGTGTGGTAAGTCTTGTTATGCATTACTGTTGTATTTTCTAAGTGTAGAAGGATTCAATTTAACATGAAAGGTTGATTTTACTTGAAGTAGTTTATTTTATTTGAGAATTTTAATTTATGTTTTCTTAAGTTTTATTTGATTACGCTCAGCAACTAAGTGTTATAAAGAGAGGAAAAGAGGATTGCCCTCTTTCATCCCTACCTTAAGTCACTTTCTAAAGTATATTAATTTGATTTAGTTCTCTTTAGTGAATGGCTTACTAAATGATTTAATTAATTCTAGGTTTAAGTTAACTTTAAATAACCCTATTCAAAATTAATGGCATTTTAAATTAATTTAATTGAATTACTACCATATGGCATAAATTAAATCATTCTTTTCCATCACATGTAACATGCATATGATTTAATACTAAGTGTATCTATACATGAAACATATTTTAGCACACCTAAACACATCATGCTGAATTCGCAAATAAGAATAATTTCAACATGGAAGAGATTGAATTCAAAATTGAATTTTCATTAATGATAATTATTTTCAAACATGATTTATAATATTTCTTTAAGTAGGGAGCATTTATTGGAAGCATTGGGTGCTCTCCCTTATGATTAATAAGTTGATAAGATCCTCCTTGGTAGGTCTTCTCTAAGGAAAAAGGGCCTTCCCAAGTGGGTTCAAACTTGCCTCCTATCTTATGATGGGCAATAATTAGTCTCCTTAGAACTAAAATAAGCTCTCCAACTTGAAAAGCTCTAGGATGGATCAACTTTTTGTGAGCTTAAATTATTTTAGCTTTGTACAACTCGAGTTTTGGCATGCATGCATCTCTCCTCCAAACTTTTGAGCTCTTATAATCGTAACTTGGCATTTTGCTCTGTTGTGATCTTGCTACCCATATCCTTAGTGATGGGAGTTGGACTTCTAATGGTAGAATGGATTCGAACCCATACACTAAAGAGAAAGGAGTAGACTGAGTTAGAGTTCTATATGTGATGCAGTAGGCCCATAAGGCATCATCTAACTGCTCATGCCACTATCGTTTGTTATTGTTGAGTTCCTTCCTTAGTATTTAGATGAGAGCTTTGTTGAAGGCTTCTTCAAAGCCATTTGCCCTCGGGTAGTTGATGGTAGAATATCTCCAATCTATGTTGTATCTTTGCGCAAAGTTGTTGATCTCAGTGCTCTTAAATGTAGTACCATTATCTGATATAATTTGTCGAGGATCTTCGAACCTATATTTGATATGGTTCCTAAAACTGAGCACATCTTTGAGTTGTGACCACTTTGGCAGAATCTTGCCCATTTGGAAAAGTAGTCGATGCATAAGAGGAAGATGACCCTTGGAAGAAGATGGATCAATCGAACCCACTATGTTGGTACTAACCGAATATGGCCATGAAGCCAATGTAGGATGTAGAATGTTGGGTGGTTGGTGTAGGTCCACACATGTATTTGACATTGGCATCACCTTGTATCCATGCAATCTTTGATCATCGACTAGTAGTATCTAGTCTCTTGATCTTGGCTTCATCTTTGGACCAGATTAGTTGGCTCTACATAATCCTAAGTGTATCTCGATCATGATCTTACGGGCTTTGTTCTTGTCTAAATAACATAATCACATATGATTGAAAGACCACCAGTATAAGACACTATCCATAAGAGTGTTGGAAAGTGCTCTCTACTTCTATCGATGGGCTTAGGACTTCTCTTGAGGTAGTTTTCCTTTATTTAGGTAATCCATGAATGGTTGCCTCCAATCTAACTCCTCATCCTTTTTCTTGGCAGCAACCTTCAAGAGAGTGAGTTCAATATCAATAAGGGATAAGACTTGTCTATTTTGGACCTTTATTGATATGGACTCATCATCCATGCCAACTCCTTGGCAAGCTTGGCTAAAATATGATGTTCTCTCCTCGAGGAATCTTATAAATGGTAACCTCTCGGATTTAGGCCAACAACTCCATGGTGTACTTATGGTAGTGATGGAGCTTATGCTTAATAACCTTATATGATCCCGCAATTTTCTTGATAACTAGCTGAGAATCCCCTAAGATATTGATATTCTGGATGCTTAGAGTAATGAATAACTCCAGATCGATAATTAGAGCTTCATATTCAACTTCATTGTTGGTGTAAGGATTGGATGATATGATAATCTCATCACATGTGCAGTTAAGAGAACTATTCCCTCACTTTCTGGAAGTAGTATGGTTCTTCTCCTCTTTAAGAAGTACATCTCCCAGTGGTGAATGTTGGTATCCCATAAGTTAATGATTTGTTCATTGAGGAGATCAACACTAAGTAGAGAGTTAGCAGGAAGTGGGTGTGCCACTAACAAATCTGCTAGTGCTTGTCCTTTCACCACGTGGAGGGGTATGAAGGTAACGTCAAACTGCTAGAGGATCATGGACATTTATGCCAACCTTCTGGATAGCATCGATCATGTCATGAAATACTGGAGTGGATTGAACCTTCAGATTAAGTTCACCTTATGAGGAAGCATCTAGTGATGTAGCTTTTGGGATGCAAAGATTAAAGCTAAGAAATTTTTCTTAATGAGTGGATAATTAGCCTCAGTAGGGATTAGACGATGGCTGAGGTAGTAGAGTGTGTTTTCCTTTCCTTCAACTTTGGCTTGGGATAACAAAGCACCAAGGGAGTCATCTAACATAGTAGTGTAAAGTATGAGCGACTTTCCTAGGATAGGGTCTGCTAGAACCAATAGTGTCATCAACTAATACTTGATGTCTTCGAAGGCATGCTCACACTTGTCATCCTAATTAAACTTGGCATCCTTTTAGCAAGTGCTGAGAATGGTTGACATCTTCACGATAGGTTGGATATAAAGCATCTTAGATAAAGCCAACCACCAAGAATGATGTTGAGTTAAACTTTTAGAGGTGGCATATCCTTATTCTTCTTTGGATCGATTTTGATTCCCTGATGTCAGACAATAAACCAAAAGAATTTCCCTGAAGCTACTCTGAATGCACACTTTAGGGGGTTCATTTTGAGGTTAAGTTGTCTTAACAATTCAAAACCTACTTCAAGTCAAAGAGATGGTCTTCCTTTTCTCTACTTTTGACCACGAGATCATCGACATAGCACTCGACTTGATGATGAATAAGTTTGTCAAAGATTCAAGTCATAGTCTGCTGGTATGTAGCATCGACATTTTAAGGTTTGAAAACGATCATATAGCTATAGATTTCGGTTCTAAAAGAATGTATTTCTTTCATCTTTAGGGTCATCTTTATTTGGTTATATCAAATGAGCCATCCATGAGAAAGGCGCATGAGATGAGGCCATTCTTTTCTTAACTAGGATGATTTGGTAACAGTGGGATATTTTTCTTCGGATGAAGCCATCATCGATCAATTTCTTGACTTCATAAATGACCTATTTTATGTCTAATGCATCTAGGTGCTTGCTTGATAGGGTTTGGGAGCTCTATTAGTTTATGGATACTATGTCAAGAGCAAATTCAGCATCTCTTCATAACTCCATGCAAGTAGTCCTTAAACTTAGTTAAGCCTAACTAAGTCATTGGTTTCAATTTCATCAATGAGATGTCTATGTGGATCTTCTTTAGTTCGTTGATTTCTTTGCATTGATGGTTGACTTGATCTCTTCTTCAAAATCTGGCAATGCATTTTTGACTTCAAAGTCATTCGGATCATCTGAAGTTTTTAGTCACAGCTTCTCATATGAGTTAATATGATTTGAAAAGAACCTATTAGATTCCAAATGATTGGTTATGACTAAGCACTAATCATCATCATCGACTGGACCCATTGTACCAAATCCTAGTCCCGATCTTGATTGAGAGCTTTTGCATTTATTCTTCCATATTCTTTCAAAGTAGTATGGCCTGTGCTTTGACCAAATATGTGGGATTAACCATTTCTTTGCTAAATTATGAACACAAGGCAAGTACTAATCAAAAGGTAATTCTGTTAAATCTTTATATGAATCATCCTCAAGTTCTACATCAACTTCTTGACTTGAAGGATGATGCTCCCGAAAAACTTGTCTTCACACTGTGGATGACTTAGAGCTTCTTAACTACCAAACCTCGACTTTTTTTTAGAGGAAAGTGGGGTTAGAGCTAAGGTTCTCATGATGCCTAATTGTTTCATATAGACTTTGATACACTTATGCTTTGCTTTGGAGCCAGTATTCATGCTATCTAGCTCAAGTGTCACCTCTGGAATCTACTATGAGAAGAGGCTGGTGTAACCATATAAGACTCATCCTATGAACTAGATTCTAAGTCTATATGGATAGTTGGTGTCTCTGTAGAGGATATATCTTCCAGGCCAATAAGTGGTTTTCCACCCAAGGACTACTCGAGCGGCTCTTCCTCTTGTGGAGGGGTCTATCCATATGTTTGAATGGAGTAATGAACGGTGGGTGGAATCTAGTGTCATGCTCCACTTCCTCCTCCAAGTCTATTTCCTCTCCTTCTTAATTTCTTTTTAATTTTTTCTTTTCTTTTCTTTTTTTTTTTTTTTTTTTTTTCTTTTTCTTTTTCTTTGTCTTTTATTTTTAAACTTTGGCCAAGTTTGCAAGAATAGACTTGCTGATTTTGAGGGAGGTAGTAAGTCGCATCCTCATATATCTTGACCTTGTGAACTATAAATGGCTTGAGATCTCCATTGACACAGTAAATGATCCCACCTCTCACGAACTTCATACACTAATGTAGAAAGGATGGAACTATGTTTTTCTCATGTATCCATGGTCACCCAAGCTGAGCGTTGAAAGATGTATTTGAGCCTATAATGTGAAACTTGGCTTCGGTCTTCCAATCATTTATCTCCAAGGGCAACACTATGGAGCTTAAGGCCGGTTGACCTCACTTTTGGAATGCAAATTCAATCTTTCCATCTTAGACTTAGGAGTCTTGTAGAAACTAAGACTTTCCTTGTCATATGAGACTTCTAACAATTAGGTAAACTAAGCCTAAAGACTTAGATGGTTAACCATAAATTAGGTTATGCCTTAGGATTAGGATAATCCACCACCTTACAACCCAAATCCAATTGTTCACTTTTCACAAACCATACCTCAAGTTCAATTCAAACATCATCAAATCCAAATCCAAAGCCAAATTCCAAAACCAAATGATTGAAGCCCATGATCAAATCCAAACTTGAAACCCCTCCATATGACTATCCCATGGACTTAAATATTCATCCAAATCAATACAAAATTATTTGATTTTCTCATAATCAATTTATATCTTCAATCATCTTCCCAAATATAAATCAAATCTACATTTTAAATGATCAAAACTAAATCAAACTAAATCAAATTAAATCAAAACCCTTCAAGCCATAACCTATCCCACGGACTTAGCCAAATCTTATTCCAAATCAAGTCAAACTCAATTGATTTTCTCACAAATCAATCATATTTTCAATCATGTTCACAAATTTAAATGAAATATACATTTAAATCATCAAAACTAAATCAAACCAAATCAAAATCCAAACTAAGCCACATGACCCAACTCATGGACTTAGCCAATTCCTTCATTCCTAAACAAATTCAATTGATTTTCTCATGTATATCCTTCAATAACATTCACAAATATAAATTAAATCTACAACCATCAAGCCAAAGTAAAATCAATCCAAGTCAAACCAAACTTAACCCTTTTGACTTAAAATGTTCAAATGAACCAAAACCCATTTGAACCCAAGACAATTTGAATTTATATATCAATCCCAAATCCATATATAAACTCAACTAAATCAAACTCAACCCAAACTCAAGTCAACTAAACCCAATTTGTCCACTTGACCCAAAGTGGCCAATTGACCTATTTGAGCCAAGTTCTAATCCTACCCAAATTGGATTGAACCAAGCCCATCAAAACCTCCCATTGTTTGATCACCCTAGGTTGATCAATTATCACAAATTAGGTCAAACCAAGTCAACTTGGTCATTTGACCAAGTCAACCCCTTAACCATATGAATCCAACCAAATTGCAACCTAAGCCAAATCAATTGAAGCCAATGATTCATACCAAATCAAAATCAATATTTGAACATGACTTGACCTTCAATTGAGTCAAACCAAACCCAATTGGCCCTTTTGACCCAAGTAGATCTAAATTGACCTAAAAGACTAAATTGGGTCAAATCAAAATATAAACCAAATTGATTGCAACCAATGGGTCAAGTTCATTCCAAATTGATTGTTGAACTTGACCAAAGCCATGATTTGACTCAATTGACCTACTTAGCCCAAAGTGACCTATATGTTCAAGTTGGCTTAAATAAAAAAAAATCCAAATTAATTGAAACCAAAGCCTACAATCATCTTCAATCGGTTAACTAAACCCAAACCAATACCCAACCCAAGCTAATTTGGCCAATTTGGTCAAATTGGTCAACAACATTTGACCAAAAGAATTCAAATGAGCCAAAATCAAATCTAAGCCAAACTAAACCAAACCAATTAAACATCCCAAATGATCATATGAACTTGACCCAACCCTTGGTTTGACCCAATTTGACCAATTGGTCAACTTGACCCAACCTAACCCAATTTGACCTAAATGAGTCAAATTGAGCCAAACATAACCAAATCAACTCCAACTGACTTGAAATTTGGGCTACCCACTTTTGGCTCATCAAATCTAAATCCAATGCCAAATGATCATTTCTACCCTTGGGTCAAGGTATCACGAGATAAATCACCCATGTAAGTGGTCATTTCCATTCCTTGGCCACTTGGTACTCTCCCAATGGTCCACCTAGGCACCTAAGACACTGCCCAACCTAACCCAAGGGGTGGTTGGGTCGGCCATGATCGATGGGAGGTGAAATCACCTCACCCTCCCATTAGAAATTTCATAGGACACCAATGATTCTTCCTTGGCGACCACCTCCAAACCTTCAACCAACCAAGCCAACTCACCTCCTCCCTGCCACCCATAACTCCCTAAGATGGTCGGGCAGCCATTAGAAGCCAAACATGATCCCACCATTTGATCAAGATGAAGGGGGTATACACACTATTATTTCCACTTAAACACACACAAAAATCAATCCTTAGAGCCCTAGCTACCCAAGACAAGCCGCTAGAGCCATTCCGTAAGCTCCCAAGTTCATTCCTCAATTAGAAAATTTCATTCTAGTCCATCCTGAAATAGGACACTCCCATTTTTGACCTAACTTCCCCATTTATCCATCAAACTCAAATTAACTTTACACACACCTTCCTGAGGCCTCATCGAGCAAGAACGTATCATCTCCCAAGCTTACTGAGCACCGGAGGTGGGACTTCGATCAAAGCTGAGCTCCAAATTATAAGTTCATGGCCTTTCGAGCGAACATCAAGGAATTGATCTAATTATTACTCAACAAGGCTTCATCTCAACTAGATGAAGCTTCCTGAATCATTTGAGCTGTCAGTCTTGTGCTCCAGTGAGGTATTCTTCCAAAATTGATCCTTAGGCAAAAATGAGTTGGATCTTTTTGAAGAAAACTTGCATCTCATGTGATCATGACCATTGGATCCCCTCCGAGCAATGTCATGAAGGTGTGGGTTTTTTTTGGAGTTGATCCAAGCTGGGGTAAGCATGGATTAAGTGAGCAATGGCAGATGGACTATATTCTTCCTCACTCGTTTGATGTTAGATCATGCACTGTCCATTCAGCATGATCGAAATGGCTGGTCGTGATTAGATCCGCTAGATCGATCTAATTTAATCTTATTAAGCTATGGGATTAATCAAAGCCATCCGATCTTAGATCGAATAACTGACAAGAAAGCGCATCCGCCATCGCCATGTAGGCGCTAAGTCGGATAATTTTTTAAGTAGCCAATCTTGTAGCGCCATGTGTAAAGTGCACCGTGTTAGCGTGCCATGTGCTGCCAACAAGATTACTCTTTAATTGCGCTTAATTAGTCATTTTTAATGGCTAAAACTTTTAAAAATCATAAAACAATTATAGATAAATCAAAATATCCAAATAAATACTCATTTTAAAGGTATTTTAGAGTAGAATTAATTAAAAATGATCTTAACTAATTTTGAATAGTAATCAAGATTTAATTATAAAATTAATTAGCTTAATTACTCCTTAATTACTTGAGCAATTAATCCTAGATTTTGTGGGTTAATTTCATGTAATGATCTCTGCCTCCCATGATTTTTGTGGGATTTATTGCTCACTTAATTAGGAAAATTGACTAATTAAACCTTAACTACTCTTTTAAGTTAATTAATGATTAATTAATTCCATGAACAGTAATAAATTGATTAATTAAGTTTATTAATCATTATCCAACAATAAGTGAACTAAGGAATAGGGTTGGGACCCCTTTCATTAAGTTCATTTCACCCTTTTTCAAAATGAAATTAATTAAGATTTAACTAATTAATTAAATCACTTAATCAAATTAAAATCATAATCACATTAGACCTTAATTAATTAAATCATGGGATAGATCTTTAGGTGTTTAATAACCTAAAGGAGTTTAATGAAATTATGGTTAGTCCACATGTGTGGAGAAAATAATAAGAGTAATTAATTTCCTTAATCTAATTAACTATTAATCATGAGCTAATTGCATTAGGCCCCTTTTATTTCTAGGATCATTTCAAGTTTATTTTCCATGCATATCATGTTGGCTCATAATTATTTAGTTAATTACTTTAAGGTGACATAGGTAAGGTAATTAATTCATCTAATTAAGAGTTCAACTTAATTAACCCATAAAATCATCTTAATTACATTTCCTTAAATTAAATCAAATCATTAATGTGGGAATGAGTTTAAATAACAAGTGATGATTTCTCCTCTCCTCTTTAAATCAAATCAAATCAAAAACTTAATTAATAAAGAAGCTTTGGGTTACTTTAAATAATCTTATTTGATTTGATTGTCCTTAAGAACTAGTTTGGTTGAATGAATCACAAGCTTATATTTCATTGTCCTCTTTCCAATCATGTTAAATTTGGTATGTCATTTGAATCCATGCATCCATCTTTTTCAAAATCAAGTAAAATAAAATGGATTTCTTTTTATGTAAGCTTCGCATGTGTTGATTTAATTTAATATATGTGCTATTATCACTATTAAATCCAAACGTATTTTTTCAAAAGTTTATAAATGATTAATAATGTGTTATGATGCTAGTTATAAATACATAAGAAATGCATGTGCTTATAACTTAAGTGTATGAATGTTGAGTTCTCTTTATTCATGTGTTGATTTATATAAGACTGAATGGTAATGGGTATATAGTCTAGACATCCCAGGAACACGAGGCTTTAGCTAGCCCCAAGGAGGTCATTGATTACCTCACTTCCTTGGTTTAACAATGGCATGTACCCATTTGATTTCATTTCTATGTATTTCAACATTAGAATTTGGATAGAGCTTTAATTCATATATATAAATGATTCAATCAAAAAATATAAACAATCTTTGCATGGGTTTCTTTCTCTCATTTATGTATACATCCATGTGTGTCAAATAAAAGCAAGTATATAGTATGGACATCCCGTGAATATGAGGCTTTAGTTAGCCCCAAGGAGGTCATTTGATTACCTCACTTTTCTAGTTTAAAACTGACACATACTTGCCCAAATTTTTGTACATGTATATGTATATGTGATTAGTTAATGAAAATCCTATTTTACATTAAAATTGTATGCATTCATAATTGACTAGGAGGTTGAATTAATTAGCCATATGATTTGGAGCTTACTTCCTATGTTCATGTATACGAATTTACATATGTTTGAATGCAAATCGGTATATAGTTTGGACATCCTGAGAATATGAGGCTTTAGCTAGCTCCAAGGAGGCCATTTTGATTACCTCACTTCACTGGTTTAGCAACGGCACATGCCTATTTAATTTCATTCTTGTCCTTTTTTTAATAAGAATTTGGATAAAGTTTAAATTTAATATGGTTAAGTAATTCAATCAAATAAAATATAAATTCTAAACATACACACACATTCATCATTTAAGTGTGCTAAAATATGTTGCATGTATAGATACACTTAGATTAAATCATATGCATGTTACATGTGATGGAAAGGAATGATTTAATATATGTCATGTGGTAGTAATTAAATTAATCTTAAGATGGCTTTCATTTTGAATAGATTATTAAAGTGAACCTAAACTTAGGATTAATTAAATCATTTAATAAGACATTCACTAAAGAGAACTAAATCAAGTTAATATACTTTAGAAAGTGACTTAAGGTAGGATGAAAGAGGGCAATCCTCTTTTCCTCTCTTTATAACACTTAGTTGCTAAGTGTAATCAAATGATACAAAAGAAAACATAAATTAAAATTCTCAAATCAATTAAACTACTTTAAGTGAAATCAACCTTCCATGTTAAATTGAATCCTTCTACACTTAGAAAATACAACACTAATGCCTAACAAGACTTACCACACAAGCCTTAATACATTAGAAAATTAAGTCATGACTTCTAACTCTAAGTTAGATTGTATATGATGTGATGCATGTTTTATTTTATGATGTATTATTTTAGATTGGATGTTAGGATGCTTCATAGACCGATGATAGGCCAATATTAGTCTAATCATGTTTTCTGCAGGGAATTATGCATAAGGGATGCTTAAAAATAAATGTTAATGCTCTTTTTGTAGGTTGCTTAAATCCTTAAGCATAATCCAAGTTAGGACAGGTGGGCTTAGTTATCCATGTGCAGGGTGCTAAGAAAAAATTATAAATACAACTGCTTGGGATTATATGTATATTTAGCTAACCTCTATTTTATAGGTATAGTTAGATTTACTTTTCCCACATAAATGTAATTTTTGTAATAGGAATTAGGATTAGTGCTATGGGGATTAGGATGAGTAAATGGTCAAAAGGTTTTATCTTGGGGTGCCCTTTGATGCCTTTGAAGCAAGCACCATCCAAATCAAAGAAGGAACCAAATCAAAAATGGAGATAAGAAGAAACAAGACCCTAATAACATTTAATATAATTATAATTA
Organism: Cymbidium sinense; assembly: GCA_021442155.1. Lineage (NCBI taxonomy): Eukaryota > Viridiplantae > Streptophyta > Magnoliopsida > Asparagales > Orchidaceae > Cymbidium > Cymbidium sinense. The sequence goes on from CM038214.1 coordinate 196,884,131, forward strand.
CTCTTTCATATTCCAGGTTGTATAAGGGTAGAGCTCAACTACCCATCTTTTCTCTCGTCAGTTGTATGGTACTGACCGCACTGCCTTTTTATTCTTTATGACAATTTATATAATTGTTTGATGTTATGTTTACATTATGCATTAGGACTATCATGCTTTTCATTATTTCTTAAATGATTGATGCTTTAATGTGTGGCTTCGATACGATTAGGCTCTATGGATAAAAATAAAAAATAAAACCTTAACCAAAATGATAAAAAATAAAATCTAAACCTAAAAAATAAAATAAAAATAAATTCAACTAAAAAATAAACCTAAACCTAAACCTAAACTTTAAAAAAACTAAAATAAAAAACCTAAACTAAAATAAATAAACTAAACTAAATAAAAATAAAAAATAAACCTAAATAAAAATAAAAAATAAAATAAATTAAAATAAATAAAACATTAATTAAATAAACTAAATAAACCTAATCCTATCAGTTTGCTTAATTTAAAAAAATAATAATAAACCTTAAATCCTAAACCCTAAACCCTAAACTTACAACTATAAACCCTAAACCTACAACCATAAACCCTAAATCCTAATCCCTAAAAGTATAAACCCTAAACCCTAAACCCTAAATCCTAGCCTTAAACTCTAAGCCCTAAACCTAAACCTAAAGTAACTAAATAAATTTAAAAAATAAACCTAAACCCTAAAACCTAATAAACCTAAACCTAAACCTAAACCCTAAGAATGGGTAGAACCTAGAGGGAACATCACCATAACCAGAAATAAGATCTGGAGGCTAAGAGGTGGTATCCCACCTTGGTGGGGATCAATCTGGATATGGAGGTGGTGGTCAGAGTAGTGGTGGTCATGGAGGTGGGAGGAGCGATAGAGGTTACTGCCATGGTGGTGGCGGAGGGAGAGAACGAGGATATGATGGTGGATCCCGCTACTCGAGAGGCCGGGGTGGTTTTAATTGGAACTGGAGAAACTAAAGAATGGCTGATCCATCTACTTCTTATGGAACTATGCCTTTATAGTAGAGACGGTTCTAATTATTTCAGGTTTTTGATTTGCTCTATGCAAGCTCATTTTTTATCTATGTCATCACTTATGTCTTAGAAAACTTGGTGTGTTACTTGGTTGATGAAATCAAAAAGAAGAAATGTTGAATCTGAATTTGTTCTCTATTAAAATAAAAAAAATCAAAAACCCTAAACCCTAAACCCTAAAAAGCTAAAAACCTAAACCAAAACCAAAATAAAAAAAGAAAAATAAAAACTAAAACCATAAATTAAAACCTAAACCTAAACTTAAACCTAAAAAGAAAAAAATAAAAAATAAAAACTAAATTAAAATAAAATAAATAGAAACCTAAACTAAACTAAAAAAAAAAAAAACCTAAATAAAATAAAAATAGAACCTAAAATAAAAATAAAATAAACCTAAAATATAATAAAATAAAAACTAAATAAAAACCTAAACCTAACAATAAACCTAAAAGTAAAACCTAAAAATAAATAAAAAATAAAACCTAAACCCTACACTTTAAATAAAAAACCTAAACCTAAAATAAAAATAAAATGAACCTAAACCTACACTAAAATAAACAAAACTAAAGTAAATAAAACCTAAACTAAATAAAATAAAATAAACTAAAATTAAACAAACAATAAACCTAAACCTAAATTAAAAACTAAAACCGAAAACCTAAACCTTAAAAGATAAAATAAAAACCTAAACCTAAACATAAAAATAAAAAATAAAACGTAAACCTACAAAATAAAATAAAAATAAAACTAAACTAAAAAATAAAGCTAAACCTAAACCTAAACCTAAAATATAAAATAAAATGAAAAACCTAAACTAAAATCAATAAACCTAAAATAAATAAATTAAACTAAATAAAAATAAATTTAAATCAAAATAAAAAATAAAATAAACTAAAATAAAAAAATAAACTAAATAAATGTAAACCTACCACTTTACTTAATTTTAAAAAATGAAATTATAAATAAAAATAAATAAATAAATAACCTAAACCTAAACCATAAACCCTAAAACTAACCTTAAACCTAAAAAAATAACCTAAATACTAAATAAACTAAAATATAAACCTAAAACCATAATAAAACCATAAACCTAAACAACCTAAACCTAAATTGTAAACTAAACTAAACACTAAACCTAAATTGACTAAATAAACCTAAAATAACCTAAAACCTAAAACTATAAACCTAAAATAAAATAAACTCTAAATAACCTAACCTAAAACCTAAAACTATAAACCTAAAAAAAATAAACCTAAACCTAAAAACCTAAACCTAAAACCCTAAACACTAAACACTAAACTACCTAAACCTAAACCTAAAACTAAACTAAAAGCCCTAAACCTAAACTAAATAAAACTAAACCCTAAAGCTTAAACACTAAACCCTAAACCCTAAACCCTAAAAACCCTAAACCCTAAACCCTAAACTCTAAAACCCTAAATCCTAAAATCCTAAACCCTAAACCCTATACCCTAATCCCAAAACCCTAAACCCTAAACCCTAAACCATAAACCCTAAACCCTATACCCTAAACCATAAACACTAAAACTAACCCTAAACCCTAAACCTTAAACCCTAAAAACCTAAAAAACTAAACCTAAACTAAATAAAACCTAAATAAAATTAAATAAAAACTTAAACTAAAACATAAATCTAGACCTAAAATTAAAATAAAATAAACTAATAAAAATAAACTAAAATAAAATAAATAAAAACCAACACTAAACTAAAAAAATAAAATAAACATAAGAATAAAAAACCTAAATAAAATTAAAAATTAAACATAAAATAAAAATATAATAAACTTAAAAGAAACCTAAAATAAAAACTTAATAAAAACCTAAAAATAAAACCTAAACCCCAAACTAAGAAAAAAACCTAAACCTACAATAAAAATAAAATAAACCTAAACCTAAACTAAGATAAACTAAACTAAAATAAATAAAACCCAAACCTAAACCTAAAATAAACTAAACCTAAACCCTAAACTAAATAAAATAAAATAATTCAAAAATAAACCTAAACCTAAACTTAAAAATAAAACCTAAAAATAATCCTAAAATAAAAACCTAAAAACTAAACCTAAAAAAATAAAAATAAAACCTAAACTTAAACATAAAATAAAAAATAAAACAAACCTAAAAAATAAAATTATAAAAAAAAAACTCAACTAAAAAATAAATTTAAACATAAACCTAAACCTAAAAAATAAACTAAAGAAAACCTAAACTATAATAAATAAACCTAAAATAAATAAACTAAACTAACTAAAATAAAATAAAATAAAAATAAAAAATAAAATAAACTAAAATAAAAAATAAACAAATAAAAGAAGAAATGTTGAATCTAAATACCTCTATTAAACAAAAATAAAAAAAAACCTAAACCTAAACTAAACTAACCCTAAACCTAAAACTTAAACCCTAAACCCTAAACTCTAAATCGTAAAAACCCTATACCCTAAGCCCTAAACCTTAAACCTTAAACCCTAAACTAACCTAAAACCCTAAACCTTAAACCCTAAACTAACCTAAAACACTAAACACTAAACCCTAAACCTCAAATCCTAAACCTTAAAAGGTAAAAACCTAAACCCAAACTAATTAAAACCTAAAAATAATATAATTAAAAAAATCTAAACTAAAATAAAAAAAAAACATAAACAAAATCCTAAACCAAAACCTAAAAAGAAAATAAAATAAAAAATAAAAACTAAACTAAAATAAAATAAATAAAAAGCTAAACTAAACTAAATAAAAAATAACCAAAGTAAAATAAAATAAAAACTAAATAAAAACCTAAACCTAAATAGTAAAGCTAAAAGTAAAACTAAAAAAATAAATAGAAAATAAAACTTAAACCCTAAACAAAAAGAAAACCTATACTAAACTTAAACCTAAAATAAACTAAACATAAACCTAAACCTAAAATAAATAAAATAAAATAAACTAAAAATAAACCAGAACCTAAACATTAAAATAAAACCTAAAAATAAATGTAAATTAAAAACCTTAAACCAAAACCTAAAAAAATAAAATAAAAACATAAACTAAAACATAAAAAAAATCTAAATCTAAAAAAATAAATTAGAAAAAAAAAAACTAAACTAAAAAATAATCCTAAACCTAAACCTAAACCTAAAAAATAAACTAAAATTAAAAACCTAAACTAAAATAAATGAACTTAAAAAAATAAACTAAACCAAATAAAATTAAAAATAAACCTAAACAAAATAAAAAAATAAACTAAAATAAATAAAAAATAAGCTAAATAAAGCAAAACCATCTAGTTTACTTAATTTAAAATAAATAAATAAAATAAAATAAAAAATCTAACCCTAAATCCTAAACTTACAACCCTAAACCTTAAACCTTAAACCCTAAAACCTAAACCCTAAACCCTAAACCATAAAAACTATAAACCCTAAACCCTAAATCCTAAAACCCAAAACCCTAAACCCTAAACTTTAAACCATAAAAATTGTAAACCCTAAACCCTAAACCCTAAACACTAAAACCCTAAACCCTAAACTCTAAACCCTACAACGTAAACCCTAAACCCTAAACTAACCCTAAACCCCTAAACACTAAAAAGCCAAAAACCTAAACCTAAACTAAATAAAATATAAAAATAAAATAAATAACAAAACCTAAACCAAAATATAATATAAAATAAAATCAAATAAAAACATAAACTCAAATTTAAACCTAAACCAAAGAAAAGAAGAAGAAAAAATAAAACTAAACTAAAATAAAATAAATAAAAAACCTAAAACTAAAAAAAAAAATATAAACCTAAATAAAATAAAAATTAAACAAAAAATAAAAAATAAATTAATCCTAATAAAATAAAAACTAAATAAAAACCTAAACCTAAAAATATAACATAAAAAATAAATAAAAATTAAAACTTAAGTCTTAAAACCAAAAAACCTAAACATAAAATAAAAATAATATAAACCTAAACATAAAAAAAATTAAAATGAAATAAAAACCTAAACTTAAATAATAAACCCAAAAATAAAACCTAAAAATAACTAAAAAATCAAACCTAAACCTTAAACTTAAAAAAATCAAAAACATAAACCTAAAATAAAAATAAAATGAACCTAAACCTACACAAAAGTAAACTAAACTAAAATAAAAAAACATAACCTAAATCTAAAATAAACTTAACCTAAACCAAAACCTAAACTAAATAAAATAAAATAAACTAAACATAAACCTAAACTTAAACTGAAAAGTAAAACCTAAAAATAAACCTAAAATAAAATCCTAAAACCTAAACCTAAAAAATGAAATAAAAATAAAACTAACCTAATAAAAAACCTAAACCTAAACCTAAACCTAAAAAAAGAACTAAAATAGAAAACCTAAACTAAAATAAATAAACCAAAAATAAATAAACTAAACTAAATAAAAAGAAAAAAAATAAACTTAAATAAAACATACAAAATAAAATAAACAAACATAAATAAAAATTAAACTAAATAAACCTAAACCAAGCACTTTACGTAATTAAAAAAAGTTTTAAAAAAATATAAAAATAATAAAAAAAATCGTAACCCTAAACCATAAACCCTAAAACTAACCCAAAGCCCTAAACCCTAAATCCTAAACCCTAAACCAACAACCCTAAACCCTAAACTCTAAACCATAAAACTTTAAACCCTAAACCTAAAACCTTAAACACTAAACCCTAAACCCTAAACCCTACAACTCTAAACCCTAAACCCTAAACCCTAAACCCTAAACCCTAAACCCAAAAAACCTAAAGCCTAAACCCTAAATAAATAAAATATAAACTAAACCTAAACCTGAAACCCTAAACCTTAATAAACTAAACCCTAAACCCAAAACCATAAACTAAAAATAAACTTAAGTAAAACTAAATTAAAAATAAACTAAACCCTAAACCTAAACCTAAACTAAACCATAAACTAAACCCTAAATAATAAACTAAAAACCTAAACCCAAAAATAAACCCTAAGTAAACATAAACCCAAACTAAACCCAAATCAAAACTAAAATAAACTTAAACATAAACCTAAACCCTAAAATAAATTAAACTAAAACCCATAAATAAGCCCACTAAACCCTAAAATAAAATAAAACCTAAAATAAAAAACCAATAAATAAAATAAACCTAAAACTAAAAAAAATAACTAAATCCTAAACCCTAAACCTAAACCTAAACCCTGCAAACCCTAAACCTAAACCCTAAACCTAACCCTAAACCCAAAACCTAAACTTAAACTAAATACATAAAATAAAATAAATTATTAAATAAACCAAAAAATAAAAAATTAAATTAAAAATCTAAACTAAAACCTAAACCTAAACCTAACATAAACCAAAACCTAAATTTAAAAATAAAATAAAATGAAAAACAAAAATTAAACTAAAATAAAATAAATAAAAACCTAAACTAAACTAAACAAATAAAATAAACCTAAAAAATACAAAATCTAAATAAAATAAAAACTAAACATAAAATAAAAATAAAATAAACCTAAAATAAAAACTAAATTAAAACCTAAACCTAAAACAAACCTAAAAATAAATAAAAAAATAATACCTAAATTAAACTAAAAAAATAAAATAAACCTAAACCTAAACTAAAAAAAAACCTAAACCTAAAATAAATAAAATAAAATAAACCTAAACCTAAATTATGCTAAACATAAACCATAATCTAAATAAAATAAAATAAACTAAAAATAAACCTAAACCTAAACTAAAACATAAAACCTAAAAATTAACCTAAAATAAAACATAAAACATAAACTTAAAAAAAAATAAAATAAAACCTATACTTAAATAAAATAAAAATAAAACCTAAACTTAAAAAATAAAATAAAAATCAAACAAAACTAAAAAAAATAACTTAAACCTAAACCTAAACCAAAACAATAAACTAAAATAAAAAACCTAAACTAAAATAAATAAAACTAAAATGAATTAACTAAACTAAATAAAAAATGAACCTAAATAAAAATAAAAAATAAAATAAAGTAAAATAAATTAAAAAATAAACTAAATAAACTAAATAAACCTAAACCTACCGGTTATACTTAATTTAAAAATAAAATAAACCTAAATAAAATAAACCCAAAAAATCCTATATCCTAAATAAAATAAACCCTAAACCCTAAAACTAACCCTAAACCTAAAACCCTAAACCTACAACCCTAAACTCTAAACCATAAACTATAAATAAAAAATAAAAAAATAATTTTAAAAAAACACTAACCCTAAACCCTAAAACTAACCCTAATTCCTAAACCTAAAACTTAAAACCTACAACCCTACACTCTTAACAGACCTTAAACCCTAAACCCTAAAAACCCTAAACCCTAATGCCTAAACCCTAAACCCTAAACCCTAAACTAACCCTAAACCCTAACCTAACCCTAAACCCTATACAAACATCTCCTCTCACTATGCTCCTCTCATTTTGTGTTCCTCTGGATTAGCCATTCTGCATGGCCGCTTTTGTGCGCTTCTCTGAAGGTGTCGCCCCCCAGATGTGACATCCTTGATTAGAGCAATGGCGGAGGCTCGTCTCTATGAATCCCGCCGCTCTCGACGCCAAGACCGCTTTGCTCTCTCTTGATTGATTGCACTGCTAATGCACTTGTTAAATCATTCAAAGACACTTTATCGGTAAGATCCCTAGCTCGAATGCTTCGGTTAATCTCACGACATCTTATCGTGGATTGCGCGTAATGTGTTCGATCGATGTTGAGAAACTTGCTAAGCCCTTCGAAGTTCTTTGGGTAAATTCTCCCTTAGATGCCCGACTCTTGATAATATTCACTCTTCTTTCATAGTTTAAAATTATCGTACTTTCTCTATCTCCGATCGATCCTCACATTCTTATTCAACTCTCAAATGATTTAGATTATTCATGAGTTTTCGCTCGTCGTTCTTATTTTGTGCATAATTATCAAATGTGGCTATTGAAATGGTTGCCCCTCTTTGATGTCAAAGAGGAATCTCCCATTGTCCCTCTTTGGCTTGCTTTTCCTAACATGCTAATACATTATGTCACTCATCAAGTTTTGTTTGTCGCTATGGCCTTTTGGTAGGCCTCTCCAAATAGACCAAGCAACGAGCACTAGATCTAGGCCATCTATCACTCGTATTCTCGTTGAGATAGACATCACAAAAAATATCCCAAAGAGGTTTGGATTGGCTCCGAAAAATTTGGACATAGTCAAAAAGTCGATTCAAAATTTTCCGTCTTTTGCACTCAAGCAAGATTCACGCACGATCACTTAGAATGCTTTGTGCTTCATCCTAATCTCAAAAAAATTTACCATAGAATATGAATACCATTAATGGAACCGGAAAACCAATACTCTAGCATATGTGCCTAAAGATACTCAAAAGAACCTCTCCTCCCTACACCTCCAATGATCTAGTGGAAAACACTCGACCTTGGTACTAAAATAGCCAGGGGGTGTGATGATACCAATGGAAATTTACCTAACCTCACTCGCTTGTAATACTGGTTTCCCATAGCTCTTTGCTTCATTTAAATCCTACTAAAAATCTGAATGGTAGCCTTATATTGGACACCCAATTAAACAATTTGAATGGGAATCATATAATGGACCAAAAATGATGACCCTATGGCTTAAACATATTGAGAAAGATATTTGTATTAATGGTGCCAACTTCCCCATCTATTTCCTTCGTGAGTGATAATCAATTGAACCCAATTTCTCACACTATCCGATAAGAAGGTGAAATTCCCTCTTCTAAAACATTGATAGATTCTTCTACTATTCAACCCAAAAATCAACTTCGATGGAGATAATTTGGATTCTGATAGACCCTTTCAAATTATTAAAACAAAAACCCTACAAAGAAAAAATTTTCTAATAATAACTTCACCAACCTCTCTTTTTTCCTTTTCCTTTGGTTGTCCCCTTATGATTAATTTTCTTATTTGGAATATCTGGGTTGTGGGTCTCTTCCTCCCGCAATCGTGTTAGAGTCTTTGTCATGTTCATAATATCAAGTTACTTGTTCTTATTGAACCTTTCATTAATTCTTCTAAGATTGCTTTTGTCGCTAGATCCCTTGTTTTCATAATTTCTTCTTCAATCTTAATAATAAAATTTGGTGCTTTTGGCACAACTCCATCACCATTTCCATCATTGATGATCTTGACCAATTGGTTAATGTCAAAATCTCCTTAGGTGACTTACTTTTGGCTCTTTTATCTATGCTTCTTGTAATAGAGTGGTAGGAACATCCTTTGGAATCACTTACGCACCTTCGCTTCTGCTAACCTTCCCTTGGTTGGAGGTGATTTCAATACTATCATAGCTAGTTCGAAAGAAGGGGAGGATGTTCTCTAACCTTCATTCCATGGAGGACTTCTCAAATATGATCCTTGATTGCAATCGATCGACATTGGTTTCACGGGTCTAACTTCACGTGGCACAACTCTAGACTTTGTGTCTTGATAGAACCCTCTTTAATTCTCTTTGGATCAATCTGGCCTACTACCATTGTTGAGCATTTGAGCAAAACTTTGTCGACCATGCTCCTTTTTTTGATTTCCTTCAAAATCCCCTAACCCGCCTACCCTCTCCTTTCAGATTTCAAAATGTGGACCCAACATAGTGACTTCACCAATGTCGCTATCACTAATTGGATGGCCCCTATTTTCCGGATAATTTATATATGACTCCTCTTGGCTTAAGCTCAAAAGACTTAAACAAAATCTCAATTGGTAGAACAAACACATTTTAAAAACCTTTTCACAAATCTTAAAGCTATGGAACAAGAGGTTTGTTCTCTTGAAGAGGTCGTCTCAACCGATCCCAATAAACTTGAGGAGTTGAACATTGCCAAGAATAACTTGGTTAATTATCAAAACATGGAAGAAACCTATTGCCAAAAAGCCGCAAAGTAAACATATTGTTGATGGTGACAAAACACCGGTATTTCATGCCATTTGTAATAAATGGAAAGCCTTAAACTCGATTAAGAAAATTAAGAACTCTAATGGTGAATGGATAACCGATAACAATGATATTAAGGATTCTCCATCCATCATTTCCAAACTTTATTAAATTCTAATGCTTCGGAACTTTATCAAACACCCATCTTATCCCTTCTATGATTAATAGTGAGGATAATCATTTACTCACTATGTGTCCTTCCAAGAGATTAGTAATACTCTTAAGAACATGAACACCGACTCTCATTCGCCCCACGGCTATATAACAACTTCTTTCAGCATTGTTGGCCATTTATTAAAACTGACTTAGTTGATGTCTATTGATTTCTTTGATGGCAATCCTATTCTAAATACTTTTCAAGCACTTATATTGTCCTTATTTCCAAAACTAACAATCTTGAATCTTGGGAGATTTTAGACCCATTAGTCTTTGCACCTTTTTCAAAAAACTCATTGCTAAATTAATAAATAATAGCTTAACCCTTTTGCTTCCTAAAATCATCTCCCCAAATCAAACTAGTTTTGTTAAACATAGAGCAATATCGGATAATATTCTTCTTGCTCAAGAGTCGGTTCATGACATTGATGTCCCTTCTAGAGGAGGCAACATCTTATTCAAACGGACATCGCTAAAGCCTTTGACAATCTCTCATGGGATTTTCTCTTTCAAATCTGAATTTGTTTGGTTTTCGATAGTTTTATCCGATTATAAAAGGTGTATCACTAATGTCCGGTTTTGGTTATCATGAATGGTGAGTCCATAGGTTTCTTTCCTTCTAGCCATGGTTTGAGGCAAGGTGACCCACTATCACCTTCTCTTTTATCATCGCTATTAATCCAAGGAGCCTTAATGATCTTTTCGTTAATAATCCTAATATGTCTTTTAAAACTCATGGAGGTTTCCCTATTTCTCATTTTAGCTTTGCAGATGATTTCATTATCTTCTACAACGGCTCCCTTCAACATGTTAAAACCATTAAGAACCTCCTAAATGATTTTGGTAAAGTTAGTGGTCTTTTTCTTAATGAAGGAAAATGCAATTTTATTCCTTCAACTAAGATTCCTCCTAATAGACTTAACCAAATATCTAGAATTACTAATTTTAAGCAAAATCAACTCCCTCTTAATTACCTTGGGGCTCCGCTTTTTAAAGGCCAAAAAAGATCACACCTTTTTGATGATCTAATTCTGCATTCTTCTATTATGTTCTCCAAAATTTGGAATAACAATATCCCCTCTTCTTACTCGCTCTAACTTGGTATCCTAAAAACTTTATTCCTGGACTCTTTGTTGTGGGGTAAAGGGTTTTATTTACCCTCTAAATGTCAATGTTGTTCTCATATTGAGAATGTTAACCATGTTTTTGTTAATGGGGCTATTGCCTCTAAAATTTGGATTTGGTATGACGATCTATTCAACACCAATTTTAATTGTTCTTTTTTATATCAACTTCTTGAAGTTTACTTTGACAATGCAATTAAAGGTCATATTAAAATCATAATCGCCATTACTCTTATTTGGTTCATATGGATGGACCAAATGAAGCTAAACATCGTGGGATTCATATGAATCACATGAGGATTATTGCTAGAACTAAAACAAAATTTGTGACTTAAAGCCAAATTTAATTCATCACAAACATTTTAAAGGTTGTAAATATGTAGCCAATAAACTGGCCTCAACCTTCCGCACCGCCCTTACTATCGAAATGATAGAATGGTTTTTGAAAACCTCTTGATCATATTATTAAAATTAATCGATGGCTCGCTCTCATAATGGCTCGGGAGGCATTTTGGGGATTCTAAGGGTATAGTCCTATGTGCATTTGCTTATCCCCTTTCTAGCACTATCCTTATAATCGAGCTTATGGCCCACAAAGCTCTAGAAATTTGTCTTCAAAATGGTCGGCTCAATATTTGGATAGAGGTGACTCTTCTACGATTGACCTTTGACTTCTACCAATATGAGCAATGCTTTGTACTACCTCCTCAAGCAAACTAGGGCTCTTCTCTCTCAATGAATTTTACCATCACTCATGTTTCATGGAAGGTAACGCGTCGATTACCTTGCAAATCTGGGTGAGATTAGACAAGATCATCTTCTTTGATCAATTTACATTACCCAAATACTTATGGTTTAACTTGGACAATCGGGCTTCCTTACCCGAATCTAATTCTCCTCTCCCTTTTTTGGTTTTCGTTTCCTTGTGTTCTTTATGGATACTCCTCATAGATATCATTGTCTTGTGCTCTTTGACATGACTTGTCGCTTTTTACCCCTTCTCCTTTAGATGGAAGAATTCTATTTTGGCATTTCCAATATTAAGGGGTAGATGTTGAACTATATGCACATCAATATCTTGAATTGGAACCCTGAGCCTTGTGACTGTATCGGTTTTACTACAATCCCACTTGGGACTTTAATTTCATTGATACATTCATTTCTAAACCGAGAGAATTAACTTTGGAGGAAGTTATCTATTTTGATGGGCTTAGATTTTAGTACTAACTTCTTTAACCGCTTTTTCTCGACAATATGGCTTGGAGCATTACTACCTATGTAGCTTCTAGGCAATTAGTGTGCATTATGTCAGGCTTTTATTTTGATGATTATAGTATTTCTTTGGTCGATGCTTACCTTGGGACTCTTTCCTCCTTAAAGGCCTAATTCATAAAGGTTTCAACACTTATGTGAAAGGATTTTGGTTGTCGCTGTGACTTCTGTACTGCCCCTTGCTTATATAATGCCTAACCTCGATGCTTTCCCAAGAAGAGAAGAAATTGTAATACCGGTCTCTTAATGGTTATTTTGGTCAAATCCTTGTACCGGAATGGATTGGGTTTAATTACTTTTGGGCTTTTTTTTGCCATGGTTGTTTGTTGATTTGTTTGTTGATTTGGTTTTTAATCCCTTTGGTTCTGAGAATTTTTCTCACGCTTCTCCCGCTTTTCCCCGCTATTTTTTTGCCATCTTGCCCGCATCGTTTTAGCAAGTTCGGTTTTGGACCTTTATTGTCTTAAAATTCCTACTTGGTAATGATGTCTCTGGAATCATCTTCTTATTTTATATTCTAGGCTTACAATGTTGCATTAGTTTCGATGGGAGGGACTTTCGACACCTGATTATTTCCGGGTTGCCGCTCATTTCGTGGGTGGTCAGTGAATCATATTTACGTCATTGTTTATATTGTAATCTCCGCATCTATTGGGTTTATGCCGTTACCTTCTTGGATTGGAGTGTCATTTTGTTTGAGAGGTATAGCGATGTTACTCGCTTATTTTAAGACTTTGGATGTTTGTGGATTTGGTTTATCTAATTATTGTCTCCTATATAAACCGCTATAATATCCCTGCCGCTAGTATTGTGCATCAATGCCTAATCAACTCTCTACTTGATCTTAACCTATGGTTTGTATACTCTCAATGATTGTTATTATGGCAAGTCTGGTATATTCTCGCAAGGATTGTGGCTGAATTGGGATATTATTGCCGTTATGAATGTTCCTTCTTGGATGTTTGCCTTTATGCCTTATTTTATTTTCTCGTTGATCGATTATCTGAATTGTGGCCCTGAACGCTGCTATTGGAGCTTTTCTAACTATTTTACTAGGTGCTAATTTTAGTTGGTAGCGCTCATTTCGTGTTGAGTACTTGCCTTTTGTCTTTTCTCGCTATTTGTTGATGATTATCAATAACGCCGCACGGAGTCGCCGCCTAACTATTTTACCGGGTGCTAATTTCTATTGGTTCCGTCATTTCCGGTTGAGCTGTTGCCTTTGTTGTCTTGTTTTTGGTGATTGTTGATCCGATTATCGTGTGGCAAACACCGCTATTGAGCCGCCGCTTCAAGCTAACTTTTTGGGTGCTACTTTTGTTGGTTGCACCCACTTCTGTTGAGCTATGTCGCCTTACTTTACTATTGCTTTTCTCCGTGATATTAATAAGGGGTTGTTTTATCGTTTCACCTTGAAAGCTTCATTTATATATCATATGATTGGGATGGTGTTAATTATAGGCTCATTGACTTGATTAGCAGAATTTCACCAAGTTGTCTCCTCTGTAATTTTCTTGTGGAGGGATTATATGTCGGATTGCTTTCTTCTTGAAATGACTATTGATGAGATTCTATAAGATGGCTCACTCTCTTATGTTTATGTATTCTCATGTCAAGATGCATATATTGATGATATTTTTCTTGAATGAGACTATCCTTCACTTAGAATTCTCTATTTTAGACAAGATTTTTTAGGTTTGCATGTAAAGCTCACAAGAATCAACAATGGTGCTACCTTCTGTGTTTTATTTGCTATGATGGTCGTGATGATCTCACTCCTATTGGTTCTGAGAGTAGCTCATGTGATGTAACCCTTCTCAAGTTTGGATGCTCATACTTGCATACAGATGTGATTGAGCTTATTTCTCTATCACAATTCCTTACTAACACACTCATATTATATTGTTTTCTTCAAACTTTTTGTCTGTATTACCTTAACTATTCTAATCTCCCTCTTATTATAACTTGCGTGATTCTCTCCTTCTTTGGTCTTTAGATTATCATGCATTCCCACATCCTCAGCATTGGTTTTATTCTTATTTTAGCTTATTATGTTAACCATCTTGTATCTTGATTATTTTTATGCTTTCTTTTACTGATAGATGGGATTTACTCCTTAGTCATTGTAGCTCTGAGCTCCCTTTAAGGACCTTGTAACCCTCTATAATAAATACCCTACATGGGGCTTCCCTAAAAAAAAAAAACCCTAAACCCTATACTCTAAACCCTAAACCCTAAAAACCCTAAACTTTATAGCCTAAACACTAAACCCTAAATCCTAAACCTTAAACCCTAAACCCTAATCTCTAACCCAAACCCCAAAAACCAAAAAGCATAAATCCTAAATCCCTAAACCCTAAACCCTAAACCTTAAATAATAAACCTTAAAATAAAACCTAAAAATAAATAAATTATAAAACCTAAAAATAAATAAATTATAAAACCTAAACCCTAAACTAAAGAAAAAAACCTAAACATAAAATAAATAAAAAATACTAAACCTAGACTATAAATTAACTAAACTAAAATAAATAAAACCTAAACATAAACCTAAAATAAATTAAACCTAAACCCTAAACTAAATAAAATAAAATAAACTAAAATAAACCTAAACCTAAACTAATAAAACCTAAAATAAACTTAAAACCTAAACCTAAGATAAAATAACCAAAACATAAACCTAAACCTAAAGATAAAATAGAACCTAAACTTAAAATAAATATAAAATAAAACAAAATAAAATAAACAAACCTAAACTTAAACTAAAAAAATTTCTAAAAAAAACCTAAACTAAAATAAATAAACCTAAAAAGAAACTAAATAATATAATTATAAAATAAACCTAAATAATAAATTAAACAAATAAACCAAAACATACTGGTTTACTCAATGTTTTTTTAAAAAAGACCCTAAACCCTTAACCCTAAACCCTAAACACTAAACCTTAAAATTTACCCTAAACCTACAACCTTAAACCCTAAACCCTAAAACTAAACCCTAAACCCTAAACCCTAAACCCTAAAACCTTAAACCATATGCCCAAAACCTAAACCCTAAACCTTAAAATCTTATACCCTAAACCCTAAACCCTAAACCCTAAAACCTATAACCTTAAACCCTATAAACCTAAATACCTAATCTAAAACTAAAATAAATAAAACCTAAACTAAAATAAAAAACATAAAAACCTAAAATAAACTACACCTAAACATAAATTAAATAAAATAAACAAACCTAAAATAAACCTAAAATAAAAAACAAAACCTAAAAATAAACTAAAATATAAACTTAAAAAAGTAAAATAAAATAAACCTAAAAATAAAATAAAAATAAAACCTAAAAATAAAATAAAATAAAATTAAACAAAATAAAATAAACCTAAATCTAAACCTAAAAAATTAAACTAAATAAACTCAACTAAATAAAAAATATAATAAACTAAAATAAAAATAAACTAAATAAACTAAATAAACCTAAACATACTGTTTATTTAATTTAAAAAACCTAAACTCTAAACCCAAACCCTAAATCAATCCCTAAACCCTAAACCCTAAACTAAAACCCTAAACCTAACCTTAAACCCATACTTAAACCCTAAACCTAAACCCTAAACCTTATAAATTAAACACTAACCCTAAACCCTAAACCTTAAACCCTAAACCCTAACCCAAACCCCAAAACCTAAATAAATCCTAAATCTAAACCCTAAACCTAAACCCAAATAAACCTTAAAATAAAACCTAAAAATAAATAAATAATAAAACCTAAACCCTAAACTAATGAAAAAAGCCTAAACATAAAATAAATAAAAAATAATACTAAACCTAGACTATAAATTAACTAAACTTAAATAAATAAAACCTAAACCTAAACCTAAAATAAACTAAACCTAAACCCTAAACTAAATAAAATAAAATAAATTAAAAATAAACTTAAACCTAAACTAATAAATAAAAACAAGAAATAAACTTAAAACCTAAACCTAAAAAAATAAAATAAAAACCAAAACATAAAAGTAAACCTTAAGATAAAAAATAAACCTAAACTTAAAAAATAACATAAAAATAAAACTAAACTAAAAAATAAACAAACCTAAACCTAAACCTAAAAAAATACTCTAAAATAAAAAACCTAAACTAAAATAAATAAACCTAAAATAAATAAACTAAATAATATAATTATAAAATAAACCTAAATAATAAATAAATAAAATAAATAAAAAAACAAAATAAAACTAAACCAACCAGTTTACTCAATTTTTTTTTAAAAAAAGACCCTAAACCCTTAACCCTAAACCCTAAACACTAAACCTTAAAATTTACCCTAAATCTACAACCTTAAACCCTAAACCCTAAACCCTAAACCCTAAACCTAAACCCTAAACCTTAAACCCTAAGCCCAAAACCTAAACCCTAAACCTTAAAATCCTAAACCCTAAACCCTAAACCCTAAACCCTAAACCCTAAAACCTACAACCTTAAACCTTAAAAACCTAAATACCTAATCCTAAACTAAATAAAACTAAAAAATAAAATAAATAAAAAAACCTAAACCTAAAATAAATAAAACATAAATGTAAACCTAAAATAAACTACACCTAAACATAAACCAAAATTAAATAAAATAAAATAAACTCAAAATAAACCTAAACCTAAACTAAAAAACAAAACCTAAAAATAAACCAAAAATATAAACTTAAAAGTAAAATAAAAATGTAAACTTAAAAAATAAAAATAAAAAATAAAACCTAAACCTAAAAAATAAAATAAAAATAAAACTAAACAAAAAATAAAAATCAACCTAAATCTAAACCTAAAAAATAAACTAAAATAAATAAACTCAACAAAATAAAAAAATAAAAATAAAATTAAAATAAAAAAATAAAACTAAAATAAAATAAACTAAATAAACCTAAACATACTAGTTTATTTAATTTTAAAGAACCCTAAACCCTAAACCCTAAATCTTAATCCCTAAACCTTAAACCCTAATCCCTAAAAAACCCTAAACCCTAATCCCTAAAAAACCCTAAACCCTAAATAAATAAATAAATAAAAAATAAACTAAACTAAAATTAACCTAAACCCTAAACCCAAAACCCTAAACCTAAACCTAAACCTAAAACTAATCCTAAACCCTAACCTAAACTAACCTAAACCATAAAACCTAAATAAACCCTAAACTAAACTATAAAAAATTAAACCTAAACCCTAAACCCTATGCTAAACTTAAAACCCTAAACCCTAAACCCTAAAATAAAAAATTATACATAAACCCTAAGCCCTAAACCCCAAACCCTTATCCCTAAACCCTAAACCCTAAAAATTGTAAAACCTAAACCTAAACTAAATAAAACCTAAATATATAATAAATAAAAAAACCTTAGCCTAAATTAAATAAAAAATAAAATAAAATAAAAACTTAAATTAAAACCTAAACCTAAACTGAAACCTAATCATAAAAATAAAATATAATATAAAATAAAAACTAAACTAAAATAAAAATAAAATAAAAACCTAAACTAAACTACAAAATAAAATAAACCTAAAAATAAAAAACCAAGATAAAATCAAATCTAAATGTAAAATAAAAATAAAATAAAGCTAATATAAAATAAAATAAAAACTAAATAAAAACCTAAACTAAAAAAATAAACCTAAAAATAAATAAAAAATAAAACCTAAACCCTAAACTAAAAAAAAATCCTAATCCTAAAATAAACAAAAATAAAATAAACATTAACCTAAACTAAAATAATTAAATAAACCAAACTTAAAATAAACAAAACTAAACTAAATAAAATAAAATAAAAACTAAAATAATCATAAACCTAAACTAAAAAAATAAAACCTAAAAAAATAAACCAAAAATCTAAACCTAAAAAAATAAAATAAAAACCTAAACCTAAACCTAAAAATAAAAAATAAAACCTAAACCAAAAAAGTAACTTAAAAATAAAACTAAACTAAAAAAATAAACATAGACATAAACTTAAATCTAAAAAGTAAACTAAAATAAGAAATGTAAACTAAAATAAATAATCCAAAAATTAATAAACTAAATAAAATAAAAATAACAAAGAAATCTAAATAAAAAATAAAATGAAATAAAATAAATAAATAAAACTAAATAAACCTAAACCTACTAGTTTACTTAATCTAAAAAAAAATCCCTAAATCCTAAACCCTAAACCCTAAAATTAACCGAAACCTTAAACCCTAAAATGTAAACCCTAAAAAACCTAAACCCTAAATAAAAACAAAAAATAAATAAATAAATAAAACATTATGAGTAAACCCTAAACCCTAAAACTAACCCAAAACCTTAAACCCTAAACCCTAAAAACCTTAAAACCTAAACCTAAACTAAATAAAACCTAAAAATAAAATAAATTAAAAAAAAATCTAAACCTAAATAAAATAAAATAGAAACCTAAACCTAAATCTAAAAATAAAAGGAATTTAAAAATTAAAAATAAAATAAAATAAAATAAATAAAACCAAGTAAACTAAAAAATAAATTAAACTTAAGAATAAAACCTAAATAAAATAAAAAACTAAATGTAAAATGAAAATAAACCTAAAATAAATAAACTAAAAAACCTAAATATAAACCTAAATATAAAAATAAACTTAAAATAAATAAAAATAAACCTATACCCTAAACTAAAAGCTAACTTAAAATAAAAATAAAATAAACAGAATAATATAAACCTAAACCTAAACTAAAATAAACTAAACTAAGATAAATAAAACCAAAACCTAAACCTAAACCTAAAGTAAATAAAATAAAATAAACTAAAAATAAAATAATCGTAAACCTGAACTAAAAAATAAACCCAAAAAAGAAACCTAAAACCTAAACCTAAAAAAATTAAGTAAAAGCCTAAACCTAAACCTAAAAATAAAAAATAAAACCTAAACCTAAAAAATAAAATTAAAATAAAACTCAACTAAAAAGTGAAAATAAACCTAAACCTAAAAAATAAACTATAATAAAAAACTTAAACTAAAATAAATAAGTCCAAAATAAATAAACTAAACTAAATATGAAAACTAAAATAATAATAAAAAATAAATTAAATTAAAATAAATAATAAATAAACTAAATAAACCTAAACCTATCTATTTACTTAATTTTCAAAAGAAACCTAATAAACCCTAAAACCTAAAACTAACCCAACTAAACCTAAACCACAAAACTACAAACCTAAATCCTAAACCATTAACCCTAAAGCATAAAAATTCCTAAACCCTAAAGCCTAAAAATTCATAAACCCAAAACCTTAAACCCTAAACCCGAAAACCCTAAACCCTGGTTGAGCTGATTTTTATGAAAGGTGATCTTAAAGAAGTCAGAGAAGAGGTTGTGAAGTACGAAGTTGGTGGTGCTGCCTGTGTTGGTCTTTTTGCGCCTATTGATGTTGTGGTTCCTCCATGCAACATTGGTCCGGATCCTTCACAGACTTCTTTTTTCCAGGTTCTCAACATCCCAACAAAGATCAATAAGGGTACTGTTAAAATTATCACCCCAATTATGCTGATTAAAAAAAGGTGATATGGTTGGATCCTCAGAGGCTACTCTCCTCATTAAGATGGGCATTAGGCCATTCTCTTATGGCCTAGTCATTCAGCTTGTGTTGATGATGGTTTGGTGTTCAGTCCTAAGGTGGAATTCACCTTTTCTAGGATGTAATTAACTATGGGGGCTTGCCCCATGGGAAACTTTAGAACCTGATTTAATATAAACCCTGCTTTATTCATCCATGTAAAGTAGGGGAAAAATCTCTTGTATATTCAAAGACCCATCATGCCTTAGGAGTCTTTATTAGGTGATTAGGTCCATTGAAGGGTGATATCTCTATCTTCGGTGATAAGATATCATACCTCGCATATCCAATCACTTCAATAAGTGCCCCCTCAGATCTACGTGGTGTCCCCCCATTTACATCTCAAAAATAAACGCTACAGTGGATTAAACTTCTTATTGAAATTCTAATGTAGAAATACATGTAAATAAAATCAAATAAGTACTTATCTTTATTAACTAGGGAAGTGAGGTAATCAAATGACCTCCTTGGGGCTAACTAAAGCATCGTATTCTTGGGATGTCCAGACTATATACATACTAACATTAAAATGCATGTAAAGCTACACATGAATCAAAGAAAAGAAAGCTTCAATCCACACACTTAGGGTATAATCACATACATCTCCTATGTATTTATAACTAGCATTCATAACATATATAGTCATTCATTTATAAGCTTCAGAAAAATACATTTGGATTTAATAAGGATAATAGCCACACATATATCAAATTAAATCAACACATGCAAGCTTGACATAAAGGAAACCATTTAATTTAATTAATTTTGCAAAAGATGAATGCATGAGTCAAATGACATACAACATTTAATATGATTGGAGAGGAATAAATAAACATAAGCATATGATTTCATTCAATCAAATTAATTCCTAAGGACAATCATATCAAATAAAGCCATTTAAAACAAACCAAAGCTTTTTAATGTCACTTTTAATGTTTAACTTGATTTAAGGAAAGAGAAAAAGGTTTGCTAATTCTAACCCCATCCCATATTTGTAGGTTAATTTGATTTAAAGAGAAGGTAATTAGGTTGATTTTATGGATTAATTAAGTTAAGATATGAATTAACTCAATTAATTAACCCTTAATGTATTTTAAGATAATTAACTAAATAATTATGAGCCAATGTGATATGCAAATGAATTGAAAAGTAAATTAGCAATGGTCCTATGAAATGAGAGGGTCTAATGCAATTGGCTCACAATTAATAGTTAATTAAGCTTAAAGAACTTAATAAATTACTTTTATGATTTTCCCACACATATGGATAAATCATAATTTCATTAAATCTCTTTAGGCTATTGAACACCTAAAGATCTACCCATGAATTAATTAGGTTTGGATGTATTTTAAGATTTAATTAAAATAATTAAGTAATTTATTAATCAATTAATCATTAATTAATTTCTCTTGAAAAAGTGAAGGAAATTTTGGAAAAAGATTAGGAGAGAAACCCCAATCCAATTCTCTAAGTCTCCTCACTATTAAGTAGTGATAAATGACCAAATTAATTAAGGAAGTTACTGTTCATATGGTTATTTATCACTTAATTAAGTTAACAAGGTAATTAGGACTTAATCAATCAATTTCAATTAATCAACCAATAAATCCAAAGAAAAATAGGGGAGGCAAAGGTCCTCCCCCTAAATAAACATTATAAAAAAATTTGAGGTTAATTAATTAATTAATTAGAGAATAATTAAGATAATTAATTTTTAATTAAACCTTAATTAAGCCCAAGTTATTGTTCAAAATCAATTAATGATAATTATAATGGATTCCTCTCTAAAATACCTTTACCATGAGCCTTTGTTTATATTTTTGAATTTTTCTATGATTTATTTATAATTTTCAAAGTTTATTAATTTAAATGATTTTTATGATTTTATAAAATCTATTAATTTATTTCACTAAAATAGACTATTTGAACCTCAAAATTCAATATCTCCTTATCCAGAAATCCTTTTGACATGAAATTTTTATGGTAGGTGTATTTTAACTTCAATTTGAATCCCTAAATTAAGCTAAGAATACTTAGTAAAAATTAAGGATTTGGGGTTTGTCAGATTCCTCTCAAAAAGATGAATCCAATGAGCCCTTACTTGTAATTGTTTGTTAAGTATCTTATTTTTTATGAATTTTTAAAGTTCAAGGTGATTTTAAAAAATTTTAAAAGCTAAAAATCCTTAATTTCTTACTTAACCCAGTGAAACGCCAAGCAACACTGACTGGACCACCCAATTCCATGCATTGTTCGACATATGACGCTGATGGCACGCGAGCATGCGTAAATGAGCGAAAAGTCGTGATTTTGATTGACCGTCACAAATTGGATTGTCCAGATCAAACCCGATGATCTGAAATTGAGTGCATCTAACATTTAATCACAGTTATCCATCCCTATTTAAAGGAGATCAGACGGCTACTAGATTTCTCCATCCTAACGAATGAAGCCAACACCTGCGAATAGAAAACTGAACATGAGGGTCCATCCGGGCTTGATTTTCCAGCAATTCTCACTAGAAAACTTCCCAAATTTGCATTAGGACAGTGTGAAATGAAAAGTGTTGTGGGTATCTATGGAAATTTCCTAAAATTACAAATACCATCACAAATGGAAGCTCCTATGGCTGACTACATTTTTTGAAATTACCTTGCAAGGGATTATTTTTGGCAGCTTTGTTGACCCGAGCATGCTCCTAAGTGCAAGATGAAGCTTTGGGATGAATCTATACTCTTGCCTCCACTTGGAATGTTGTATCCACCAATAGTCATCGCCTTCTTGTCAAAATTGCTCGCTTTGGTGTTCTTCACCAGGAAAAAAAGGTGTTGGTTGCTTAGAAAAGCTCTTGGAGTGTGGCTAGTGCAATATTGTGCTTTTTTTTTTTCTTACAAGGAGGTGTCCAAAAATCCCATTAAGATGATGGGATGTGGGCAATCCTAACTAACTAATAGTGGGCTAAGAAACTAGGTAGAACCCCATTTGGGGTGTTTGATGGCTACCAAAAATGATGGGAGAGTAGTCTTTGTCATAAATGGGTGGAATCCTTTATGGGAGGGAGGATCCATGAGAGATTTGCCTTGGATTTGGTTTCAAATGGGTTTAGACTTATTTTGGGCTGATCTTAAGTTGGTTTGGGTTGGGTTTGATCAGTTCCTAAGATGCCATGAGTTGGTTTCAAAGGATTTGGCTCAATCTGGGTCATTTGGGTCACATTGAGTCATGTTGGGTTTGGGTTGACCAATTGGTCAAATTGGGTAAAAACAAGGCTTAGGATAAGTTCAAATGATGATTTGAAGTGTTTTGGTATGATCAATTTGATTTAATTTAGCCTAGAATTGATTTTGGCTCATTTGGAATCAAATGAGTCAAATGGACAAGTTGACCAATTTGACCAAATTGGCTTGGGTTATGGGTTCATTCATGTTCAATTGCCTAATTGAAGATGAATGTAGTCTTTGGTTTGAATCAATTTGGATTTAATTTTGATTTAGGCTAAATTGATCCTTTAGGTCAATTTGGGCTAAGTCAATAGGCTAGGGTCCAATTGATCAAATTGGAGCTTTGGTCAAGTTCAAAAATTTATTTGGAATGAACTTGAGCCATTGTTGCAATCAATTTGGAATCATGATTTGAACCAATTTGGCCCTTTAGGCAAATTAATCAACTTGGGTCAACCAATTGGGTTTGGTTTGGCTCAATTGATGGGTCATGTTCAAACATTGATCATGGGTTGATGTGAATCAATGGTTTCAACCAATTTTGTGTAGCATGAGTTTTGGCTAGTTTTGGTTCATTTAGGCTAAGGATTGACTTGCCCAAATGACCAAGTTGACTTGGTTTGACCCAATCCATGGCAATTGATCACTCTAGGGTGATTGTTGGTCATGATATGAGGCTTCGATGCACTTGGTTCAATCTAATTTGGGTTGGATTAGAACTTGGCTCAAAAGAGTCCTTTAGGTCACTTTGGGTCAAGTGACCTTAAGTGGGTCAATTGGCTTGGTTTTGGCTTGATTTAAATTTGTTTGGATTTATTTATGAGCTTGAGATTAAAATATAAATCCAAAGAATCAATTCGTGAGTTCCATAGGTTTTGGTTCACTTTGAATTTTAAAGCCAAAAGGGCTAAGTTGGGCTTTACTAGATTAGTTTGGTTTTATGATTAGGTTTCATTTATATTTAGATAGAAGATTGAAGGAATGATTGATTTATAAGAAAATCCATTAGCTTTGACTTGATTTGGATATGATTTGGCATAGTCCAAAGAATTTCCTCAACGAGCTTAGATTGAATTTTTATTTGATTTGGAATCTGTTTTGGTCATTTGAATGTAGATTTAATTTATATTTGGGAATATAAATGAAGATATAAATGACTTATGAGAAAATCACTTGAGTTTGGAGCGATTTGGAAGCAAATTTGACTAAGCTCATGGAGGTAGGTCAAAAAAGGCTTAAAAAGAAATTGATTTAGTTTCATTTTGTTTTGATCATTAGAATGTAGGCTTCATTTATATTTGTGAATATAAATGATGGAATAATTGATTTATAAAGAAATCAATTGATTTTAGCTTGATTTGGGTTAAGATTTGCTTTAGCTCATAGAGGTAGGTCCGTATGGCTTAAGAGTCATCTTGGCTTGATTTTATTTAGTTTGATTTGGTCTTGATCATGGGGGTTTATATTTCATTTAAATTTGCAAATATAAATAATTGGATAATTGATTTATAAAGAAATCAATTGATTTTGATTTGGTTTAAAGGAGATTTTGCTATGAGTGATCATATGGCTGGAGGATTTTGGAGCTTGATTTGTTTTGGGATTCAATCACTTGGAGTCAAGTTTGATTTGAATTTGAGGAGTGATTGAAGGATTGAATTGATCTTGGAGAAAATCAATTGAATTTGACTAAGGTTAAGTCCATGGAATTCAATCATAAAGCTTATGGAAGAGTTTGAGAGTTTGATTAAAGTTTGGGATTGATTATGAATCTTAGAAATTTGATTTTGAATTTGGAATTTGAATTTGGGGTTTGATTGGAGGAAAAAAACATGGATTGAGTTTAGATAATAAAGAAAGAGTGATAGTTTTTCAAATTAGGCCTATGAAGAGTAAACTTTCCAACCAAAGTGAATTCAAATGGCTTAGCAAGATTTTTCACAATCAGATCAGTGCACATAATTGCAGGCATGCCTTGAAAAGAAGTCAAAATAAGTTCCAGTGACTCACCCGAATAGCCATCCTTACCAGTGAGGATGTCTTTTGAATGATTTCAAAATAGCCAAAGCCAAGGTAGTAGATGCCCTAGCAGGATCCATAGAAACCTTTGTTTTTCTTCAAGGAATCATTGGGGAAGATGCCAAGCCATGGCGTCAGTCCAAGGAAGACACTAAATTGGCTGTGGTCGATTCTCAAG
The DNA here is from genome assembly GCA_021442155.1 of Cymbidium sinense. NCBI lineage: Eukaryota > Viridiplantae > Streptophyta > Magnoliopsida > Asparagales > Orchidaceae > Cymbidium > Cymbidium sinense. The sequence goes on from CM038214.1 coordinate 196,909,734, forward strand.
AATCGGAGAATTGCTCAAAAAATAGCATGAAGATGAAAGCGAAAAAGGAGGAAAGAAACGAGGGTTAAGGTGGTTTATTTTTATTTATTTATTTAGTTTTGTGTTTAAGTTTTTTATTTTGTTTAGTTTTATTTTATTTTAGATTTTATTTTTGTTTAGTTTAGGTTTTTTTAATTCAAGTTTATTTTAGTTTTAGATTTTATTTAGGTTATTAGTTTAGGTTTAGGTTTATTTATTTTTCAATTTATGTTTATTTTTAGGTTTTTTATTTTATTTTATTTTATTTTTTATTTTCATTTATTTATTTTGTTTTAGTGTAGTTTAAGTATGTAGTTTATTTATTTATTTTATGTAGGGTTTTTAGGGTTTGGGGTTTGGTTTAGGGCCCAGGGTTTGTGGTGGTTTAGTGGTCCAAAGTGGGTTTAGGCTCAGGGTTTAAGGTTTTAGTTTTATTGGCAGGTTGTTTAGCAGGTCATTTGGTGGGAGGTCAGGGTTAGTTGGGTGGCTCAGGGCCAGGGCCTGGGGTCAGGCCCAGGGCCCAGGGTAAGTAGGTTTAGGTCTGGCCCAGAGTCAGGCCCAGGTTGGCCTGGGCCTGGTTGGGCCTGAGGTTGGGTTAAGGGTTTGGCCCAGGAGTGGTTTTAGAGGTTCAGTGGCCCAGGTGGGTTTAGGTTTAGTGTCAGGGAGGTAGGGCCTAGGGTTTAGGTCATTTAGGTAGCCAGTTTAGTTAGTTTTGGGGTTAGTCAGGTTAGGTTTAGGGTCAGGGAGGGTTGTGATTAGTTTAGGTTTGGTAGAGAGAGGTTTGTTTTTTTTGAGTTTCTGGGTTTGGGGTTAAGATTTAGGTTTTTTAGGTTTAGGGTTTAGGTTGAACTTAGGGTTTAAGTTAGGTTTAGGTTTTAGGATTAGTTTTTTTTTATAAGAAAATTAGGGAAATTTTATTGCCACAAAATAAGTAGTACAAAGTCCTTAAAGGAGATAAATCTCTAAACTAATGCTCAAAGAGCTACAATAAAATCTAAAGAGATAAATCTAACTATTGCATAATAATAATAAAGAAAAGCAAAAGAAAACCAAATTAGCAATAGTAGAAGATCCGTATGAGCAACAGCCAAATCCACTTGTTTTCTTTGATAATAGTAAAATCCACGTGCAAGTCTCCCAACCTATAAAAGAAATCTTCAACATACTAAGGAAAGGATGAGTACAATTAAGTAGGCATAAAAAGAAACATCAAAGATAAAGAGTGAAGTAAAGAAAATGCTCAGGCTTAGTCGCAATCATCTCAAGGAGCAACACTATATGTAAGCATCCAAACATCAAAACAAGGGTTACAATTACATATAATGTGACCAACCAAAAGAAGAAAGAGAGGGAAACATCAAGCCCATCATAGCTAGTATACCTCATGTAGGCAATCATCCAAGGACCAGCATCAACAAGGCTGCAAAGTCTTCCAACCAATAAACAGAACATCCAACCACAAAGCCACCAAAACAACCAAGCCCAGTAAGATAGACTAATAGCCATCCATCAAGGACAACAACAGTACAGTAGGAACACCACCAAAGCAAACACCAAAAGGGAAGAGAAATACCAAAAAGAGCAAGCATCATTAACAGTTATAATAACATAATCCTGAAAAGATAGTCCCAAAGCCAAAGAACCATCCCATGATTGTCTCCAAAGCAAAGCAAAACTAATACTAAATAACAACCCGCAAAACAAGCAAGCAAGAGATAAAAGCACCTCCACCAGATAAACAACAAGACCAAAAAAAAGCATCCACTAAAGCTACCACCAAGAATAGCTAGAGCAACAGTAAAACCACCACCACAAACTTAGAGGCAAGTATTAGGAAATAAGGAGAGAAAAATACACTAGAAAAAGGTAATACTCATAGCCAAAATAAACTCCAAGTCACCAGCACCCAAAGAAAAACAACATCCACTAAATAGCCTTCAACCAGCCAACCCAAAATGACAATAAATCCAAAACTAAGACCAAGAAAACCACAAGAGCTCACCAGCAACAAATAGAAGCAAACAATCAATAAAGCCACCCAGCCCACCATGAAACTGGAAGGGCAGTAGGAGAAATCAGACCCACAGCTAAGCTACCACCAAAATTAGAAAAAAATCCAAAAGATAAGTAGCTGCAACCAAGAGATGAAGACCATTATAGGAGGAGAAAAACACAACCAAAAGAACCAAACCAAAACTAGCAAATTGACCACCAATCCTCAATCAATAAAATAGAAAAACAACAACCAAACCAAACCACCAACAACCCCAATTTTGCCACCAATAGAAGAGGAAAACCAACACCCATCCAAACCAAACACAACCAACCCAATCGGCCAACAAAGCCACCCAACCAACCACCATAGTAGTAGAAGATCCAACTAAGATAAGGAAGCAACTAGCCTAGATATGAGGCTAACCCCATTCAAAGGGAAAGAATGACAGCAGGGATAGCCACAACCCAATAGGAGGCCACCAAAACCAAGAAATATCCCAGCAAACAACCAAGGAAGGGCAAGCCTAGGAGGACCACCAACCCACTAGCAACACACTAGAGAGGAAAGGAACCTAACCAGGGAAAAATAAGGCCCCTTCTAAATCCCAAAGAACAAATAGCCACCACCAAAGAGAAAATAGGAAGGCAACAACCACAAAATAGCTACCTTCAAGCCACAAGTCAAAGGGAATAACCAACACCAAGATACCAAGCCAAAATAGGAATAAACCAAGAACCACCAAAATGCCCAACACTAAGACAAAAAAAGACTAACAAGATCATCAAACAAAACCACCCGTGACAATTAGGGTAGAAACAAACAGCAACATCAACCAATCAAGGTAGCACTCATAGAAAATGAGGTTAGCTAAGACCCTAAAGAAGAATAGCAAGGACCAATCCTTATAGGTGAAAGCACAAAAGCAACAATCAATAAATAGGCTCAAAGAAAACACCATATCTAAAGACCAACAAAATAAAGCCATAAGTTAAAGTCTGAGGTAAAGCAGTCTGGGGTTATCTATATTAACTAAGCCTCTAAGCAGCTTAGGTAGGTTTTTATTATCAAATATAGTGAGCTCATTACATTCAGCACCCAAATTGGGTAGGAAATTTGCACAAGCATTACCTTCATGAAGAATATGAGAAATTTTGTAGCAAACTTGAGAGAGGATGTTTTTAGTGTGATTAAGAAGATAAAATAAGTCAGCATTCCCCATTTTAATAGAAGTGGGAATATCAAGTGAAAGAAGAGCATCAACTTCAATCTAAATATTAAAGAGGCCTTTGTTCAAACAAATATCAATAGCTTTATTAATAGCCATAAGCTCAACATAAATAATAGAATAGGATTTGAGGGGATAGGAAAAGCACAAATGACAATACCTTTGGAATCTTAAGAAAACCACCACCATATTTATTGGGGAGATTGAACCATATTGATTTTAGTAAAGTTCTCTTTAGGTTTGATCCAATGGATAATCCTAGCAGTCTTATTGAAAGAAACATCAAATAGATTAAGACCCAATTTTTTAGCCACAAATTTATAACATCTAAAATGGATGTTACTTATTAAATTAGCATTAAACAAAGCATGAATTTTTTTCTTTAGTTCTAGCGAGGATCCTTTTATGATTCATAAGAAAACCATGATATTTAGCATCATTTCTATCCATCCAAATGAACCAAATAAGGGTAATAGAAATTAAGATTTTTATATGACCTTTCACAGTTTTGTGGAAACAACCTTCAAGAACTTTATATAAAGAAAGGGATCCATGAAAATAGTTAGTGTTAAATAAAGCATCATACCAAATCCATAATTTGGAAGGAATGGCAGCATTGACACAAACATGATTAACATTTTCATTATGAAAGGAACAATAGCACTTAGAAGGTAAATAAAACCCTTTATTCCAAAGCAAGGAATCTACAAGAATAAAGTTATTCAAAATCCTCCAAGAAAAAATTGAATAAGAAATCGAATGATATTATTCCAGTTTAATGAAAACATTAGAGGAGTTATGCTTATCTTTAATAAAATTCCAAACCTCTTAAGAAAAAAATCACCATTATAAGAGAGCTTAAAAGAATTTGATCAGGTTTATTAGAAAAGGGATGTTTCTAAAGTTAAAAAGAGAAATAGGGATATCATTCACAAGTTTGTTTTCATTCATTGTTATTAAGCCAAAAGAGTTAACTTTGATAGAGATAAAGAGTCAATATATCGCCAATCCAATTATTTTTCCAAAAGAAAGATGAACGAATGAAAACCCCAAGATATTAAGGATTCAACAACCCATTTAATGGAGCAAAGCCTTTTCCAAACCAGAGTCCCAACTTTATAAAGATAAAGGGGATTTACCTTGGCAATATTTTTCCATTATAAAATTAGCTCAAAGGCTATCATTCATTCTATTTCTAAATTTCACAGAGCTTATGAGATAAGGTTTAATAATAGGTTTGCAAAGACCACCTTCACCCAAAGGACCATAACATTTATTATGTGATGTCTAATGCATTATTTTAATAGAATTTTTGGATCCCCAAAAAGATTTATTAAGCATGTGGTTAATTCTAATAAGAGTAGAATTAGTGGGAATAATAGTTTGAATAAAATATAGAGGCATTAAATTGAGAGTTCTTCTAAGAATAGTGAGCCTCCCACCAAAGGAGAGTAAATGAAATTCCCAAATAGAAATTTTATTTAAAATTTTTTGAATTAACTCATCAAAAAGATGTGATCATTTTGGACCTTTAAAAAGAGGAGCACCCATGTACTTAAGAGGTAAATGTTGATGTTTAAAATTAGTGATATGCAGGATTTAATTGATTTTATTATTGGGGATACTCGAAGAAGTAATAAAATAGCTTTGTTATTATTGCAAAGACCACTTTCTACCAAATGTATTTAAAAAATTCTTGAAATTGATATGATGAATAGAAGCAAAAAAATAATGAAATCATCCACATAGCTTAAATGAAAAATAGGAAGATCACCAAGAGTTCTGTAATACATACTAGGATTATTTAAGAATAAATCATTGATGCTCCTAGATAAGTATTCAACAGCAATAATAAATAAAGCAAGAGGGATCCCATAGCTTCCCCATTAAGCAAAATAGAAAAGTAGGCATTATTAATATAATTTTTAATATGAAAAATAAATTTATGAGAAAACCCAAATAAGTTCAGAATATGAAAAAAGAAATCCCAAGAGATATTATCAAAAGCTTTGGTAATATCTAAATTGAAAATAATGTTTCCACCTCTAGTCTTAGCATTTAAATCATGAATTAATTCTTGAGCAAGTAAAATGTTTTTAGAAATAGATCTACCTCTAATAAAACCAGTTTAGTTGAGAGAGATAATCTTATGAAGTAAAGGACTACGCCTGTTGGCAAGAATTTTAGAAATCAGCTTATTGAAGAAGGTGCAAAGATTAATAGGCCCAAAATAACTCCAATAGTAAGGGTTATCTTTCTTATGTATGAGAACAATAGGTGTGCTAGAAAAATATTGAGGAAAAGGATTACCATTAAAGAAATTAACCACAACATCAATAAAATATTTTTTTAATAATAAGCCAACATTTTTGAAAAGATTAGTGAAACCTCTAAAGAAGTAATCTAAATTCATGCTATTAAGAACTTTATAAATTTCATCTTTCATTAGGAAAAATAGTAAACAAAACATTGTCATCATTAGTAATAATAGAATAAGTGTGATTTAGAAATAACATCATAAGAGCAACTCCTATTAAGCATATTTCTAAAGTAATTAATAATCGAATCCTTAATATTATTATTCTTTGTAATCCAATCACCATTGTAATTTTTAATTTTTTCAATATTATTTAAATAACTATTTTTATTAACTAAAGCATGGAAATATCTAGTATTCCTGTCACCATCCACAATATGTTTACTACTAGCTTTTTTACACCAATAAGTTTCTTCCACATTTTGAAAATTAACAAGTTTATCCTTCGCCTCATTCAAGTAACCTTAGAAGGTTCCATCATAACAAAACTTCAAGATCACAAACCAATTTTTCCAAATCCTTGATATTAGCAAAATATTTTTAAACAATACTTGTTCCACCAAATCATATTTTGTTTAAGCCATTTTAGTTTAAACCAGAATCTATTCATCCCCATAACCAAATTATCAGGATGTAAAGGGGCTTTCCAATTAGTGGCTGCAATATTAAAATAATCAATATGTTGAATCCACTTATTTTTAAATCTAAAAGGAGAGAAATTATTTAAGCTATTAGAATTATCTTTAATAGAAATCAAAAGAGGAGCATGATCAGAAAAAGATCTGCTCAAATGACCAATAAAAGTAATAGACCATTGATTAATCCAATGGGTATTAAAAAGGATCCGATCCAGTCTTTGCCAAAGTCTAGAGTTTTACTAAGTATAATTAGAACCCTTCAAGCCAATATCAATCAAATTAAAATCAAGTATCATATTGGAGAAATCTTCCATGGAATGAATATTAGGAGAACAACCACCACTTCATTTAGAAGAGAACAAAATAGTGTTAAAATCTCCACCAACAAACAAAGGTTTATTGATATAGGTAGCAAAATTTCTCAAATTATCTCAAAAAAGATTTTCATCATATCTATTACAAGATGCTTAAACAAAGAGCCCAAAACACAATAATCACCATAAGAGATTTGAGCATTGACAACTTGTTAAAAATCATCAAGAATATAAACATCAACAAAATTATTCTAAAAATACCAAATCTTATTACTAACATTAGAGAAAAATTTATTGAAACTAATCATTCTAGGAACATGGTTACTTTTATTAGCATGAATAAGAGGCTCCAAAACAATACGTACAGAAATATTATGAATTCAACAAAGATTTGTAATTCATTTATGAATAGAGCGGGTACTGATCTTTCTAACATTCCAAATAAGAAAATTAAACATAAAGAAATAAAATGGGGTTAAGAAAAGGTTAATTAATAGAGGATAGGGAGGCCGCAATAGCTCTAGTGTTTCTTGAAAATTTGGGAGGGAAATTTTTAACATTATTTTTCTTTTTAGCATGATAAGCTTGGAAACCATTTTCTTCTCCCATAGAATCATCATTCAAGAAAGATTTAACAACATTAGTCATAGTTTTAGGAGAAATCTGATGTTTAGAAGTGAGTTCTCCCTCTTCCAGAAATCAGACCAGCAACAAATAGAAGCAAACAACCAATAAAGCCAACCCATGAACCGGAAGGGTAGGAGAAAATCGGACCCATCTAAGCTACCACCCAAATTAGAAAAAAATCCAAAAGATAAGTAGCTGCAACCAAGAGATGAAGACCATTATAGGAGGAGACCGAAAACACAACCAAAAGAACCAAACCAAAACTAGCAAAATTGACCACCAATGCCCAATCAATAAAATAGAAAAATAACAGCCAACAAATAGCCTCCACCAGGCCAAATTCAAACCAAAGATAAACCACCAACAACCCCCCAATTCTGCCACCAATAGAAGAGGAAAAACCAGCCAACACAGCCATCCAGCCAACCAACCCAGCCAGCCAACATAGACAACCAACCCAATCGGCCAACAAAGCCACCCAACCAACCACCATAGTAGCAGAAGATCCAACTAAGATAAGGAAGCAACTAGCCTAGATATGAGGCTAACCCCATTCAAAGGGAAAGAATGACAACAGGGATAGCCACAACCCAATAGGAGGCCACCAGAAAAAAACCAAGAAATATCCAGCCAAGCAAACAACCAAGGAAGGGCAAGCCTAGGAGGACCACCAACCCACTAGCAACACACTAGAGAGGAAAGGAACCTAACCAGGGAAAAATAAGGCCCCTTCTAAATCCCAAAGAACAAATAGCCACCACCAAAGAGAAAATAGGAAGGCAACAACCACAAAATAGCTACCTTCAAGCCACAAGTCAAAGGGAATAACCAAAAATCAGTAGCCACCAAGCCAAAATAGGAATAGAAACCAGCAACCACCAAAATGCCCAACACTAAGACAAAAATGAAAAGACTAACAGTAGTCATCAAACAAAAACCACCCAGGATAATTAGGCAGAGAGTAGAAACAAACAGCAACATCAACCAATCAAGGTAGCACTCATAGAAAATGAGGTTAGCTAAGACCCTAAAGAAGAATAGCAAGGACCAATCCTTATAGGTGAAAGCACAAAAGCAACAATCAATAAATAGGCTCAAAGAAAACACCATATCTAAAGACCAACAAAAATAAAGCCATAAGTTAAAGTCCGGTAAGCGGTCTGGGGTTATCTATATTAAGCCTCTAAGCTTAGGTAGGTTTTATTATCAAATATAGTGAGCTCATTTAATTCAGACCCAAATTGTAACAAGCATTACCTTCATGAAGAATATGAGAAATTTTGTAGCAAACTTGAGAGAGGATGTTTTTAGTGTGATTAAGAAGATAAAATAAGTCAGCATTCCCCATTTTATTAGAAGTGAGCATATCAAGTGAAAGAAGAGCGTCAACTTCAATCCAAATATTAAAGAGGTCTTTGTTCAAACAAATATCAATAGCTTTATTAATAGCCATAAGCTCAACATAAATAATAGAATAGGCTTTGAGGGGATAGGAAAAAGCACAAATGACAATACCTTTGGAATCTCTAAGAAAACCACTACAGCCATATTTATTAGGGAGATTGAACCATCAATATTGATTTTAGTAAAGTTCTCTTTAGGTTTGATCCAATGGATAATCCTAGCAGTCTTATTGAAAGAAACATCAAATAGATTAAGACCCAATTTTTTATACAAATTTATAACATCTAAAATGGATGTTACTTATTAAATTAGCATTAAACAAAGCATGAATTTTTTCTTTAGTTCTAGCGAGGATCCTTTATGATTCATAAGAAAACCATGATATTTAGCATCATTTCTATCCATCAAATGAACCAAATAAGGGTAATAGAAATTAAGATTTTGATATGACCTTTCACGCTTTGTGGAAACAACCTTCAAGAACTTTATATAAAGAAAGGGATCCATGAAAATAGTTAGTGTTAAATAAATCATCATACCAAATCCATAATTTGGAAGGAATGGCAGCATTGACACAAACATGATTAACATTTTCATTATGAAAGGAACAATAGCACTTAGAAGGTAAATAAAACCCTTTATTCCAAAGCAAGGAATCTACAAGAATAAAGTTATTCAAAATCCTCCAAGCAAAAATTGAATAAGAAATCAGAATGATATTATTCCAACGTTTAATGAAAACATTAGAGGAGTTATGCTTATCTTTAATAAAATTCCAAACCTCTTTAAGAACAAAATCACCATTATAAGAGAGCTTAAAAAGAATTTGATCAGGTTTATTAGAAAAAATAGGGATGTTTCTAAAGTTAACAAAAAGAGAAATAGGGATATCATTCACAAGTTTGTTTTCATTCCAGTTGTTATTAAGCCAAAAAGAGTTAACTTTGATAGCAACAGTAGAGTGTAGATAAAAGGGAGTCAATAGAGCCATCGCCAATCCAATTATTTTTCCAAAATAAAGATGAACGTGAATGAATACCCCAAGATATTAAGGATTCAACAACCCATTTAATGGAGCAAAGCCTTTTCCAAACCAAAGAGTCACCAACTTTATAAGCACAGATAAAAGGGGATTTACCTTGGCAATATTTTTCCATCATAAAATTAGCTCAAAGGCTATCATTCTTTCTAAAATTTCACCAGAGCTTATGAGATAAGGTAGTAATAGCTTCACGAATAGGTTTGCAACCAAGACCACCTTCACCCAAAGGACCATAACATTTATGCCAGGATGTCTAATGCATTATTTTAATAGAATTTTTGGATCCCCAAAAAGATTTATTAAGCATGTGGTTAATTCTAATAAGAGTAGAATTAGTGGGAATAATAGTTTGAATAAAATATAGAGGCATTAAATTGAGAGTTCTTTTAAGAATAGTGAGCCTCCCACCAAAGGAGAGTAAATGAAATTCCCAAATAGAAATTTTATTTAAAATTTTTTGAATTAACTCATCAAAAAGATGGGATCATTTCGGACCTTTAAAAGAGGAGCACCAAGTACTTAAGAGGTAAATGTTGATGTTTAAAATTAGTGATATGCAGGATTTAATTGATTTTATTATTGGGGATACTCGAAGAAGTAATAAAATAGCTTTTGTTATTATTGATAGCAAGACCACTTTCTCTACCAAATGTATTTAAAAAATTCTTGAAATTCTTGATATGATGAATAGAAGCATTGCAAAAAATAATGAAATCATCCACATAGCTTAAATGAAAAATAGGAAGATCACCAAGAGTTCTGTAATACATACTAGGATTATTTAAGAATAAATCATTGATGCTCCCTAGATAAGTATTCAACAGCAATAATAAATAAAGCAGGAGATTATGGATCCCAAAGCTTCCCCATTAAGCAAAATAGAAAAGCAGGGATTATTAATATAATTTTTAATAAGAAAAAAAATTTATTAAAAAACCCAAATAAGTTCAGAATATGAAAAAGGAAATCCCAAGAGATATTATCAAAAGCTTTGGTAATATCTAAATTGAAAAGAATGTTTCCACCTCTAGTCTTAGCATCTAAATCATGAATTAATTCTTGAGCAAGTAAAATGTTTTCAGAAATAGATCTACCTCTAATAAAACCAGTTTAGTTGAGAGAGATAATCTTATGAAGTAAAGGACTAAGCTTGTTGGCAAGAATTTTAGAAATCAGCTTATTGAAGAAGGTGCAAAGATTAATAGGTCCAAAATAACTCCAATAGTAAGGGTTATCTTTCTTATGTATGAGAACAATAGAAGTGCTAGAAAAATATCTAGGAAAAGGATTACCATTAAAGAAATCAACCACAGCATCAATCAAATCATTTTTTAATAATAAGCCAACATTTTTGAAAAAATTAGTAGTGAAACCCTCCGAACCAGCAACAGAATCTAAATTCATGCTATTAAGAACTTTATAAATTTCATCTTCATTAAGCAAAATAGTAAGCAAAGCATTGTCATCATTGGTAATAACAAAATTAACTGATTTAGAAATAACTTCATAAGAGCAACTCTTATTAAGCATATTTCTAAAGTAATTAATAATCGAATCCTTAATATCATTATTCTTTGTAATCCAATCACCATTGTAATTTTAATTTTTTTTAATATTATTTAAATCACTTTTTTTATTAACTAAAGCATGGAAATATCTCATATTCCTGTCACCATCCATAATGTGTTTACTACCAGCTTTTTTACACCAATAAGTTTCTTCCACATTTTGAAAATTAACAAGTTTATCCTTCACCTCATTCAAGTCCATAACCTTGGAAGGTTCCATCATAACAGAAACTTCAAGATCACAAACCAATTTTTCCAAATCCTTGATATTAGCAAAAATATTTTTAAAACAATGCTTGTTCCACCAAATCATATTTTGTTTAAGCCATTTTAGTTTAAACCAGAATCTATTCATCCCCATAACCAAATTATCAGGATGTAAAGGGGCTTTCCAATTAGTAGCCAATATTAAAAAATCAATATGTTGAATCCACTTATTTTAAATCTAAAAGGAGAGAAATTATTTAAGCTATTAGAATTATCTTTAATAGAAATCAAAAGAGCATGATCAAAAGATCTCAAATGATCAATAAAAGTAATAGACCATTGATTAATCCAATGGGTATTAAAAAGGATTTGATCTAGTCTTTGCCAAAGTCTAGAGTTTTACTAAGTATAATTAGAACCCTTCAAGCCAATATCAATCAAATTAAAATCAAGTATCATATTGGAGAAATCTTCCATGGAATGAATATTAGGAGAACAACCACCACTTCATTCGAGAGAACAAAATAGTGTTAAAATCTCCACCAACAAACAAAGGTTTATTGATATAGGTAGCAAAATTTCTCAAATTATCTCAAAAAAGATTTTCATCATATCTATTACAAGATGCTTAAACGAAAGAGCCCAAAACACAATAATCACCATAAGAGATTTGAGCATTGACAACTTGTTAAAAATCATCAAGAATAGAAACATCAACAAAATTATTCTAAAAATACCAAATCTTATTACTAACATTAGAGAAAAATTTATTGAAACTGATCATTCTAGCAACATGGTTACTTTTATTAGCATGAATAAGAGGCTCCAAAACAATAAAATATTATGAATTCAACAAAGATTTGTAATTCATTTATGAATAGAGGGTACGATCTTCTAACATTCCAAACAAGAAAATTAAACATAAAGAAATAAAATGGGGTTAAGAAAAGGTTAATTAAGAGAGGATAGGGAGGCTGCAATAGCTCTAGTGTTTCTTGGTAATTTGGGAGGGAAATTTTTAACATTTTTTTTCTTTTTAGCATGATAAGTTTGGAAACCATTTTCTTCTCCCATAGAATCATCATTCAAGAAGGATTTAACAACATTAGTCATAGTTTTAGGAGAAATCTGATGTTTAGAAGTGAGTTCTCCTTCTTCCAGAACATTAGAATTTATTAAAGACAAATGAGTATTGGTAATAGAAAGAGAGGGAGTAGAAATAGATTTATTAAGTAGGCAAGAGTGAACACCAAATCCTTTCTCTTCATTACCCAAATTATTAGACAAAACCAAATCTTTTTGAGAATTTAAATCATCCTAAACTTGAATAATAGAATCAAGTTTTGCAACCATATTATCATGAGGAACTAAGACCATATTCTCCATTGAATTCAAATGATGCATAACATTGATATCATCATTAATATTCTCAATTAAAGCTTCATTTTAATCAATGAAATCGAGCAAGGATGTATGGATCGAATCAGAGGAAATAGAATCGTCATCCAAAAGTTTAGAAAAAAAATTATTCTCCACATTAGAAGCCTTCAATTGCACAAAAGAGGTAAGAAGCAAAACAACCTTATTAGGAACATCAAAAAAATCCTTTTTTAATGTAGCTTTCTGATATTTAATAGTGGTTGGCCTAGGGTTAGGAACAGAAGTTTACTTAATAGGGATTTTCTTTTTTAGGTGAGGATGAAGAATGAGACATTTAGAATTATCGTGCCTATGGATTTTGCAGTGAGAACAAAAGGCAGAGAAATATTTAAATTTAATTATTTGCATATAACCATAATTTTTAGATCCCAACCAGATTTCTCTGGGGTGTTTCTTGGTAATGTCCAATTCAACATGGATTCTAGCCACCTAAGGATGAGATTTTGTAGTCGTCGCCTCATCAATTGGCAACAGCCAACCAAATAAAGCACCCAAAGTAAAAAAGAAAATTTGATGGCTAATGAAATGAATTCGCATATTAGGGAGGGAAATCCAAACCAGAATGATTGGGGATTCTTCCTTAATATCAAATAGTGGAGTCCATTTCAGCAATCTCATTTGGTAATTGAAAACAAAATAAAAAATGACAAGATAAAACATGAGAGTAATCCAAATCATTCATCAATTGAATCAAAATGTGGTGGGGGTCAATTAAACCAATCATAAAAGTACCAAAAAGTTTCATACTATGAAAGAAAAAGCAAATGTTTTCATGATTAGGCTTACGAAGAGTAAACTTTCTAACCAAAGTGAATTCAAATGGCTTAGTAAGCTTTTCCATAATCAGATCAGAGCAGATAATCGTAGGCATGCCTCAAAAAGAAGTTGAAATAAGTTCCAGGGGCTCACCTGAACAACCACCCTTACTAGTGAGGATGTCTTTGAAAGATTTCGAAGCAACCAAAACATTTGGACCAAGAACCCCCAAAAGGCTAGAAGCCCTAGCGGGATCATCCAAAATGGGGGGTTTACCCCAAGGAAAAGAAGAAATCATAGCCATAATCAAGGGAGGATCATAATGTGAGCAACCAGAGGCCAAGCAAGCCCTCAATTTGGGAAGAGAATGGTGAAAATTCCATCAAAAAATTTCAGAAGGAGACGCGCTGCCAAGAGAGAAACGGAAATTGCTACAACCAAAGTAACACGCTTGGTTTAGGTTGTTTAGGATTTAGGGTTTAGGGTTAGTTTTAGGGTTTAGGTTTTTTAGGGTTTAGGGTTTTTTTAAAATTTGGTAAAAAAATAGGTTTAGGTTTATTTACTTTATTAGTTTATTTATTATTTATTTTAGTTAGTTTTATTTTTTATTTTTATTTACATTTATTTTTATTTTTATTTAGTTTAGTTCATTTATTTTAGATTTATTTAGTTTAGTTTAGGTTTTTATTTTAGTTTATTTTTTAGGTTTAGGTTTAGGTTTATTTTTCAATTTAGTTGTATTTTTATTTTATTTTTTAGGTTTAGGTTTTTTTTTTAGGTTTAGGTTTACATATTTATTTTATATTTTTATATTTAGGTTTTAGGTTTTTATTTTTGGTTTATATTTAGGTTTTATTTTATAGTTTAGGTTTAGGTTTATTTTTAGTTTATTTTATTTTATTTAGTTTATATTTAGTTTGTTTTAGGTTTAGGTTTAGGTTTTATTTATTTTAGTTTAGGTTTAGGTTTATTTTATTTTATTTTTTAGGTTTAGGTTTTTTTTAGTTTAGGGTTTAGGTTTTATTTTCTATTTATTTTAGGTTTATTTTTTAGGTTTAGGTTTTTATTTAATCTTTATTTTATTTTATTTTAGGTTTATTTTATTTTTATTTTTTGGTTTAGTTTTTATTTTATTTAGGATTTTTAATTTTAGGTTTATTTTATTTTTTTTAGTTTAGTTTAGGTTTTATTTATTTAATTTTTGTTTAGTTTTTATTTTTTTATTTTATTTTAGTTTAGGTTTAAGTTTAGGTTTTAAGGATTCATGTCATGATTATTTAGAGCTGTTGACTACCTATCGCAACCCTCCACTTTTCACATCCGGACTTGAATTAAATGAGAATTTCATGCATAACAGAACATAATGGAGATGAAGGATTCATGAAGTCGACCCCACTTAGTGAGATAAAGGCTTGTTTTTGTTGTTGTTGTTGTTGTTATTTAGGTTTAGGTTTAGGTTTTAGTTTAGGTTTTAATTTAATTTTATTTATTTTATTTTATTTAGGTTTCATTTTTTTATTTACTTTATTTTTAGGCTTTATTTAGTTTTGGTTTAGGTTTTTAGGTTTTAGGGTTTAGGGTTTAAGGATTTTTTTTTAAATAAAGCAAATTTATTAAACTAAATACAGGAATAGAAAGTCCTTCATAGGGATAAAGCTCAAAGATTTAATGCTCTAAGAGTGACAAGAAGCCTAAAGAGCTAAATCCCCATCTAAGTACAATAAAAGGGAGAAAATAAAAATAGCTAAAGAAAAAATGAACATTGAAGGAGACAACAGCCAATGAAGAGAACTTGTAAAAAACTAGCAGATAATCAAGGTCCATCACCCTTTGCAATAACTAGAGATTATGAAAACAATTTCAAGTCCTCCTCAAATTCACCAAGTAGCAAAATACTCTTGCACAAGAGAAACAGATAGATCTAGATCCCAAAAGAGGAATAAAATCACCTAGCAAATTCTCAGAAAGAAAGATTAATGAAATAGTCATAAAGAAAAACTATAACAATCAAAGCCAAAACAACAGGCCTAAAGGCTCAGGCTCAGAACTAAAGAAGAAGAATTCAATCAACAAAATGAAAGAAGAATAAGGGGCAACAAATTATGTGAGCATCCAAACTTCAAAAGAAGGATTACAATCACACAAAATGCTACCAACCAAAAAGAAAAGATAAGCACAATTAAGAAACACATCCATCATAGCCATCATAGCTTTAAAAGACACCTACCAGATAGAGCTGGAAACATAAAAAAATAGCAAAGAGGAAAAAGGAATAGACCAGCCAAGAGGAAAGTCATAAGGAAGGGAATCACGTAAAATGCAACCACTAAAAAATGGACACAATAAAACAACACAACCACCATAGCCAACAAAGTCCATAAGGCCAACCACCTAAAAGGGAAAGAAACAATCATAGAGCAGAAGGTACAAACTAGAGAGCAAGACCAGCAAAAAGGAATAAACTAAAAGAAGGAAAAATAGCTCAGACAGAAAAATAATCAAACCAACTCAAAAAGGTAAATAAAAGGAATCACCACCCGATCCCTAAAAGGAAAACCAACAAACAACACTAAACCAACTAAGCAACAAGAAAACCTGACAATAAATAGAAACAAAAAATAATAATTTGCAAAATAAAGGGCTCTAGTAGAAGGCCAAGCTCACCAAAATAGCAAAACAAACACAAGCCTTAAGCTGGAAGGCAACCCACAAAAAATAGCTAGAAAAGCCTCCAGTAAAAGACCCAAAAAAGTAGCAACCAACAACTACTCATACTTAGAAGGAAACCCACCCAACCAAGTACAACCAACAAACCAAAATCCAAGACCATAGAGAGCCAAAAAAAAAACCATAATAGAAAATATAAGCCAACCAAATCAGAAACCATCTCACCCACCAACATCCATAAAAGAAAACAACAAAGATTATTTAGAAGAAGATTTAGAGTGAGTGACCCTCAAAAAATTAGGAGGGACATAAATCTTAACATTATTTTTTTTATTTTTCTTATAAATAGTTTTATAACCATGCCCTTTATCCAAAAAATCACCATCCAAAAAAGATTCAGTGGTGTAATAAACATTGTAAGGATTAGAAGTAACAATTAATTACTTAGAAGAACATTCAGATCTTCCAAAGCAAAAGAAGTAGAAAAGTTTGGGTTAGGTTGCATTTCAAAATTAGAGACCAAAGAAGAAGTAGAAATTGATTTATTAAGTTTGAAATTATCAATATTATTTGCTTCCAACTAATCCTAGTCAAAAACCTCCCACTCTTCATTAGAAAAAGAAGTAAGAGAAGCAGACTCCAAGTTATCAATTAAACCTTCATGAGAAGCAAAATTGAAAGAATCAATCCCTTTTGAAACAAAGAGATCATTATTAAAAAATTGAGCAAAATTACCAATCAAAGCTTTACCACCAGTCTTCAATAGAATAGAGTTATTAACAATTTAAGCATTATCATAGTTCATATGATCATCTTCCTTCAAAAGATTAGTAGAAGATAAAGCTAATTTTTCAAGGATTAAACCATTTCTTTCTCCATCATTCTCGTTCAAAGATGGCAAAGAAATAGATCCTTTTTCATGATCTAAAGCATGATGAGCCAATTTGGGAGAAAGGACTCATCCTCCAAAAGATTAGAGAAAGAGTTATTGTTTATATCATCATCAAAACATCATCTTGAATAGGGTTAGCAACAATATCCAATCCTTCATAAATCTTATCAAAATCCTTCTGTAAGATTTTTTTTAATAGAGTTATTTAAAGAAAGTCTTAAAGAGTGATTATTACTAAGATTAGTTTTGTCAAAATGAATCATATGATTAGCTTTAGGATCATGTAAAGAAGTCTCTTTACCAACTTGAAGATAGGAAACTTTATCAACTTTCTTTTTCATTAAATGAGGATGGGCAATAAAACAATCAAGAAAAACATGACCATCAATTTTGCAATGATTGCAAAAAATAAGAAGATTTTCAAATTCCACCTTCTAAAAATAACAATATTTATCAGAGTCAATCCAGATTTCTTTAGGTTTTTTTTGTAACATCAATCTCAACCAAAATCCTAGCAGCAGGCGGCCGAGTTTGAGCGGCAGTGGCTTGATCCACTTATAAAGGATGCCCAAAAATCAAACCAATGGCATGAAGAATTTGATGAGTAACAAAATGAAAATGCATGTTTGGTAAAGAAATCCACACCGGTGCAAAAGGAGATTCC
The DNA here is from genome assembly GCA_021442155.1 of Cymbidium sinense. NCBI lineage: Eukaryota > Viridiplantae > Streptophyta > Magnoliopsida > Asparagales > Orchidaceae > Cymbidium > Cymbidium sinense. Next base: position 196,927,509 of record CM038214.1, read on the forward strand.
TCATTAACATTAAAAAGAGGTGTCCATTTAAGAAGACGCGTCTAATAATTATAAACATAGTAAGATCATCTAGCAAAAACTCTACTATAATCCAGGTAATTTGATAATTTTATCAAAATATGTCTCACATCAATTAAGCCAACAGAAAAAGAACCAGAATATTTAAGACTATGAAAAAATGCATAGATGTCTTCCATTTTAGGGCGCCTAAAAGAAAATTTACCAACCAAAGAAAAGGCAAATGCTTTTCAATATCATCAAATTAAAATAGCAGAACACCTTTAAATATTGATTGAACCAAATTTAGAGGGAACAGAAGGAGAATCCATACGAGAAAGAGCTTTTTTAAAAGATTTCATAAAAGAAGGAGGATTAGCAACCAATGTACCCAAGACCAAAGAATCCCTAACTGGATCCATAGAAACATGTGGGTTTCCCCATGGATTAGTTGAGGAAGATGCCAAAGAGCACGACATCAATCCAAAGAAGGCATTGAAATGACCAGAGGCTATCGATTCTTGAGGGAATCCAGTGAAAGTCCTTCAAAACAAGCCTAGAGGCGACGAAACAGGCGACGCCGATGAGGAAATCGAAAATCGCCAAAGCTCAGGGATGGGACTCTAGTTTAGGTTTGTTAGTTAGGTTTATTAGTTATTTAGTTTTAGTTAGTTAAGTTAGTTTAGTTATTTATTTATTAGTTATTATTAGTTTTTATTAGTTAATTTTATTAGTTTAGTTACTTTTTTTATTATTAGTTAGTTATTAGTTTTTTAGTTTTTTATTATTAATTTAGTTTTATTAGTTTAATTATCCTCAGTTACTTAGTTTAGTTATTTATTAGGTTTTTATTTAGTTTTTTATTTATTATGTTTTAGTTAGTTATTATTATTATTATTTATCAATTTTTATATATTATTAGTCTAGTTTTATTATTTTTATTATTTTATGTTAGTTTTATTAGTTATTAGTTATTATTATTAGTTTAGTTAGGTTATCAACTATTAGTTTTATTAGTTTATTTATTAGTTATTATTATTATTATTAGTTTTTATTATTATTATTTTAGTTATTTTTAGTTATTTAGTTTTAGTTATTTTAGTTAGGTTTTTATTTTTATTTTAGTTTTAGTTTTAGATTTTTAGTTTTATTATTTTTTATGAATAGTTTTTTATTATTAGTTTTTTATTAGTTATTAGTTTTATTAATTTTATTATTATTAGTTATTTATTTTTTTATTACTATTAGCTATTTTTATTTATTATTTAGTTTTTTATTACTTTTATTTATTTATTATTTAGTTTTTTTATTAGTTAGGTTATTATTTATTTTTATTTTTTTTTAGTTAGTTAGTTTTTAGTTATTATTATTAGTTATTAGTTTAGTTATAATTTATTTATTATTATTTTAGTTTTTTATTTAGTTTATTGGTTTAGTTATCTTATTAATTTAGTTTATTAATTATAGTTTATAATAATAATATTATTATTATTATTATTATTATATTATTATTATTATTAGTTATTAGTTATTAGTTTTTATTAGGATTTTTTATTACTATTATTTTTAGTTTTTTAAGTTATTAGTTTATTAGTTAGTTAATTATTAGTTATTAGTTATTATTAGTTTATTGGTATTAGCTTTTTTTTATTAGTTTATTAGTTATTATTTATTTATTAGCTTAGTTTTATTAGTTATTATTATTTTTAGTTTATATTATTTATTAGTTTATTTATTATTTATTAGTTTTTTAAGTTTTAGGCTTATTTTAGTTTTATTAGTTTTATTAGTTTTTTTAATTAGTTAGTTATTTTAGGTATTTTATTAGTTATTAGTTATTATTAGTTATTATTATTTAGTTTAGTTATTTTTGGTTTTTTTAGTTTTTTTAGTTATTATTATTATTATTATTAATTATTAGTTATTAGTTATTATTATTATTATTATTATTATTATTATTATTATTATTATTATTATTATTAGTTTTAGTTAGTTTAGTTATTATTAGTTTATTTATTATTAGTTATTTTATTATTAGATTGGAATGCTCAATAGGCTCCTAATATCATGATTAGAATGCTCAGCTTCCTAGTATTTTATTAGTTATTGTTAGTTATTATTATTAGATAGATTGGAATGCAAACTAGGCTAGTATCATGAGCATTTCTACTTCTTCCCTTTGGATTCTAAAAATAAGTCTTCTTCTTAAACTTTCCCAATTAATTTTCCAAATATACAACCAATCCTTTGATAGTCTAACCTTAAAATCTTTAGTGATGATAATTGCCTACTTTAATCGAGAGTATTCATAAAGAATTTCATTCCCTAGGATGTAATTAACTATGGAGGCTTTCCTCCATAGGGAACTTTAGAACCCAATTTTATATAAACTCTACTTTATTCATCCATGTAAAGTAGGGGAAAAATCTTTGGTATATTCGAAGACTCATCATGCCTTAGGAGTTCTTATTAGGTGATTAAGTTCATTGAAGGGTGATGCCTCTATCTTTTGAGATAGTACATTATACCTCAATGTCATACGCGTTCACTTCAATAAGTACCTTGTACGATCTGCATGGTACCCCCCCCACCTTTACATCTTAAAATACACATGAAACTAATTTTAAGGACCGCTTCGCATGAAGTTATGAAGAGATGCCCGATTTGTCTCCTGACATATCAGTCCACAAACTAGCAATAGAGCCTAGTGCCAATCCTATCAAGCAAACTCCTTCATGCATGTAATTAAACATTGAATAGTAGATCATTTCTAATGTCAAGAAACTAATCAATGTTAGGTTCATCTTGGAAGAAAGATACCCTACCTGGTTAGCCAGCATCATCCAATTAAGAAAAAGAATGGCCAAATTTTTATATGCATCGATTTTAAAGATCTAAATAAGGCATGTCCAAAAGATGAATTTCCCCTATCGATACTAGAACTGATGGTGGATATTGCCTCATCTTATGCAGTCTTTTCTTTCATGGATGGCTCATCTGGATATAACCAAATAAAGATGTCCCTCAAAGATGAAAGAAACACTGCTTTTAGAACCCTGATCGGAATCTATTGCTATAAGGTCATGCCTTTCAGCCTTAAAAATACTAGTGAAATTTACTAATGGGCCATGACTTGAATCTTCGATGAACTCATTCATCATCAAGTCGAATGTTATGTCGAAGATCTCGTGGTCAAAATTAGAGAAAAGGAAGACCATCTCTTTTACTTGAGAGTAGTTTTTGAATGGTTAAGATAGTTTAGCCTCAAAATGAACCCCTTAAAGTATGCATTTGAAGTAGCTTCAGGAAAATTCCTTGGGTTTATTGCCTGACACTAGGTAATCAAAATTGATCCAGAGAAGATCAAAGCAATTTTAGAAATGTCACCCCCTAAACATTTAACTCAGCTCAGATCATTCCAAGGGTGGTTGGCATATCTAAAATGCTTTATATCCAACCTATCGAGAAGATGCCAACCATTCTCAGAACTTGTCAAAAAGGATGCCAAGTTCAAGTGGGATGATAAGTACTAGCATGACTTTGAAGACATCAAGCATAATCTGATGACGCCGCTAATTCTAGTAGCCTCTATCCCAAGCAAGCCACTCATACTATATACTACTATGTTAGACAACTCCCTTGGTGCTTTGTTGGCTCAAGCCAATAATGAAGGGAAGGAAAATGCACTCTACTACCTCAGCCATCATCTAATCCCTATTGAGGCTAATTATCCACCATTAAGAAGCATTGCCTAGCTTTAATCTTTGCATCCCAAAAGCTATGACATTACATGCTTTCTAATAAGATGAACTTGATCTCTAGAATCAATCCACTATAATATCTCATGACACGGTCGATGCTATCCAGATGGTTGGCACAATGGTCCAAGATCTTCTTACAGTTTGGTATCACATTCGTGCCCCTCTATGCGGTGAAATGGCAAGTGCTAGCAGATTTCTTAGCATCACACCCACTTCCTGCTGACTCTCCATTTAGTGATGATCTCCCTGATGAACAAATCATGAACTTAAGGGATACTAGCATTCACCACTGGGAGTTGTACTTTTATGGTGCGGCTTCCTCTCAAAGAGGAGAAGAACCACAATCTACTATTCTAAGTAAGGTAGGGGTAGGAATAGTTCTCCTAACTCCATATCATGATGTGATGAAATTCTCATACCATCTGTCCAATTCTTGCACTAACAATGAAGAAAATATGAGGATATGATTGTCGGTCTAGAGTTAGCTGTTATTCTAAGCATCTAGAAAATCAACATCTTTGGGGATTCCTAATTAGTGGTCAATGAAATCACTAAGTCCTATAAAGTTTTAAAGCCTAGGCTCCATCACTACCACAAGTATACAATGAAGCTATTGGCCCAAATCCCAGAGGTTACCATTTATAAGATTCCTCGAGGAAAGAATGTCATAGCGGATGCTTTAGGCAAGCTTGCCAAGGAGTTGGTCCGAGGATGAGTCCATATCAATAAAGGTCCAACATATATAAGCCTTATTTCTTATTGATATTGAACTCATCGAAAAGTACTCTCTTGAAGGGGAGGTTACCATTGCCAAGAAGGATGAGGAGTTAGATTAGAGGCAACCATTCATGGATTACCTAAATAAAGGCAAACTACCTCGAGAGAAGTCCATAGCCCATTAGATGAAGTAGAGAGCACTTTGTTATGCTCTTGTGGAAGACACTTTGTACCAATGATCCTTCGATCATATGTGGTTAGTTGTTGATCTCACTTTGGAGTGAGTTCTCAACTTCCTCATCATAGATCTAGGACCTCTTGACACTAGAGCTCCTTAGTCATAAGACACTTCTAGTGAGTAATAGAACACTTGACCTAAGCCTAGAGACTCAAAAGGGTAAGCCATTGGAATAAAGCCTTAGGGACTTACGAAGATTTGCCTGCCCTATAGCCTAAACCCAATCCATTCTTTCCTTGTCAAACCAAACCTCAAATTCATGCCAAATCCAAACCAATTTTCCAAAACTCATAATCAATCCCATGATCAAATGCTCAAAATTATCCATAAACCTTATGATTGAATTCAAAACCTTTCTCGGATTTCATCATATTGACTTAGCCTTAACCAAATTCAAATTAATCCCAATTCATTTGATTTTCTCAAAGTTCAATTCAATCCTTCAATCATTTATCAATTCCAATTTAAATCCAACTCCAAATGATTGAAACCCAAAATCAAATCCAAGTTCCAAAACTAAGCCATATGACCCATTCTCATGAGCTTAGCCAAATCTCCACCTATGATATCCCAAACTTGATTGTTTTCTTTATAAATCTATTATTCCTTCATTTATATTCACAAATATAAATGAAACCCAAACTCAAATGACCAAAACCAAATCAAACTAAATCAAACCAAGAAGACCCTTCTTAAGCCATATGGTCCTACCTCCATAAGCTTAACCAAACTTAACCCAAATCAGCCCAAAATCAATTGGTTTCTTTATAAATCAATTATTCTTTTATTTATATTTATAAATATAAATGAGACTCACCTTCTAATTACCAAAATAAATCAAACTAAATTGATTCCTTCTTAGCCCTTTTAACCTACATCCATAAGCTTCAAATTTACTTTGAAATTACTCTAACTCAAGTGATTTTCTAAATCATTTATATCTTCATTTATATTCCCAAATATAAATGAAATATAAATATGGCCAAAACCAAATCCATAATCAAACCAAAATCCAATTTATACCCTTTAAGCAAATTTCTTTGACTTAACCAAAATCAATGGATTTTCTCTTGAATCAATTAGTTCTTCAATCATCTACCCAAATATAAATAAAATCCACAATTATCAAACCAAAGTCAAGTCAACCTAAGTTAAGCCCAAGTTATCCCTTTTAGCTTGAAGACTTCAAATGAGCCAAAATACATTGAACTCCAAATTGATTGCAATTGGATTTATAATTCAATCATAGGCTCATATATAAATTCAACCAAACATGAATCAAGCCAAAACCAAACCAATTGACCCATTTAGGTCCACTTGGCCCAAAGTGGCCTAAAAGACCTTTTGAGCCAAGTTCTAATCCAACCCAAAATGGTTGAACCAATCCCATCCAAGCCTCATATCATGATCAACAATCCCCCTATGATGATCAATCACCTTGAATTAAGTCAAACTAAGTCAACTTGGTCCTTTGACCAAGTCAACCTTTAGCCCAAATGAAATTTAAACTCTCCAAAACCCACCATACACCAAATTGATTGAAACCATTGATTCACACCAACTCATGATCAATGATTGAACATGACTTGACCCTCAATTGAGCCAAACCAAGTCCAATTAGCCATTTGACCCAAGTTGACCCAAATTGGCCTAAAAGGCTAAAATGGGTCAAATCATAACCTAACCTAAATTGATTGCAACCAATGGCTCAAGTTCATTCCAAATTCATTATTGAACTTGACCAAAGCCATAATTGAGCCCAATTTGACCAATTGGTCAACTTGACTTTAACCTAGTTGACCTAAAGGGTTAAATTGGCAAAAATATAAATTAAACCCAAATTGAATCAAACCATAGCCTACAATCATTTTCAATTAACCATTTGAACATGAAATAACACCCAACCCAAGATAATTTTTCCAATTTTGTCAAATTTGTCAACTTAGCCCGTTTGACCTATATGAATCCAAGTGAGCCAAAATCAAACCTAGGCCAAATTGATTAAAACCACTTAAACCAAAACTCCTCAAATCATCATTTGAACCTAACCCAAGCCTTGGTTTGACCTAATTTGACCAATTGGTCAACCCAACACAACATGAGCCAATATGAACCCAGTTGACCAAATGAAGCCAAAACCCATGAAACCAATCCATGACCCATTGGAGGTTGACCAAAGTCGATCCAAACCCATCTTGGGTCAAGCTAAAATCTGCCCAAACCCATTTGGAGCCAAGTCTAATGCAAATCCTCTATAGATCCTCTCCCACATGTGGGATTTTTCCAAATATGGCAATGTCCACTCTTCATTTAACCTTAGTAGCCATACAACTTCCAAATAAGGTATTCATAAACCTCCTAGCCCACTCTAAAGGGTGCTGGGACTTACCATGAACCAAAGGGATGTGAGTTACCTTACCTCCCATGCAAATTGAAAACTAAAGGATTCAAGAAAACATAATATGCCCAAATCCACCTTGAAGCCTCCTACCATGGCTTCTCCCAATCCTTACGAGCCATTTGGAATTAAGTACGACCACTCCGGCTCTCTAATGGTGGCTAGCTGGCCAAAAAATGGGAAGTCATCCTATCTGTCCACCTTAGCAAATAGAGGAGTATACCCCCTCAATTTGCACAGGAAATACATCAATTTGAATCGTAAGAGCTTCCTAGTGCGATTTCAAACCTCCTTACATTCTCTAGAGCCATCCCAAGCTCCCCCTTTTGGTATTTCTCTTCCCTATGTGAAACCAAAATATGACACTCCAATCCCAATCCAAGCTTGCTCATTCCTCAACCAAAATCAAATTTCTCTTACACACACCTTCCACGCACCTCATCGAAGCTACCCAAGTCATTTCCCAAGCTCCAAAGCCACTAGAAGAGGGACTTAGATCACCACCAAGCTCCATAGTGATGAAACTTGATCCACCGAGAGAACCAAGAGGAATTAGCTTGATTGCTGTACAACAGGGCCTCGTCTCTACTAGACAAAGCTACCTTCATCGATGTCACTGCCGATCTTGATCTCAAATAAGGTAATTCCTTAAAAGTGTAGAAATAGGAAATTTTGGTTGGAGCTTTTCGAATAAAATTTGCATGTGAGCCCATCGTACTGATTGAATTCTTGTGGATCCCTCGTGCAAAGGTGTGGGTTGATTTTGGAGTTAAATCAAGCTCAAGTGAGCTCAGATAGAGTGATCCATGGTGGACAACCTCCGTCGCTCATCGCTCGTGGGAAGGGGAATCATGGGCTATCCATTTCACGTGATTGGAATGGATGGCTCTTATTAGATCACACTAGATCCATCTATTTTCTCCCTTTTATGCTGTGGAATTGATCTTTATCATCCAATCTGAGATCAAATGGTAGATCAATACCGCATCCACCACCGGCTGACTCAGTACATGGATGAGACAACTTAATTAGCCAATCCCGTGGTGCCACATGGAAAGCACACCTCATCAGTGCGCCATGTGGCACCAATGGGATTAAGCTTAATTAAGCCTAATTATTGTGTTTTATGGATAAAACTTTTATAAATCATAACTAATTAAAGAAAAATTCAAAAATATATAAATAATAGCTCATTTTAAAGGTATTTCAAAGGGAAATCCATTAAAATTATTGTTAATTAATTTTGAAAGTAATGTTGGCTTAATTCAGGTTTAATTGAAATTTTAATTAGCCTAGTTACTCACTAATTAATTAACCAATTAATTTTAAACTTTTTGAGAATGTTAAGAGGGATGACCTCTACCTCTGCTATTTTTCTTGAAATTTATTGGTTGATTAATTTGGGGAATTGATTATTTAAGACTTAATTACACTTTTAATTTAATTAAGTGATAATTAAGCATGTGAATTTAATCAACAAATTGACCCTTAATCAATGTTGACAGTGGGAGACTTAGAGAATTAGATTTGGGCCTCCCTCATCTTTTGCCTAAATTTCCTTCTCTTTTTCAACCAAAATGCTAATTAATGATTAATTAACTAATTAATGGCTTAATTAGTTTGATTGAACCTCAATTCATGTCAAATCATGTTTAATTGAATGTGAGGGCTTATGTAATTGGGTTGGGACCTCATTCCAAACCTTTTCCCCTTAAACCCATTTCATTTCAAAAGATAATTAATTAAATTTTATAATTAAGTAAGAGAATGGATTAATTGCTTCATTAACCTAACTAAGAGGGGAATTGCATCTGATTTCACCTACTTGATCCAAGAGTAGAGCTTTAGGTGTTTAATAACCTAAAGAGGTTTAATGAAATTATGGTTAGCTCACATGTGTGAGAAAACCATAAAAGTAATTAAGTGAGTTCCTTAAGCTTAATTAATTAATGATTATGAGCTAATTGCATTAGGCCCTTTTCATTTCGTAGGATCATTGTTATTTACTTTTCAATTCATTTACATATTACATTGGCTCATAATCAGGTAACATAAGTAAGGGTTAATTAATTGATTTAATTAATACCTTAACCTAATTAACCCATAAAATCAATCTAATTTTTTTTTATTAAATCAAATTAAGTCACACATGGGAAATGGGATTAGATTAGAAAACCTTCTCACATCTCTTAAATCAAATAAAATATGAAATGAAAATGACATTAAGAAATTTTGGTTTATTTTAAATGAGCTTATTTAGTATGATTGTCCTTAAGAGTTAATTGGATTGAATGAAATCATGTGCTTACATCCCTTTATTTCTTTCCAATCATATTAAAAATATTGTATGTCCCTTGATTCATGCATTAATTTCTTCTAAAATTAATTAAATTAAATGATTTCCTTTATGCCAAGCTTGCATGTGTTGATTTAAATTAATATATGTGTGGCTATTATCATTATTAAATCAAAATCTATTTTCCAAAACTTATAAATGAATGATCATATATGCTATGAATGCTAGTTATAAATACATAGGAGGTGTATGTGATTATAGCTTAAGAGTATGAAGTGAAGTTTCTTTTCTTTCATTCATGTATTGACTTATGTAAGTAAGAATGTTAATAAGTATATATCTTGGACATCCGAGAATATGAGGCTTTAGTTAGCCTCAAGGAGGTCATTTGATTACCTCACTTCCCTAGTTTAACAATGGCATATACTCCATTTGATTTCATTCTTACATGCTTCAATACTAGAATTTAGATAAGGCTTTATTCAGTATGCATAAACATTTCAAATTTGTAACTTTAGCATGATTTTTCCATTCTTGTAGTTATTTGTACAGTCATGTGTATTTAAGAGTAGTGGATATATCTAGTCTGGACATTCTAGGGATGTAAAGCTTTAAATAGCCCCAAGTTGGTCTTTACCTCATTCCCCTGGTTTAATAATGGTGAAGTATCCACTTAAAACTTTTATACACTCATATGTACATTTAGCTAATGAATGAAAATCCCCTTTTTCTATTAAGAAAGACATGCATTCATATTTGTTTAAATGATTGAATTGATTGATCACATAGTTTAAAGCCTTCTTTCTTATATTCATGTGCATATGCTTACATATGTTTGAATGTAATGGGAATATAATTTGGACATCCCGGGAATACAGGGCTTTAGCTAGCCCCAAGGAGGTCATTTGATTACCACACTTCCCTGGTTAACAATGACACGTACCTATTTAATTTTGCTTCTATGTATTTTTATATAAGAATTTTGATAGAGCTTTAAATTAATATGATAAAATAATTCAATCAAAAGAAATATCTAAATTCAAAAAATACATGCATACATCCATCATTTAAGTGGGCTAAGACATATTGTATGTCCAGGTATGCTTAGGATTTAATCATGTGCATGTTATATATGATGGAAAGATATGAATGAATATGTGTCATGTGATAGTAATTAATTCAAATTAACTTAAGATGCCTTTCTTATTGAATGAGATTATTTAAAGAGAACCTAAACTTAGGATTAATTAAAAATATGTAATAAGCCATTCACCAAAGAGAATTGATTAATTAATATGCTTTAGATGTGACTTAGGATAGGGATAAAAGAGAGTAACCTCTCTTTTCTTCTCTTTATAACACTTAGTTGCTAGGTGTAAATAAAATGGAATAAAATAAAATGCTAAGTAAAATTCCCAAATCAATTAAACCACTTAAAGTGAAATCAATCTCTTAAATTTAATTCCATTCATACTTTGAAAATCATAATAAAGCCTAGTTAAGGCACACCACACAAGCCTTACACACTTTAGAAGTAAGTCACCACTTTTAGCTTTATGCTAGGGCTGTGCATGGAGTGATGTATGTTTGGTTTTATGATGTATTATTTTAGACTGGATGTTAGGGTGTATGCTTCATAGACTAGATGGTAGGTTGTGATTAGCCTAATCATGTTTTTTGTAGAAGATTGTGCTTTAGGGGTGCTTAAAATAAATATAAATACTCTCTTTTGTAGGTTGCTTAACCCCTAAGCATAATCTAAGATAGGACAGGTGGGCTTGGTTACTCATGTGTAGGGTGTTAAGTCCAAATTACTCATATAATTGCTTGGGTTGTATGGTGTGTTTAGCTAACACTTATTTTATAAGTGTAGTTAGATTTACTTTTCCTATTTTTAAAGTAATTTTGCATTATGAATTAGGATTAGTGTTATGGGGGATTAGGATGAGCAGTGGCTAGAAGGCTTTGTCCTAGGAGGCTTTGTGATAATTTTGGTGCAAGAAAATCCAAATGAAGAAATAAATAAAGATAAGAAGAGCCCCATAGCATTTATTCATTTATAATTGTATTTATTCTTTCATATACCGGGTTTTATAAGGGTAGAGCTTAGCTACACATTTTTTATCATTTTGGGTTGTATAGTGGCACCTGACCGCACCAGCCTTTTATTCTTTTGCATTAATTTTATAAAATTCTTGATGTTATGTTTAAATTATGCAATAGAAATGGCATGCCTCTTTCTAGTTTCTTTATGATTGGTGATTTAATGTGTGGCCTGGATCTGGCTCGGAAAAAAATTAATTTTCTACCCCAACTACAACTCATAACTATATTTTCTAAATAACTCATAACCTCATATAAAACCTAAGCATTAAATTAAGATAATTAAAAGATTTAGTAACCCCTTAGCTGAATGTTGTATGTTTAATATCAGGCATTCATATTTCTTCACTCTTGCTAAGAGAGGGTTCCATCCTTGCACGATGGAGGAAGACTTGACCTTTGAGGGTCTCTTATGTGGTGGAAAACACCTCTTTCTCTCTAATTTAGCCCATAACCTCATTTCAACATGCATTTAGACATATGAAAATCTTATGGCCTTTGTCAAAATGAAGAGTCCAAAATTAAATAAAATTTAAAAAGATTTGCATTAGACTACATCATTGCTCATAACACTCATGCTCTAGTCCCTTAGGGAGTGGGTTTAAGGACTTTAGTTTCTTTCTAAATAATAACAACCTAACTATCTTGCAAAACCATATGACTTGCTTACATGGTTTTAAAGCGTGGAGGAGTTAGCTACTACCACCATTAGTTATAATTCCGGCTGGTTTACTCTCTCTCTTGTGGAGGTAAACCTTGCCCATTTTTGATTTATATGCTGCTTTTCGCTAAAGCTCTAGATTTAGGATATGAGGTTGTTTTCTTTGGGCTACAAGTAAATCCTCACCTCTTAGGCATTTCCAAATCTTGTATTGTGATTATAAGTCCTAGCTTTCTAAAATTTCAACTCAAATGAATAATCTTCCTCAATTTCAAACATATAAAGCCCAACCATATGATAGGTTGGAATGCTCACTAAGTTTTCTAGTATCATGAGCATTCCCTACTCATCTCCTTTGGCTTCAATAATAAGTCTCTCCTTTTTGATATATCCCATTTCATTTTTTAATATAACTAATTTATTGATAGTCCTATCTTTGAAATCTTTAGAGACAATAATTGCCTACTTTAATTGAGAGTATTCCTAAGGAACTCACCTTCCTTAGGATGTAATTAACTATGGGGTTTTTCCCACATAGAGAACTTTAGAACCCGATTTAATATAAACTCCACTTTATTCATCCATGTAAAGTAGGGGAAAAATCTCTAGTATATTTAAAGACCCATCATGCCTTAAGAGTCCTTATTAGGTGATTAGGTCCATTGAATGGTGATGCCTCTACCTTTCGAGATAGTATGTCATACCTCAATGTCATACTCGATCACTTCAATAAGTACACCCTCGGATCAACATGGTGTCCCCATATACATATCCAAAATAAACACCATGATTTTTTTTGGTGACTCTAGGATAGTTCCTCTCTCCATCTAGTAGACAATTATTATCTCCAAGCATCGATAATGGACTTGTATTTCATATGAGTCTAAGACTATCTATCTTTCCATTGGCACTTAGTTTATTTCATTCTTAAGCAAAGCTAACCAACACCCTCTAGGTTTTAGGACCTCACTCCTTGTAGGTTTTGAAACCCCTATTGTATCCCCCAATAGGTAAAAGATAAAATTAACTAATGAAAGGAGATGACCAAAATTTAGAACCTCTTTACCACTAGCTTGGTGAGGTAAGGTTCATCTTATATTTAAGAAAAAAAAACCTCTTTTGCAAATTGCCACTTTCCAAAAGCACTTTTTCAAAATTCACATAACAAAATTTGCATATACAAGAAATTTTCATAAAAAGCACAAAATTCATATAACCAAACCTCATTTAACAATTCCAATAATTGTTACATGGAAGTTCTTTTCAAAATCAAAATCAAATATTTTAAAACCCCTTTTTTAAAAAGCACACTTTTGGAAGATAACTATCTCCATTCAACATACCCAAATTTGTTGAATAAAGATTCTATCTTCAAATAAAATCATAACATGAAATTGAAACTCCACTTTAGCATAATTCATATATGCTAAAATTGGAGTTTTCCCTCTTTCAAAAGCAAATAAATCACACGAAATCAAGGCATATTGGAACCCCATTTGACATACCCAAATTTGTCAAATGAGAGTTCTCTTTCTTTTGGAAAATCAAAGAAAATTGAACTCTATTTAACACACTTATATTTGTTAAAGAGATTCCCTCTTTTCCAAAGTCTTGAAAATCAAAATACATTTGGACTCCACTTGACATACCCAAATTTGTCAAATGAGGGTCCCATTTTCAAAAATCACAAAAAACAAATTGAACTCTATTTAACATACCTAAATTTGTTAAATAGATTTTCCTCTTTAAATATCACAACACATTTTGAACTCTATTTGGCATACCATATTTGTCAAACAAAGAGTTCACCTCTTTTTCTAAAAGAGAGAGAGAGAGAGAGAGAGAGAAATTATAAACAAACTTGGCTCTTACTTAACATACCAAATTTGTTAAGTGAGAGCCTCATTTTTTTTTAAATTAATACACTTGACTCATACCTAACATACCAAATTTAATAAGTTAGAGCCTCATTTTCAAATCATGACACACTTGACTCCTACTTAACATACCAAATTTGTTATGTAAGAGCCTCATTTTCAAAATTCATAAACACATTTGGCCTCTACTTAACATACCAAATTTGTTAAGTATGAAGCCCCACATTCAAATCAAATCAACATATACCACACACATAACAAAGATGATTCCATTAAACTTTCAAACACTTGATTGAAAACCTTTCTAGCATACCTAAATTTGCTAAGTAAAGGTTTTCCAAATCAAAATCAAATAATACATAATATATATATATATATATATATATATATATATATATATATATATATATATATATATATATATATATATATATATATATATATATATATATCTAAAGTCTCCAAATATTTGAACCCCACTTAACATACTTAAATTTGTTTAGTATGGCTTCTAAATCAAAATCATTTGGCCAAGTCTCTCCTCCAATTATCAAAAATCTCTCCGAATATTCAATGAACCCCACTTAGCATACCTAAATTTGTTAAGTGTGGGTTCAAATTTTAAATCAAGTTTAGAAGTCAATCATTGAAGACAAATACTAAAGAAAGGGTCTGATTCAATTAAATTTTAAACAAATATAGTGATTTCAATGCAGTAAGTCTTTTTAGTCTTCAATTAGTGTAGTGATCATGGCTTCAGGAAAGTTTATTTTCTCCTTCCCCTCTGGTGTAAATCTAGCCTTGGATTAGGCCAATCTCACCATGAATGCTGCCACACATTTGATTTACTTTGGTCATGGTTTTGAGGGAGTTTGGATTAATAGTGAGGGGACAACCCTCACAATAGTTAGTAGGGAGGAGGTGTCAGGATAGACACCACTTATCCACTTTGGCATGCCATTTGACTTCGAGTTTCCCGCATTGAAGAGGAAGGTTGCAGTGGCTCCCACACCCCATTCAATGTCAATGTCAATACAAATTACTTCACATTGGTTTAGTCAATTGCCCCTGTCATAGCTTTGGTGAGAGCTGCTACCTCATCTTTGGTCACCCCAAAGGGGAAGGCTATCTTGGGCTCCGAGATAGTCTCCCCTACCTTCGAGGTAGGTTCTAGTTCTCTCCCTACTTTGCTCACTAGTAATAAAAATAGGAAGGTCAAGCTGGACCAAGAGCAAGCAGTCAAGGAGCTCGATGCTACTTCCCATATAGCTAAGAAGGGTCCTCCCTGTGAGACCTCTCCACATTTGAGTGGCAGTAAGTTCCACCCCCACTCGACCTCAGATTAAGAGGAAGATTACAAGAGGATCGCTGCACCGCCTCTACCACCAGCATACTTTGAGACACTAGCTAGGGAGCATAGGGGGCCCTATGCTAGACTTAGGACTATTCTATGCTAGGTCGACAGAGATTACGGATGCTCAGAGTCTAGTACCTCATTTAATCTAAGATCCATAATCCCTAGAAGTGTTAGGGGTCAGTATCAGCCCAAGCAGGCAAGAGGGAGTGACAAAGGTATGTCAGGCAGTCGGTAGCCTCCACCCTAATGGATTTCCCTTATCGTCTCCCTGGTCAATCATTTGAACAATATTATTCTTACTAGCATAGTCTGATATAAGAGGAGATCTCTAGTTGAGAGGCAGTCGGTGTTGCCATCACACTAGTCCACTCACCATCCACCATCACCTGTTCAGCTTACAATATCTACCAGCCTTGTAAAGATTCAAAAGCCCCTATCCAAGGAAAGACCATCCCCGCTGGTGATCCTACTACAGCCCAAGGATTGCCCTCCATCCACTCCACTTATTGAGGTGAGATCGAGCTCCTCTGCTCAACCCTCTACTTCAACTGTGGTTAGGAAGGAGTGGCGACCCAAGAGCATCATTGTCACATCACCATCACTGTAGATAGAGGGCGAGAGGGAAGGGAACATAGACATAATCCCCATGATAGTTGATCATCCAAGTGACTAACTCTTGACAATAGGAAATGTCTGGTGCATAGAGATAGATAAGCACAGTCCTATGGATAGTCATTAGTGAGTGTTCATGCCGGTCCAGTCAGGCATAGTAGACCGATCGATATATGACATATTAGCGGACTACTTTGACAAGAAAAGATGAATTCGTGAGAGTGACCATTCATATCAGGAGGAGGATAGAATCAACTTTGATCCTAATGATAATGATATGTTGGATGACACAGCTAAGGTCCACAAGGTTGACACACAGGGATCCTTATAGCAGAATCAGCTTAGCCAGGAAGGTGCTATGCTCAAGAAAGGTGACCCTTCTCACTTGACTCAGCACCACCTCCACCAGCTCAGGTAGAGGGATGATCACATTGACAAGATGGAAAAAAAAGTAGAGGAGTTGATGGTAGTGGTTTTAGCATTACAAAACTCAGCCCTAGTTTTACAGCCTTCTCCCATGGTAGTAGACAAACCAAAGTTGGTGCACACTTTAGACCATCCTAAGTGTACTCCCAAAGAGGATGATGCTGGTAGCTTGCATAGGAAGGTTATAGATGGCATCTCCATGCATGAAAAGGATATCAAGCATATGGTAAAGCAACAGGTGAGGGAAGCAATGGAACAAGCCACGGGGAGCTCATCCATTCCAAAAGGTAGACCATACGCAGAGGAATTCAATGTAGTTCAATACCCTAAGGGTTTTGTGCCACCTTCCTTCAAGATCTTTGATGACAATGGGAACCCACATCAGCATATTGCATATTTTAGAGCCGACTATCGCAATGCCGCGATAACGATTGTTTTTGACTTTTTTGTTAGTGAGGGGGTTGCATATGATTTGTATGTCAAATTGCCCAACAGTTTGGTTAGGAATTTTACTGAGTTGGAGCACCTCTTCCTCAAGAGGTTTGTTGGAGCTTAGTAAAGAGTGACTGTATGAGACCTTGTTGTAGTGAAGCAAGTTCCTAATTAGCCCCTTATTGATTATATTCTCAGATGGCACAACATGAGCATGGAATGCAAGCAGCAGCTCTCCGAACAGCATGCCATTGAGATTCTTCTCAAGAATATTCATGGCTCGATCACCTTCATGCTTAAGGGCTTTACCATCCATACATTTGAGAAACTAATAAATAAGGTGGCTAACCTATAAGAGGAAGCCAAACAGTTTCCATTTCCTGACTAATCATCTTAGCCCAAGCTATAGAAGGTGTTCAAGAAGGAGCCAGGACAGTTATGTCAATGGATAGAGGGAAGCAGCCAGCCAGAGTTTAGTATGAGAGACCCTGAGCTCAGTAGCCTCCTTTGCCACCTCTACCACCACCTCGGTCATCATATCAGCTGCCATAGCCGCCACAATGGTCATCCCCATCTCCTCAACAGCATACCCAATAGCAGTACTCCTATCCACTGCCAGGTAGCTATTACCCACAAACTCTTACTAATAGATTAAATAAGCCATATTCATTCAATAGGGAGGTAGTTAGGAAAATTATTAAGAATCTCATAAAAAAACTTGACTTTTAATTACCAGAGCCCAAGAAGCTGGAGGAAGTGGGCAAGATTAATGATCCTAAATATTGCCCCTACCACCACATGATTAATCATATCTTAGAGTATTGTATCACTTTTAAGGACCAGCTTGAGCATAGCTACAAGTAAGGCATTGTAGTTATTCCAAAGGAATACTTATTAGAACAACTGTCCAGTTCTATTAGGGTAATTCTTAAAGATACTTGTGATCCTCTCAAGATAAAAAAAGGTTAGGATATTACCTTATCTTGAACCTCTAAAAAAGTAGTTTCTAAGATCAAGAAACTCTCTTTATAGGTGCCTGAGGTAGTTCCAACCTCCAACATCAAGGAAAGTTTGCAAGTTGCCAAGGACAACTTGAAGAAGGTGACAGCCCAATAGCAGCAGCTCGCCTAACTTGCTCGAGATAGTTTAGTAGCGCAACCACCGTCTGAGTCCTGCACTCCATCCATAGTTGTAGCTATTACATCTTCTTCTACTAGCTCCTCTTCTACTAGCAGGAGAATGCTATCAGTAGACAAGAGCATTACATCCCTTAATCTGCTTACTTTATTAAATTTCTATCATGTACCTCCACCCAAAAATAAATCAATGAAGAAAACAAATTTTACTTATATCTTGTCCACTTCTGATACTCTAGATTTTATTTCCCTTGAAAACTCTTAAAGTCTAGAAAATAATAATAACTCTAGTCATTCTGATCCCCTCTCTTCTAATTCAGAATCAGACTTTCCTTTTAATTAATCGGGTTCACCTCTTGAGATTGACTTGGAGTCAACTCACTCCGAGGATCCCATAAGAGAAGTTATAGGTATACCTGATGAGAAGGTAGAACTTTTCACAAGTTCCTCATTTCGAGAAGTCACTGAAGTCAACCTATATAGTGGCAAAGTTCTACCTCCACCTCGTGATAATAAGTAAACAAGTCATTAGTTCCATTGAGCAAATAGCCCCTCCAAAGGATGCTCCACCTATGGATAAGCTTGTGGAGGACCAAGCCAAAGTTTATTACAATGTCCTAGTGCATCTTAAAAAGTTGTCAGCTAAGTTAAGCATATATGACACCCCTGTCTTATCCAAAGAAATGAGGGAATCTCTTGACAAGGCCCATTTTGATCTAGAGATATGCTTAGCCCAACTAACTGCTACTGAAGAAGAGGCACACAACTCAATGGACATCTTAGGAGTTACATTCAATGATGAAGACTTTTAGGGATGACCAAGCACAACCACCCTCTTTACATTACAGTAGATGTTGGAAATTACAAGTTATCGAGAGTTCTGGATCGACATCTCCAAACTCCAAAAAGAGAGGATGATGTTGAGAGGATTCAATGAACAAGGAGAAAGGGTCTTAGGTTCCATAGTGTTGTCATTAGAGATAGATGATTGAAAGACTGAAGCCATGTTTCATATCATCGACTCGGATACATCTTTCAATGCTTTTCTTGGGAGATCATGGATACATGAAAATAACACAATTCCATCTTCTATACATTAGTGCATGAAGTTTATGAGATGTGTTATTGAGTATTATGTCAAAGGCGATCTCAAACTCTTCATAGTTTATGAGGTCGGGATATATGAGGATGTAGTCTATTTTCTTCCCCAAAACCAATAAGTCTATTCTCATGAATCTAGTCAAGATCCCCATGAGGACAAAAAGAGAGAAAAGAAAAAGAAAATAAAAAAATAGAAAGAAAATGAAAATAAAATAGAGTGAGATATGGAATCAGGGGAAGATATAGAGCTTGACATTAGATTTCACCCACAGTTTGTTACTCCATTCGAACATATGGGTAGGATGACCCAACCTCCACCAGGCAGAGGTAGAGGATAGTTCAGAGGTAGCCCCCAAGGTGGAAAGCCTCCATATTGGCCACCCAATTGGAGGTATGTCCCAGCCACCAGGAGTACACTTGCTATCCACATAGACTTAGAATCTAGTTTAGAGGATGAGTCTTATGTGGTTAGCACACCAACCAACTCTTCTCAACAGTAGATCCCTTTTGAGGTGACATTTATGTAGGACAGTGATGAAGACTGGGCTCCAAAGAAAAATATAAATGTATCCAAGTCTGCATATGAGACAATCAGGCATCAGTTGGGAACCTTAGCTCTAACCCCACTTTCCTCACTAACAGTTGAGGGTTTGGTAGTTAAGAAAGCCCCTAAGTCATCCACAGATGGGAAGACTCAAAGATTCTTTTGGGAGCATCATCCTCAAGTTAGGAATTTGATGTGGAACTTGAGGATGATTCATATAAAGATTTAATGCAATTGCCTTTTGATTGATACTCGCCTTGTGTTCTTAATTTAGCAAAGAAGGGACTAATCCTACATACTTGGTCTAAACACAGGTCAGACTACTTTGAAAGGTTATGGGACAACCAAAGCAGACATCTTCAATTAAGACCAAGACTAGGATTCAGTATAGTAGGTCCAGTCGATGATAATGATCATTTCCTAGTCATCACCAATCATATCAAATCTGATAGGTTCTTTTCAAATCATGCTAACTCATATGAGAAGGTGTGTTTAAAAATTTCAGATGATCCAAATGACTTTGAAGTTAAAGATGCACCACCAGAGTTTGAAGAGGATATTAGAGTTTGAAGAGGATATCAAATCAACCAATGATGACCTTAAAGAAATCAACTTAGGAACTGAAGACAATCCACATCTGACATACATCGATTCTTTATTGAATAATACTGAAACCAATGACTTAGTTAGGCTACCAAAATTAACCAAAACTCATCCTACATCAAATTGACTGAAACCAATAATATGAATCAACTCAAAATAAATATTTAAATAGGACTTGACTACCAATTGAACCAAACCAAGCCCAATTCGCAATTCAACCTTAGTTGACCCAAATTGGCCTAAAGAACCAAATTGGGTCAAATCATGATCTAACCCAAATTGGTTGCAACTAATGGCTCAAGTTCATTCCAAATTGATTATTGAAATTGACCAAAGCCATAATTAAACCTAATTTAATCAATCGAGCCCAATTGAGCCATTTAGCCCAAATTGGCCTAAAGGGCCAATTTAGCCTAAATCCAAATTAAATCCAAAATTGATTCGAACCAAAGACTGCATTTATATTTAATTAGACAATTAGCCAATTGAACATGAATCAACCCATAATCCAAGCCAATTTGGCCAATTTTGGTCAAACTGGTCAACTTGACCCATTTGATTCCAAATGAGCCAAAATCAATTCTAATCCAAATTAAATCAAATTAATCATACCAAAACTCTTCAAATTATCATTTGAACCTAACATAAGTCTTGGTTTGACCTAATTTGACCAATTGGTCAACCTAACCCAATATGACCTAATGTGACCCATATGACCTAAATTGAGCCAAATCCCTTGAAACTAAGCCATGACCCATTGAGAGCTGATCAGAACTAACCCAAACCCATTTACGGTCAGCCCAAAATCAACCCAACCTAATTAAATCTCTCATGGATCCTCCCTCACATAGGATTCCACCAACTTCATTTAATTCCCCACATCATATGCATTAACTCCCCCCATCCATGGCATTCAATGGAGTTGATCATATGGCAGCAAGAGAGACTTTGGAGCAAAAATCTAAAGTCCTCAATAAATCCATCATCCATCCCAACCACCCCAAGCAAAATGACAACACTTTGGACCAAAAAATTCAAAAAGGTGGATTTTTGGCCACTATTAATGGAGGGAAAAATGAGGCTTCATTCCTCTTCATTCTACCACTATTCAGCCCCCAAGAGCTCCCCAAAGCAACCAACCACCACTTCCCCACCTCTCGTGAGATAAAAACATCAAAATTGGGTGGATTCTGGAGAGGAAATTGCAAACACTGAATAATACATCATTCCAAAGCTTTCTCTTGCACTGAGGATCTTGTTCGAATCTTCACCGCCACCGAAAACCATCCTCAATGAGGTAAATTTTTCTAAACTATAGCCAGCCTTAGGATCCTTCATTTTTTATGATTATTTGCATGATTTTAGGAATTTATCCTAGATAATCCTCCATTATATATTTTATATCATTCCAATTAGAAAATAGAAATTTTTTGGTGTGAATCGATGCAAAAATGAGTCCATTTGGACAAGTTTTCATTTAGATTTCCCTTTTTTTCAATAATACCTTCGGTTTTCACTATTCCCATGACCGGCTAGCAGCAGCCATCCAATCTCATGGTTTGCAAAATTGGACGGCTCGGATCATGCATTAATCATGTGATCCTAGCCTTCAAATCATCGGATGCATTCTGGACCATCCATTCCTACAATTTGCTTGATTGGATGGCTCAGATCGTCCGATTATCACACAATCCTGGCCTCTAGATCACGCGATCTGATCTAGACCGTCCAATTTGTGATCAGACTGTCAAGATCAAATCGCACATCATAATCTCACTGTGCACCGTGTTTTCCCACTCACTATACCGAAGTGGCACCATGCGTCCATTCGCGTGGTGCCACATTGCCACATCAGCGCCGCGCGTGGTGCTAACTGGGTTAAGTGGGAAAATTAGTTTTTTTATTTTGAAAATTACTTAAATCACCTAAAACTTCAAAAATTTATAAAAAATAAAATACCTAACCAAAAATTACAAAAGGACTCGTTGGATCTGGATTTCCGAGTGGAATCCAATGAACTAAAAATCATCAAATTCTAATGAATGATTTGAGCTTAATTTAAGTTTTAGTGAAAATCAAATTTCATTAACTGTCTAAAAATACAAGTCTGATTGAAGTGATATTTTTAGAGGTTGACATAAGAGTTAAAATACACCAACCATAAAAATTGCAAGTAAAATTTCTTATTGATTGGGAGAAATTAAATTTTATAGTTCAGGTTGTCCATTTTAAATAAAATAAATCAAATAAAAGTCCAAAAATTTACAAAAATCTTCAAAATGGCTTAAATCACTTCAGTTGACATCTAGGACTCTTAAGAAAATAATGTTATTTTTTGAATCCTAATGAACCCCAAATAAATACTTAAGATTAAAGTTTAATCAATTAAGGAATTAATTAAAACATAATCTAAAAGTAGTTTAAATACCAAATCAAAATTAGAAATGATGTAATACCCAAATGATTGGTAATCAAACCTTAAGTCAAAAAAGTATCATGTATCCCTCAAATGAAATTGAATTTAAACATAATTGAACCTAATTGAGTTAATGAAATTCAATTAAATGATTAGATTTTTTAAATTAAACTCATAATTAAATAAATCAATGAAATTTTAATGTAAAATTAAACTAATCTTGTTAAACCAACACCACGTATTGAATCTTAATTATATGAATTTACTTAACAAGTTAAAACAAATTAAATATTAATTAATCATTAAATAAACTAAAAATTAAATTGATTAATAAACCAATTCAACATAATCATTTGATATTAATCAAATTAAACAAAATGAAGTAAAGTAAACTTAATTAACATATGATTAAATCACATCCATTTGGAATAAGATAATTAATTTGTCATTAATACATAAACCTAACAACTAAATCAAATATGAATGAAAACTAATGAACATAATAAATGAAGAAAATCAAACCTAACTATGATTATGAATAATCAAGTTTAATTGAAATAAAAATAAACAATTAAATCACTTAATCTAATCAAATGATAATAACAATAATCTTTTAATCAAATCAAACTTAAGTAAAACACTTAACTAAATCAAACCACCCACACGCGGGAAATTAAGTCATTAATTAAAAAAACCTTAAATTAATCTAATGATTTAAAAATTTAATTACCCTTAATCAAACTTAATTAATTAAATATTTAATTAATGCAAACTTAATGAATTAATCCATCATCTTAATGAACCAAATTAATTTTATAAATCACATTAAAATTAATTCAAATCAAACACTTAATTAATCTACTAATTAATTTGATCACACCTCTTAAATAAACTAATTAAGTTAATCAAAGTAATCATATTAAACTTAGGCTTAATCAAACATAAAATGCAATTAAATGCCAATCAAATCCTTATTTAAACTTAAATCATTGAGTCGTTAATTTCATCATTAACCTAAATAGATATGAAATCAAATTAAAAATTAAACAAATCTTTATTTAATTTAATAATTGATCACACCTCTTAAATAAGCTAATTAAGTTAATCAAAATAATCTTATTAAACTTAAGCTTAATCAAACATAAATTTGAACATAATTAAAACACAATTAAATGCCAATCAAATCCTAAATTAAACCTAAATCATTAAGTCATTAATTACATCATTACCTTAAAAAAATATGAGATCAAATTAAAAATTAAACAAATCTTTATTTAATTTAATAATTGATCACACATCTTAAATAAGCTAATTAAGTTAATCAAATTAGTCATATTAAACTTAAGCTTAATCAAACATAAAATGCATTTAAATGCCAATCAAATCCTAATTTAAACTTAAATCATTAAGTCATTATTTACATCATTAATCTAAACAAATATGAAATTAAATTGCAAATTAAACAAATCTTTATAATTAACATAAATACACTTCTTAATTATACTAATTACATAATCACATTGAACCTAAGCAAATCCATAGATCAATAAAGCTAATCAAATTAAATTAAATTAAGAAAGACTCTCATCAATTTAATATGTAATCAAATCAAATCTCATTCAACCTACTTAAATAAGATAAACTAATCAACTATCCAATGTATGAAATCAAAATACAAACCAAATTTTGATGAACATGACAAATGGATGAGATTAAAAATAAAATCCTAATTATAAAGAATCAAACTTAATTAAATCAAAATAAAATCTCAATTAATCTAATCGAATCAAATTATAAATAAATAAACCATAATCAAATCAAATAAACATAAAATTAAGTCACATAACCATAATCAAAGAAAAGAATTAGATATTAATTTAAAAGGATATTGAATTATCAAGATTTAATTAAACCAAAACATCTAATCTAAAATTAATCAATCAAAAACACATGAATTTAAACAAACTTAAACTTCATTAGATATTAAGGATATTGAATTATCAAGATTTAATCAAACCAAAACATTTAATCTAAAATTAATCAATCAAAAACACATGGATTTAAATAAACTTAAACTTCATTAGATATTAAGGATATTGAATTATCAAGATTTAACTAAACCAAAACATCTAATCCAAAATCAATCAATCAAATACTTAAACAAACTCAAATTATAAATGCTAAATCAAATCAAATAATCAAATCAAGTGAATTGCACAAATTCAAATGGGCTAATTAAGATACTTAAGGACCTTAGTTAGACTCTTTAGGAGTTAGGATGTAGAATAAGGTGAGTTCTGTCTACAAATAGAATTCATTCTACTCTTCATTCTTGAAAATCTAAACATCATTTTAACAAAATAAAAGTGAGATAAAAAATAATAATAAATCATTAAATCATTTAAATTAAAATCACCCAAAGGTAAAATTTAAACAAATTCAAACTCCAAATTGAAACTTAAACTAAGGAAGCCTAGTAAAGTCTTGCCACACAAGCCTTAATCACACTCATTAGAATACTAAGTCACCACTTCTAATGCTAAGTTAGGGTGTTGTATGTTTGATGTTGTGTTTTGTTTTGTGATGTAATATTTTAGGCTGGATGTTAGGGTGTATGCCTCGTAGATTGGATGGTAGGCCGTGATTAGCCTAATCATATTTTCTGTAGGGGGTTGGGCTTAAGGGTCCACTATAACAAAAATAATATAAATGCTTTTATTGTGCAGGTTGCTTAGCCCCTAAGCATAACCAACGTTAAGATAGGTGGGCTTAGTTACCCATGTGTGGGGTGCTATGTCCAAATTATTCATATAACTACTTAGATTATATGGTGTGTTTAGCTAACATTTGTTTTGTAGGTATCGCTAGATTTGCTTTTCCTATTTTTAATGTAATTTTTCATTAGAAATTAAGATTAGTGTTATGGGGGATTGGGATGAGCAGTGGCCAAAAGGCTTAGTCTCTGGGGTGCCCTGTGATGCCTTTGGAGCAAATCAAATTAAAAGGAAGAAAAAAAAGAAATGAAGAAAAGAAGGCCCCCATAACATATATTATTTTTCTAATCTGGGTTGTATAAGGGTAGAACTTAGCTACCCATCTTTTTTTTTATCTTTTCAGGGTCTACAGCAGAACCCGATCGCACTGACCTTTTATTTTCTTATGTTAGTTTATAAAATTGTTTGATATTATGTTTAGATTACGCACTAGAATTGCATGTTTTTCCTAGTTTCTTCATGTTTGATGTTTGAATGTGTGGCCTGGATGCTGTAGGCTCTAGGATGAAATTAATTTTTCTACCCCAATTAACAACTCATAATTAAAATTTTAAAATAACTCATAACCTCACATAAAAGCCTAGGAATTAAATCAAGATAATAAAATTTTTAGCAACCCCTTAGCTTGATGAATGAATGTATAACATCATGCATGCAATATTCTTCCACTCTTATTAAGAGGGAGCTTCCATCTATGCTAAAGAATAAATGCTTAACCTGTGAGTGCCATTGATGGAAGAACACCCCTTTCTTTCTTGATTTGGCCCATAATCAAGTTCTCAGGCATTTAGGCATACTAAATCCCATAGCTTATGTCAAAATAAAGAGTCCAATATAATGAAATAAATTTGATAAAATTTGCATTAGATTAAGTCATGGTTTCATACTGCTCATGCTCTAGTCTCTTAGGGAGTGATTTTAAGGACTTAGTCTCCTTTCTAAATAAATAATAGCCTAGCCATCATGCAAAAGCATAAGACTTGGTCACATGGATTTAAAGCATAGGAGGAGTTATCTGGCTACTACTCCAGGTGATAATAAGTCCAGCAGTCGGGTGGTTTATTCTCTCTTGTGGAGTTAAACCATATACACATTTTTACCCTAGATTTAGATCATACTTTGGCCCTCGCCAAAGCTCCCTAGCTTAGGATTGGAGGTAATTATTTTCTTCGAGCTATAAGCATAAATCCTCACCTCTTAGGTATTTCCATAATCTTATGTTGTGGGATTATAAGTCCTAGTATTCTAATAAAATGTCAACTCAAATAATTAACTCTCTTCAATTTCAAAAAATATATAGCCCAACCATTAGATATATTGGATTTCTCTCTAGGCTTTCTAGTATCATAAGCATTCCTTACTCATCTCATTTGGCTTCCAAAATAAGTCTCTCCTTTTGATCTATCCCATTTGATTTTCTAAAATAACTAATCCTTTGATAGTCTTAGCCTTGAAATATTTGGAGACCCTAATTGTCTACTTTAATCAAGAGTATTCTTAAAAAATTCTCATTCCTTAGGATGTAATTAACTATGGGGGCTTGCCTCCATAGGGAACTTAATGAACCCAACCTAAAATAAACCTTACTTTACTTTTCCATGTAAAGTGGGGGAAAGATCTCTGGTATATTCGAAGACTCATCATGCCTTAGAGTCTTATTATTAAGTCCATTATATGGGTGATTTCTATCTTTCAAGATAGTACATCATTCCTTAATGTCATACCTGATAACTTCAATATGTACCCCCTAAGATCTATGTGGTGTCCCACATCTCAAAAATAAACACCACAGATTTTTCTAGCTACTCCACTGGGGAGGGTTCCTCTCTCCATCTTTAGTAGATAATTATTATCTCCAAGCATCGATAATGGACTTATATTTTATATAGGCCTGAGACTATCATTCTTTCCATTGGCACTTAGCTTATTTCATCCTTAAGCAAAGCTTGCCAACATCCTTTAGGTTTTAGGACCTCACTCTGTGTAGGTCTTAAAATCTCTATTGGATTCCCCCAATAGCTGAAATTAAAATTAATCAAACAAAGGAGATGACCAAAATTAAGGACCTCTTCACCATCCTGATGGTGAGGCAAGGTTCATCCCATGAACAATAAGAAAATAAAACCCCTTTGCAAAATAACATGTCTTTCCAAAAGCACTTTTTCAAATTCCAAAAATTAATCAAACAAAGGAGATCTTTATCCAAAGGAGATCTTTATCCAAAAATTTGTATGAAATTTTCAAAAAAAAGGGCACAAAACACATATAACCAAACCTCATTTAACAAATCATATGATTGTTACATGGAGGTTCTTTTCAAAATCAAAATTAACCTTTTTAATGTCTTTTCAAAAGCACATTTTCTTTGAAATAGCTATCCCCATCCCACACACTCAAATTTGTTGGATGGAGAATATATTTTTGAATAAAATCATGATATAAAATTGAAACTCCACTTGGCATACTTCACATATGCTAGGGTTGAAGTTTTCCTCTTTTTTGAAAAATAATAAATCATACACACATAAAAGAGAAGTCAAGACATATTTGAACCCCCAACTTGACATACCCAAATTTGTTTAATGGGAGTTCCCCTTCCCTTGGAGAAGGTAAAGCAAATTGAATTCTATTTGACACCATTTGCATTTCCCAGATAGAACTCCTTCTTGCCAAAGTCTTGGACTTCATGACACATTTGGATCTCATTTGACATGTCCAAGTACATCAACTGAGAACCCCCTTTTTTGAAAATCATAAGAGTAAAGTATACTCTATTTAACATACCTAAGTTTGTTAAATAAGTTCTTTTCTTTCAAAATCATAAACACATTTGACTTTCACTTAACATACCAAATTTGTTAAGTGAGAGTTTCATTTTCAGAATCATAAACACATTTGACTTTTACTTAACATACCAAATTTGGTAAGTGAGAGTTTCAGTTTAAAAAATCATAAAGACATTTGACATTCACTTAATATACCAAATCTGTTAAGTGAGAGTTTCATCTTCAAAATCATAAACACATTTGACTTTCACTTAACATACAAAATTTATTAAGCGCGAGTTTCATTTTCAAAAATCATATAGACATTTGACTTTCACTTAACATACCAAATTTGTTAAGTGAGAGTTTCATCTTCAAAATCGTAAACACATTTGACTTTCACTTAACATACCAAATTTGTTAAGTGAGTGTTTCATTTTCAAAATCATAAACACATTTGACTTTCACTTAACATACCAAAATTGTTAAGTGAGAGTTTCATTTTCATAAATCATAAACACATTTGACTTTCACTTAACATACCAAATTTGTTAAGTGAGAGTTTCATTTTCAAAATCATAAACACATTTGACTTTCACTTAACAGACCAAATTTGTTAAGTGAGAGTTTCATTTTCAAAAATCATAAACACATTTGACTTTCACTTAACATACCAAATTTGTTAAGTGAGGGTCTCTTTTCAACACACATTTGATCCCTATTTTAACATACCAAATTTGTTAAATAAGGAACCAATTTTTCATGTCAAACTACACTTGAGCTTTCACTTAACATACCAAATTTGTTAAGTGAGAGTCTCATCCTCAAAGAAAAACAAACATATCTCAAACATATTTGGGGCTTTCACTTAACATACCAAATTTGTTAAGTGGGACTCCCATCTTCAAAGAAAACCAAATCTATCTCACAATCATATTTGACTTTCACTTAACATACCAAATTTGTTAAGTGAAAGTCTCATCATCAAGCATAAATCAAACACATGTGACTTCTACTTAACATACCAAATTTGTTAAGTAAGAAGCCCCATTTTCAAATCAAAATATCACACAATCAAATCTTCACAAGCAAAAATATTTCAAATACACAATCACAACCCCTTCTTAGCATACCCAAATTTGTTGAGTAGAGGTCTTTCAAACTATCAATATTTTCAAACAAGATGCAAAAAACACAAATATCTCCAAGAAAATCTCTCCTCAAATTTTAGAACCCCACCAAACCTGCCTAAATAGGTTGAGTATGGGTTATAAATTGAAATCAAATGGCAAAGACTCTCCTTAATATCCAAATCTCTTTAATGAACCCCACTTAACATATTTGAATTATTGAGTGGGGTTCAAAACTCCAAACTTCTGTTACTTGCATGGAACAAATATCAAGATAGAAATTTGATACAAGTTATATTTCTACAAATGCAGACATACAACTCAGATTAATCTTTTGTAGTCAGCAGACATGGCCTCTTAGAAGTTTGTTTTCACCTTTCCATTCGGGATGAATTTGGCCCTGGATTAGCCAGCCTCCCTCAGACTGACTCCACCCATTTAGTGTACTTTGGTCAAGGATTTGAGGGAGCTCGCATCACCTGTGAGGGGGCGACCCTCACTACAGTTAGCTGGGATGAGGTGGCTGGGCAGAAGCTAGTCATCCGGATTGACCTACCTTCTAACACTGAGTATCCTTCCCTGAAGAGGAAGGCAGTTGAGGTTTCTCTAGTCACCCCTACTCAGTTTTACCACAACTCGGTGCTTGCTAGCAACTCCTCAACGGTCCCCTCTAAGGGGAAGGCTATCCTAGAATTAGAGATAACCTCCTCTACCTTTGAGGTAGGATTTAGCTCTCACACCACTTTACTCAACTGTACATAGTGATTTAATAGGAACCGCAAGATCAATTAGCACCATGATCATGCCGCCCGAGAGATGGATGCCGCATCCCACATTATAAAGGAAGGTTCCCCATGAGGTTTCCCCTTGCTAACTAACAACCAGTTTCACTCCCTCTCAACATCAGATGGAGAGGAGGACTATCAGAGGATAGCTGCATTGCCTCCACCTCCTACATACCATGAGGCTCCAGCTAGGGATAGGAAGAAGTCCTATGCCATCTATGATACACGAGGTAGATAGGTACACTTTTTAGAGTATGGTACATTATCCCACTTGAGGTCTATCATCCCAATGAGTGTTACCAAGCACATTCATAGTGATAAAGCATCGAGGCAGTAGCAGTGGAGGAGTGATGGAGGTTTGCCAAAGCCAGGCCCCTCTCTAGTTGATTTTCATCCATTAGAGTCGACAAGATCAATATTATAGTGCTGACAAGAACCACCAGTCATAGAGGAAAAGCCCCGATGAGGGTAGAGCTGGTGTTGTCTCCACCACACCGATCCAATCCTCAGCCACCTTCACCCATTCAGGTTCCACCATCCACCATGCCTACAAAGGCACAAAAGATAACATCCGAGGAGTAGAAAATCCCATTAGTGATCTGACTACGACCAAACGATCCCACTTTATCTACTCCACTGATTAAGGTAAGGGCAAATTCCCCTACTCGACCTCTTACTTTAGTCTTGCTGAATAAGGAGTGGTGACCCCACAGCATCATGGTCGCACCACCACAACCACCACCATAAGAGGTAGTGATAGCAGTAGTTGTAGAAGGGGAAGGGGATAGTTCTGCAGTCCCCATGGTAGTGGATCTCCCTAGGGACACTACTCCACCCATGAGTCACAAGCACATCTCTTCCAATAGTCGTGACCCTCCCAGAGCTAGCACTCGATGTGTAGGTTCATCTCCATCAGTGAGCACA
Source organism: Cymbidium sinense (assembly GCA_021442155.1). NCBI lineage: Eukaryota > Viridiplantae > Streptophyta > Magnoliopsida > Asparagales > Orchidaceae > Cymbidium > Cymbidium sinense. Next base: position 196,958,562 of record CM038214.1, read on the forward strand.
GCCCCTCCATCGATCGGCAACACATATTTGTACCAGCACAGTTAGATCTTTCCCTGAAAGAGATTCTAAAATAGTACTTTACAAGAAAGAGAGAGCTTCTAGAGAGTGACCGATCAGATTTTGATGAGGGAAAGGTTATCTTTGATCCAAATGAGGATTATCTCCTTGAGGATTCGACTGAGGTCCACATGGTCGATACTAGGAGCTCCTTTCATAAAGATCAGCATAGTCAGGAAGGTACTATGGTTAAGAAAGATGATGCCATACATTCAACCCAACACCTCTATCAATAGCTTAAATAGAAGGATGACCGAATCAATCAGATGGAGAAGAGGATGGAAGACTTATTAACAGCCCTCCATGCACTTCAAAACCAGGCCTCAGTACCGTGGCATATACAGATAGAGATAAATCATCCTGAGTTAGCACATGTCATAGATCATTCCAAAAGCACTTCTCTAGTAGATCAGGACATTGGTAGCTTGCATAGGAAGGTGGTGGACAACACCTCCATGCAAGTAAAAGATATCAAGTTGGTGGAGCAGCAAGTGAAGGATGCATTGGCATAAGCCTGAGATGGCTCATCTATTCCAAAGGGTAGACCCTACTTGGAGGAATTTGATGGTGTCCAATATTCTAAAGGTTTTGTGCCACCTTCTTTAAAAAAATTTTATGGCAGTGGGAACCCTCGTCAGCACATAGCACACTTTAGAGCCGGATGTTGCAATGTCGGTGGCAACGATGCACTCTTATTCTATCTCTTTGTTAGTAGTTTGATAGGCATCGCATTTGATTGGTACACTGAACTACCCAATGGTTTAGTGAAAATATTTGCTGAGTTGGAGTAGCTCTTTATTAAGAGATTTGTTGGAGCTCAGCAAAGGGTAACTGTGGGCGATCTCGTTGTAGCTCAACAACACCTCAGTGAGTCATCCATAAGGGCAACCACCAGAGAACAACCCATCATTAGTAACCAACAAAGGGAAGATCCCCAGTAGCCAATGAAAGGCAAGAAAAATAGTAAAAAAAACCACACTATAGAAAAACAAACAAACAATCTAGCTAGCCAGCCTAGCCTCCTAGCCAACCACCACCGTAGTAGAAAATCCTAGTCAATGAAAGGATCAACAGCAACCATCAAACAAAAATCATCCAAGACAACCAGAAAAATAATATCCACCAAAAAGCCCAAAACTAGCTAATCTAGAACATTAACCCAACCCAAAGCTGGTGCAGCCAAGAGGGAAGGCCAAAACAAGAGGAGGTTAAAACCATAACCAAAAGAACTAGAACAAAAATAACAAAACTGATCACCAAGCCCCAATCAACATGATAGAGAAAATAATAGCCAAACAAAAGCCTCCACCATGGAAAAATGAAGCCCGAGTTAAACCACCAACATTCCCCCAGAAAAGTCACCAACAAAATCCTATCCAAATCTTAATTCAATATTTCAATCAAACCAAAATCCAATTTATACCCTTTAAACCAATTCCTTGAACTTGGTCAAATCCTATCCAAATCAACTTAGAACCCATGGATTTCTCCATGATTCAATCACTCCTTCAATCATTATTCCAAATATAAACATAAACTATAATTATCAAGCCAAATCCAAGCTAACCCAAATCAAATCCAAGTTAGCCCTTTTGACTTGAAATTGTCCTATGAACTAAGACCCATATGGATCCAAATCATTTGCAATTGAATTTATATTTCCATCTCAAACCCATTTAACAATATAACTAAACTTGAATCAAGCCATGATCAAGTCAATTAACCCATTTAGGTCCACTTGACCCAAAGTGACCTAAAAGACCTTTCTAAGCCATGTTCTAATTCAACCCAAATTGGATTGAACTAAGCCCATCCACATCCTATGTCATGATCAACATTCATCCTAAGTTAATCAATTGTCTTGAATTGGGTCAAACCAAGTCAACCTACCCATTGACCAAGTCAACATTTAGCCCAAATGAAACCCAAAATAGCCAAAACCCACCATATGCCAAATTGAATGAAACCTTTGATTCAAACCAATTCATAATCATTGATTGAACAAGACCAAACCCTCAATTGAGCCAAACCAAGTCCAATTGGCCATTTGACCCAATTTGACCCAAATTGGCCTAAAAACCCAAAAATAGGTCAAATCACAATCTAACCCAAATTGATTGCAACCAATGGCTTAAGCTCATTCCAAATCACTTATTGAACTTGACCAAAGCCATGATTGAGCCAAATTTGACCAATTGGTCAACTTGAGCCAACCTAGCCCAAATTGACCTAAAGGGTCAAAATAGATAAAATCCAAATTAATTCCAAATTAAACCAAACCAAAGCCTACAATCATTTTCAATTAGCCAATTAAATTTGACTCAACACCTAACCTAACCCAATTTGGGAAAATTGGTCAACTTGACCCATTTGACCTATATGAACCCAAATGAGCCATAATCAAATCCAAAGCAAATTGAATCAAACCAATAACACCAATACACTCCAATTGGTTATGTGAACATGACCCAATTTGACCAATTGGTCAACTTGACCCAACCTAACCCAATTTGACCTAAATAGGTCAAATCTAGCCAAATCAAACCAAATAAACTCCAAACCACTTGAAATTTAGGCTAACCCACTTTTGACCCATCCCAAATCTACCCAAATCAAACCCATAACCAAATGACAACTTTTCCCTTGGGTCTAGGGCATCCCATGAGATAAGACACATTCATATTTGGTCATTTCCTCCCCTTTGCCATTTGTCACCCATTCATAGGTCCACTTAGGCACCAAGGGTCATGGCTGACCTGACCCAAAGGTGGTTGGTTGGTCATGACTCATGAAGAGGTGAAATCACCTCCACATTCCCATTGGAGCATTTCAAACAACTAAAGACACCCACTACTCCCATGGCAGCCACCTCTTACCCTTCCTCCACTCATGTGAGGCCTAGTGGAGTGATTCCCTGCCCAAATCGAGCTCCCCTTCTCAGCCATTGATCCATCAAGCTGAAATCATCACCACCATCATTCTCACTTAAACTCACAAGCTCACATTCGATTCAACCCTAGCAGCCCAAGAAAGAGATCCAAGAGCCTCCCATTGCATTTCTCGACTCCCCAAATTCCCACTATTAGTTTTACATGAAACTGAAACATGGGAGAAAACCAGTGATTCCCATTTCCACATTTCACAACCAAAGTGTAATTAATTTTGTACACACCATCCTTAGACCTAGATGAGCCAAAATGAATCATTTCCCAAGCTTCGATGGCCGGAGGGTGGAGTTCGATCAAGATGATTGGTTACGTGTTGTGGGTTGGTCTTCTGAGCAAATGACACCAAATCAAAGCTCGTGTAGCTCAACGGGCTTCATTTCTACCAAATGAAGCTTCCTCAATCATTGCAACAGTCATTCATAAGCTCCGGTGAGGTATGCCATTAAAACCAATCCTTAGTTCAAAATAGGTTGGTCCTTTGTGAAGGAAATTTGTGTCTCATGCAATTTCCACCTTTATATGTGCTTGTTATTCTTCCCCGAAGATGTGGAATAAATTTCATCTCCATCTGAGCTTGGGTGAGCTCGGATCGAGTGATAATCGATAAACAGTATCCATTTGCCGCTCGAGAGGAGATAGATCACGATCCCATTCCATGTGATCGGAATAGATGGTCCTGATATGATCATGCGTTAGATTCTCTAATTTCTCCTGTAAACCAAAATCGAATCATGGTGTCCATTCTTAAATCGGACGGTCGCATCTACCGCCATCCGAGTTGGTGGTGGATGTGACAACTTAAATAGCAAATCCCATCATGCCACATGAAAAGCACGCCACGTCAACTGCCATGTGGCCCGATAGGATTAAGGTTTTAATTAGGCTTAATTAATTTATTTTTAATGTTGAAATATAATAAATTCATAACTAATCCTAGGAAAATCCTAAAAAATACAAACTTAGGCTCATTTTAAAGATATTTTAGAGCATAATCTAGGAAAATCATTATTAATTAATTTAGAATAGTGATTTTGGCTTAATTAAGATTTAATTGAAAACCTAATTAGCTTAATTACTCCATAATTAATCTACCCAATTAATCTCAAACTTTCTATGGATGTTTAGGGGATGACCTCACCTCTCTATTTTCTAATATTTTGTTGGTTGCTTAATTAGGGAAATCAATTGATTAAGCCTTAATCACTCTCTTAATTTAATTAGTGATAATTAGTGAATGAATAGTGGCTTAATTAATTATTTAAGCCTAATTACCTCTATTGAACAGTTTGGGAGCTTCAGAAATGTGATTGGGACATTTTTCCTAATTCATTTCCTAAGTTTTCTTTACTTTTTAGAATTAGATTAATTGATGATTAATGATGTAATTAATTGCTTAATTAATTAACTAATCCCCAAGATAAAAATCAGAGCTTAAATTATCAAATATGGGACTTAGGGATTGAGATCAAGACCTCTCCCTTGATCTCTTTCCTTAAGTCAATTTCATTTCATTAATTGAACATGCTTAATCTAATGGATTAAAGAGCTTGATTAACAATCTAAAATTAACTTCACACCTAAATAACCTTTAATTAATCTTGGGTAGCTCTTTGGGTGTTCAATAACCCAAAGTGAGAGATGATGAAATTATGGTTAGCTCAATTGTGTGAGAAAACCATAAAAGCAGTTAAGTGAGGTCCTTTAAGCCTAATTAATTATTAATCATGAGCCAATTGCATTAGGCCCCTTTCATTTCTTAAGAGCATTGCAAAATTACTTTTCATGTGATTGCATATCATATTGGCTCATTATTAATTTGTTAATTAACTTAACGTAATGTAGGTATGGGTTAATTAATCCACTTAATTCATACCTTAACCTAATTAAAACAAAAAATCAACCGAAATATTCTTCATTAAACCAAATTAACTAATACATGGGGAATAGGATTAGGATTAGTAAGCTTTTCACAATTCCTAAATCAAATCAAACTCAAAATTGAAAATGTCATTAAAGAACTTTAGTTCATTTTAAGTAGCCTTATTTAGTATGATTGTATTTAGAATTAATTAATGAATGAGACCATGTGCTTATGTTCCTTTATTTCTTTCCAATCATGTTAAATGTTGTTATTCATTTGTAATCATGCATTCATTTCTTTTAAAATTAACTAAAATGAAATAGTTTCTTTTATGTCAAATTGCATGTGTTGATTTAAATTTAAAAAATATATTATTACTATTAAATCAAAAGTTATCTTCAAAAGCCTATAAATCAATTATAATATATGGAGTGATGTTAATTACAAGTATCTATAAGTGTGCATGTGTTCATAATCTAAGATATGTAATATGAAGCTCTCTTTCCTTACCTTATATGAATTTGCATGGGATTTACAAATGTATAGGTCATTTGAAAAGAACATAACATTTGTCTAAATCAATTCTCATGTATCGCCATGTTAAGACTTAGGGAGAATTTCATATCATATATGTAAATCATATAATCAAACAAAAAAATGACTTCTTGTATGACTTCTTATTCTTGTTGTTCTTTTTGTACCTTCATATGTATATAATAAAAGGGTTATGTTAGTCTGGACATCCCGGGGCTGCGAGACTTTAAGTATCCCTAAGTAGGTCATGTACCTTACACCCCTAGTGTAGAACAATGGCATCATACCTACTTAAAACTATTATACATATGTATGTATGATACGACCAATGAATAAGAATCATAAATCAAAGAAATCAAATATAATTTTTGCATGGGTTTTCCTATTCTTATAGTTTCCTATGCATCCATATGTATATAAGAAAAGTGGTATATTAGTATGGACATCTCGGGATTACAAGGCTTTAAGTAGCCCTAAGTAGGTCTTGTACCTTACGTGGTAGAACAATGTCGACGTACACACTTAAAAATTTTATACATGTGAATGTGTACTTAGCTAATGAATGAGAACCCTCTTTATCTATTAAAAATACATGCACTCATACTTTATTTATTTGGTTGAGTTGATTAGTCATGTGATTTAAGGTTCTTTCTTTATGCTGTTGCATAAGAATCTAGATAGAGCTTTAAATTAATATGATTAAATCATTCAATCAAATGAAACATTAATTCTAAACATATTTACACACATTCATCATTTATGTGTGCTAATATGCAAATTGCATGTATAGCTATGCTTAGGATTTAAGCATATGCATGATACACATGATGGAAAAAAATGAATAAACATGTGTTATGTGATTGTATATCATTCTTATTAATCTTAAGATGCCTTCATTATTGATGAGTTTACTTAAAATAAGCATAAACTTAGGACTAATTAAAACATATAATAAGCCATTCACTAAATTGAATTGATTAATTAATTTGCTTTATATGTGGCTTAAGATAGGGATAAAAGAGAGTGGTCCTCTCTTTCTTTCTCTTCATAACACTTAGTTATTTTGTGTAGGTCAAATGAAACAAAAGAGGATATTAAGTAAAATTTACAAATTGATTAAACCATTTAAAGTGAAATCTCCCTTTATAATTAAACATCCTTCATGCTTAGAAAATCTTAACTCTGAAGCCTAGCTAGGACATACCACACAAGCTTTAATGCACACACATTAGATTAAGTCACCATTTCTAGCTTTATGTTAGGACGGTGCATGGTTTGATGTATGTTTGGTTTTGTGATGTATTATTGTAAGAGAGGGTGTATGTGTGTAGTCTGGATGTTAGGATGATATTAGCCAAATCATATTTTTTGCAAGGGGTTGTGCTTAAGGGGTGTATAATAAAATAGAAATGGTTTTGCTGTGCAAGTTGCTTATACCACTAAGCATTACCCAAATTAGGATAGGTGGGCTTGGTTACCCATGTGTCGAGTGCTAAGTCTAGATTACTCATATAACTGCTTGGGTTGTATGGTATGTTTAACTAGCATTTCTTTTGCAAGTGTAGTTTAATTTACTTTCCTTCTCTTAATGTAATTTTATGTTAGGATTAGGATAAGTGTTATGGGGGATCAGAATGAGCATTGGTTATAAGACCAAGTCTTATGTACCATGCGAAGCCTTTGGAGCGAACACCTCCAAATCAAATCAAAAGAAGAAAGAAGAAAGAAGTGAAGAATAAAGAAATGGAGGGAGCATGAAGACTTTAAGATCCCCCATAACACTTAACATTTTGTAATTTGTAATTATTTTTTTGTAATCTGGGTTGTATAAGGGTAGAGCTCGGCTACCCACATTTCTTTTCGGGTTATACGGTGGTATCGTACCACACCGGCCTCTTATTCTTTTGTGATAGCTTTATAAAATTGTTTGGTGTTTTGTTTAGCTTGTGCATTAGAAAAAGCATGTCTCTTCATAGTTTATTTATGATTGGTGATTGTTGTATGGCCTGGATGCGATTAGGCTCTAGGATAAAAATAAATTTTCTACCCCATTAACAACTCATAACTAAACTTTTAAAATAACTCATAACCTCATATAAAGCTTAGGCATTAAATCAAAATAATAAAATATTTAGCAACCCCTTAGTTGGATGTTGTATGCTTAACATCACACATATCATTTTATTTCACTCTTTTTAAGAGAGGGCTTCCATCTTTGCCAAGTAGAAATGGGATTAACCTTTAAGAGCCTATGATGGAAGAACACCTCTTTCTCTTTTGATTTAGCCCATAATCAATTTCACCATACATTTAGGCATATAAAATTCTAAAGCCTTTGTCAAATTTAAGTGTCAAAATAAAATAAAATTTGATAAGATTTGCATTAGACTAAGTCATTATTCATACCACTCATGCTATAGTCTCTTAGGGAGTGGGTTTAAGGACTTTAATTTTCTTTCTAAATAATAACAACCTAGCCATCATGCAAAACATAAGACTTGCCTACATGGTTTTAAATTGTACGAGGAGTTAGCTGGCTACCACTCCAAGCAATTATAAGTCCAACAGTGGGTGGTTTATTCTGTCTTGTGGAGATAAACGATATACACACTTTCACCTTAGATTTAGGTCATGCTTTAGTTCTTACTAAAGCTCTCTAGATTTAGGATCTGAGGTTGTTGTTGTGGGGCTACAAGCATAAATCCTTACCTCTTAGGAAATTCTGCAATCTTGTATTGTGGAAATAGAAGTCCTAGATTTCTAATAAAATTTCAACTCAAATGTATAATTCTCCTCAATTTCAAAGCCCAACCATAGGATAGTTTGGGATGCTCACTAGGCTTCCTAGTATCATGAGCATCCCCTACTCATCTCTTTTGGCTTTGATAATATGTCTTTTCTTTTGATCTATCCCATTTGATCTTCCAAATATAGCCAATTTATTGATAGTCCTATCTCTGAATTCTTTGGAGATAATAATGACCTACTTTAATTGAGAGTATTCCTAAGGAATTCACTTTCCTTAAGATGTCATTAACTATGGGGGCTTGCCCCCATAGAGAACTTGATAACCCAATTTAAATAAACCATACTTTATTCATCTATGTAAGTAGGAGAAAAATCTCCCGTACATTCGAAGACCCATCATGCCTTAGGAGTCCTTATTAGGTGATTAGGTCCATCGTAGGGTAGTTATTTCTATCTTTTGAGATAGTGCACTATCCTTGATGTAGTGTCCTATCACCTCAATAAGTACATCCTCAGATCTATGTGGTGTCCCCCCCATATACACACACATACACACATCTCAAAAATAAAGACCACAGATTCTTTTGGCGACTCCGCTGGGGATGGTTCCTCTCTCCATCTCTAGTAGATAATTATTTTCTCCAAGCATCGATAGTGGACTTATATTTCATATGAGTCCAAGACTATATTTTCTTTTATTGGCACTTAGCTTATTTCTTTCTTAAGAAAAGCTAGCCAACATCCTCTAGGTTTTAGGACCTCACTAGAACCCCTATTGGATTTCCCAATATGTGGAAAATAAATTTAAGTCATGAATGGAAACAACAAAAATTTGAAACCTCCTTACCACTAGCTTGGTGAGGCAAGTTTGTCTTAATGATTAAGAAAATAAACTCTTTTGCAAAGTTCCATTTTCTAAAAGAACCTTCCACAAAACTCATATAACCAAACCTCACCTAATAATCCCCATGATTGTTACATGGAGGTTCTTTTCAAAATCAAGATCAGAATCATCTTTTCAAAAGCACACTTTTGAAAATGACCATATTCATTCATCATA
>CM038214.1:196967869-197212791 GCA_021442155.1 Cymbidium sinense
CTTTCGTTGGTAAATTTTCTTTCGTGGCACCTAGAATGGAAGACATCTGTGCATTTTTTCATAGTCTTAAACATTCTGGTTCTTTTTCTATTGGCTTAATTGATGTGAGACATATTTTGATAAAATTATCAAATTACCTGGATTATAGTAGAGTTTTTTCTAGATGATCTTACTATGTTTATAATTATTAGATGCGTCTTCTTAAATGGACACCTCTTTTTAATGTTAATGAGGAATCTCCTTTTGTATCGGTGTGGATTTCTTTACCAAACATGAATATTCATTTTGTTACTCATCAAATACTTCATGCCATTGGTTTGATTTTGGGGGGCATCCTTATAGTGGATCAACACCGCTCAAACTCTTTGCTAGGATTTTGGTTGAGATTGATGTTACAAAAAAAAACTAAAGAAATCTGGATTGGCTCTAATAAATATTGTAATTTTCAGAAGGTGGAATTTGAAAATCTTCCTATTTTTTGCAATCATTGCAAAATTGATGGTCATGTTTTTCTTGATTATTTTATTGCTCATCCTCATTTAAGGAAAAAGAAAGTTGATAAAGTTTCCTATCTTCAAGTTGGTAAAGAGACTTCTTTACATGATCCTAAAGCTAATCCTATGATTCATGGTGACAAAACTAATCTTAGTAATAATCACTCTTTAAGACTTTCTTTAAATAACTCTATTAAAAAAATCTTACAGAAGCTGATTTTGATAAGATTTATGAAGGATTGGATATTGTTGCTAACCCTATTCAAGATGATGATTTGATGATGATATAAACAATAACTCTTTTTGGAGGATGAGTCCTTTCTCCCAAATTGGCTCATCATGCTTTAGATCATGAAAAAGGATCTATTTCTTTGCCATCTTTGAACGAGAATGATGGAGAAAGAAATGGTTTAATCCTTGAAAAATTAGCTTTAGCTTCTACTAATCTTTTGAAGGAAGATGATCATATGAACTATGATAATGCTTAAATTGTTAATAACTCTATTCTGTTGAAGACTGGTGGTAAAGCTTTGATTGGTAATTCTGCTCAATTTTTTAATATGATCTCTTTGTTTCAAAAGGGATTGATTCTTTTGCCTCTCATGAAGGTTTAATTGATAACTTGGAGTCTGCTCTTACTTCTTTTTCTAATGAAGAGTGGGAGGTTTTTGACCAGGATTAGTTGGAAGCGAATAATATTGATAATTGCCAACTTAATAAATCAATTTCTACTCCTTCTTTGGTCTCTAATTTTGAAATGCAACCTAACCCAAACTTTTCTACTTCATTTGCTTTGGAAGATGCTGAATGTTCTTCTAAGCAATTGATTGTTACTTCTAATCCTTACAGTTTTTATTACACCACTGAATCTTTTGATGGTGATTTTCTGGATAAAGGGCATGGTTATAAAACTATTTATAAGAAAAATAAGAAACATAATGTTAAGATTTATGTCCCTCCTAATTTTTTGATGGTCACTCACTCTAAATGTTCTTCTAAATAATCTTTGTTGTTTTCTTTTATGGATGTTGGCGGGTGAGATGGTTTCTACTTTGGTTGGCTTTCGTTTTCTATTTTGGTTGGTTTTTTTTGGCTCTCTATGGTGTTGGATTTTGGTTTATTGGTTGTACTTGGTTGGGTGGCTTGCCTTCCAAGTATGAGTAGTTGTTTGTTGCTACTTTTCTCTTCTTACGGAGGCTTTTATTATTTTTGTGGGTTCCAACGTATTTGTGTTTGTTTTACTATTTTGGTGAGCTTTCTACTAACCCTTTATTTTGCAAATAATTTTATTTTGTTTCTATTTCTTGTCAGGTTTTCTTGTTAGTTGGTTTAGTGTTGTTTGTTGGTTTTGCTTTAGGGATCGATGTTGATTCCTTTTATTTACCTTTTGGGTTGGTTTGATTATTTTTTTCCTGAGCTATTTTTTCTTTTAGTTTATTCCTTTTGGTCTATGCTCTCTAGTTTGTGCCTTCTACTTATGATTGTTCTTTCCCTTTTAGGTGGTTGGCCTTATGGACTTTGTTGGCTATGGTGGTTGTGTTGTTTTATTGTGTCCATTTTTTAGGTGGTTGCATTTTCGTGATTCTCTTCCCCTTATGACTTTCCTCTTGGTTGGTCTATTCCTTTCTCCTCTTGCTATTTTTGGTGTTTCCACCTCTATCTAGTAGGTGTCTTTTAAAGCTATGATGGCTATGATGGATGTGTTTCTTAATTGTGCTTATCTTTTCTTTCTTTGGTAGCATTTTGTGTGATTGTAATCCTTCTTTGAAGTTTGGATGCTCACATAATTTGTTGCCTTATTCTTCTTCTTTCATTTTGTTGATTGAATTCTTCTTCTTAGTTGAGCTGAGCCTTTAGGCCTATTGTTTTGGCTTTGATTGTTATAGTTTTTCTCTTTATGACTATTTCATTAATCTTTCTTTTTGAGAATGTGCATGGTGATTTTATTCCTCTTTCGGGATCTAGATCTATCTGTTTCTCTTGTGCAAGAGTATTTTGCTACTTGGTGAATTTGAGGAGGACTTGAAATTGTTTTCATAATCTCTAGTTATTGCAAAGGGTGATGGACCTTGATTATCTACTAGTTTTTTACAAGTTCTCATCATTGGCTGTGTTCTCCTTCAATGTTCATTTTTCTTTAGCTATTTTATTTTCTCCCTTTTATTGTACTTAGATGGGGATTTAGCTCTTTGCTTCTTGTCACTCTTAGAGCATTAAATCTTTGAGCTTTATCCCAGGACTTTCTATCCTCTTTAGTTTAATAATTTTGCTTTATTTTTTTTTAAACCCTAAACCCTAAACCCTAAAAACCTAAAACCTAAACATAAACTAAATAAAACCTTAAAATAAAGTAAATAAAAAAACCTAATGTAAAAAAATAAAAGAAATAAAATAAAATAAAAACCTAAACTAAAACCTAAACCTAAACCTAAACAACAACAACAACAACAAGCCTTTATCCCACTAAGTGGGGGTCGGCTACATGAATCCTTCGTCTCCATTGTGTCCTGTTATGCATCAAATTCTCTTTTAAGTCAAGTTCGGATGTGAAAAGTGGAGGTTAGATAGGTAGTCGACCAGGTAAAACACTTGTAAATAATCATGACATGAATCCTTTAAACCTAAAACCTAAAACTAAAAAATAAAATAAAATAAACAAAAAATTAAATAAATAACCTAAACTAAACTAAAAAATAAAATAAACCTAAAATTAAAAATCCTAAATAAAATAAAAACTAAACCTAAAATAAAAATAAAATAAACTTAAAATAAAATAAACTAAAGACAAAATAAAAACCAAAACCTAAAAAATAAACCTAAAAATAAATAGAAAATAAAACCTAAACCCTAAACTAAAAAAACCTAAACCTAAATTAAAAATAAAAAATAAATAAAATAAAATAAACCTAAACCTAAACTAAAATAAATAAAACCTAAACCTAAACCTAAAAAAATAAACTAAATATAAAAATAAAATAAAATAAAAATAAACCTAAACCTAAACTATAAAATAAACCTAAATATAAACCAAAAAGAAAAACCTAAAATCTAAATCTAAAAATATAAAATAAATATGTAAACCTAAACCTGAAAAAAAACCTAAACCTAAAAAATAAAATAAAAAAACAACTAAATTGAAAAATAAACCTAAACCTAAACCTAAAAAATAAACTAAAATAAAACCTAAACTAAACTAAATAAACCTAAAATAAATAAACTAAACTAAATAAAAATAAAAATAAACATAAATAAAAATAAAAAATTAAACTAACAAATATAAATAATAAATAAACTAATAAACTAAATAAATCTAAACCTATTGGTTTACCTAATTTTAAAAAAAACCCTAAACCCTAAAAATCCTAAACCCTAAATCCTAAACCGTAAACCTTAAATCTAACCCTAAACCCTAAATCTTAAACAACCTAAACCCAACGGTCTACTTTGGTGTGTAATTTTGTTTCTCTCTCTTCCTTCATGATTTTTGATGGCATTTGCACCGTTTTCTTCCCAAATTGAGGGCTTGCTTGGCCTTTGGTTGCTCACATTAATGTCCTCCCTTGATTATAGCTATGGTTTTTTCTTTGCATTGGGGTAAACCCCCCATTTTGGATGATCATGCAAGGGCTTCTGGCCTTTTGGGGGTTCCTGGTCCAAATGTTTTGGTTGCTTCGAAATCTTTCAAAGACGTCCTCACTAGTAAGGGTGGTTGTTCAGGTGAGTCCCTGGAACTTATTTCAACTTCTTTTTGAGGCATGCCTATGATTATCACCTGATCTGATTATGGAAAACTTTACTAAGTCATTTGAATTCACTTTGGTTGGAAAGTTTACTCTTTATAGGCCTAATCATGAAAACATTCGCTCTTTCTTTCATAGTATGAAACTTTTTGGTACTTTTACGATTGGTTTAATTGACCCCCACCAAATTTTGATTCAATTGATGAATGATTTGGATTACTCTCATGTTTTATCTCATCATTTTTTATTTTGTTTTCAATTGCCAAATGAGATTGCTGAAATGGACTCAACTATTTGATATTAAGGAAGAATCCCCAATCATTCTTGTTTGGATTTCCTTCCCTAATATGCAAATTCATTTCATTAACCATCTATTTTTTTTTTACTTTGGGTGCTTTATTTGGTTGGTTGTTGCCAATTGAAGAGGCGACGACTACAAAATCTTGTCCTTCGGTGGCTAGAATCCATGTTGAATTGGACATTACCAAGAAACACCCCAAAGAAATCTAGTTGGGATCTAAAAATTATGGTTATATGCAAATAATTGAATTTAAAAATATCTCTATCTTTTGTTCTCACTGAAAAATTCCATAGGCACGATAATTCTGAATGTCTCATTCTTCATCCTCACCTACAAAAGAAAATCCCTATTAAGGAAACTTTTATTCCTAACCCTAGGCCAACCACTATTAAATATCAGAAAGCTACATAAAAAAAAGGATTTTTTGGATGTTCCTAATGGTTTTTTTTCCTTACTTCTTGTGCAATTGAAGGCTTCTAATGTGGAGAATAATTTTTTTTTCTAAACTTTTGGATGACGATTCTATTTCCTCCGATTTGATCCATACATCCTTGCTGGATTTGATTGATGAAAATGAAGCTTTAATTGAGAATATTAATGATGATATCAATGTTATGCATCATTTGAATTCAATGGAGAATATGGTTTTAGTTCCTCATGATAAGTTGCAAAAAAACTTGATTCTATTATTCAAGTTCAAAATGATTTAAATTCTCAAAAGATTTGGTTTTCTAATAATTTGGGTAATGAAGAGAAAGGACTTGGTGTTCACACTTGCCTTCTTAATAAATCTATTTCTACTCTCTTGCTATTACCAATGCTCATTTGTCTTTAATAAATTCTAATGTTCTAGAAGAAGGAGAACTCACTCTAGGAGATTTCTCCTAAAACTATGACTAATGTTGTTAAATCCTTCTTGAATGATGATTCTATGGGAGAAGAAAATGGTTTCCAAACTTATCATGCTAAAAAAGAAAAATGTTAAAATTTCCCTCCCAAATTGCCAAGAAACACTAGAGCTATTGTGGCCTCCTATCCTCTTAATTAACCTTTTCTTAACCCCATTTTATTTCTTTGTGTTTAATTTTGTTGTTTGGAATGTTAGAGAAATCAATACCCTCTCTATTCATAAATGAATTACAAATCTCTGTTGAATTCATAATATTTCTATACGTATTGTTTTGGAGCCTCTTATTCATGCTAATAAAAGTAACCATGTTGCTAGAATGATCAGTTTCAATAAATTTTTCTAATGTTAGTAATAAGATTTGGTATTTTAGAATAATTTTGTTGATGTTTCTATTCTTGATGATTTTTAACAAGTTGTCAATGCTCAAATCTCTTATGGTGATTATTGTGTTTTGGGCTCTTTCATTTATGCATCTTGTAATAGATATGATAGAAATCTTTTTTGAGATAATTTGAGAAATTTTGCTACCTCTATCAATAAACCTTAGTTTGTTGGTGGAGATTTCAACACAATTGTGTTCTCTTCTGAATGAAGTGGTGGTTGTTCTCCTAATATTCATTCCATGGAAGATTTCTCCAATATGATACTTGATTGTAATTTGATTGATATTGGCTTGAAGGGTTCTAATTATACTTGGCAAAACTCTAGACTTTGGCAAAGACTGATCGATCCTTTTAATACCCATTAGATTAATCAATGGCCTATAACTTCTATTGATCATTTGAACAGATCTTTGTCTGATCATGCTCCTCTTTTGATTTCTATTAAAGATAATTCTAATAGCTTAAAGAATTTCTCTCCTTTTAGATTTAAAAATAAGTGGATTCAGCATATTGATTTTTTTAATATTGTGGCTACTAATTGGAAAGCCCCTTTACATCCTGATAATTTGGTTATGGGGATGAATAGATTTTGGTTTAAACTAAAATGAGTTAAACAAAATATGATTTGGTGGAACAAGCATTATTTTAAAAATCTTTTTGCTAATATCAAGGATTTGGAAATTTTGGTTTGTGATCTTGAAGTTTCTATTATGATGGAACCTTCCAAGGTTATGGACTTGAATAAGGTGAAGGATAAACTTGTTAATTTTCAAAATGTGGAAGAAACCTATTGGTGTAAAAAAGCTGGTAGTAAACATATTGTGGATGGTGACAGGAATACTAGATATTTCCATGCTTTAGTTAATAAAAAAAGTGATTTAAATAATATTGAAAAAATTTAAAAATGATAATGGCGATTTGATTACGAAGAATAATGATATTAAGGATTCAATTATTAATTACTTTAGAAATATGCTTAATAAGAGTTGCACTTATGAAGTTATTTCTAAATCACAATTAATTCTATTGTTACCAATGATGACAATGCTTTTCTTACTATTTTGCTTAATGAAGATGAAATTTATAAAGTTCTTAATAGCATGAATTTAGATTCTGTTGCTGGTCCAAAAATGTTGGCTTATTATTAAAAAAAATGATTTGATTGATGTTGTGGTTGATTTCTTTAATGTTAATCCTTTTCCTAGATATTTTTATAGCACTTCTATTGTTCTCATACATAAGAAAGATAACCCTTACTATTGGAGTTATTTTGGACCTATTAATTTTTGCACCTTCTTCAATAAGTTGATTTCTAAAATTCTTGCAAACAAGCTTAGTCCTTTACTTCATAAGATTATCTCTCTCAACTAAACTGGTTTTATTAAAGGTAGATCTATTTCTAAAAACATTTTACTTGCTCAAGAATTAATTTATCATTTAGATGCTAAGACTAGAGGTGGAAACATTCTTTTCAATTTAGATATTACCAAAGCTTTTGATAATATCTCTTGGGATTTCTTTTTTATATTTTGAACTTATTTGGGTTTTCTGATAAATTTATTTTTCTTATTAAAAATTATATTAATAATGCCTGCTTTTCTATTTTTCTTAATGGGGAAGCTTTGGGATCCTTTATCTCCTAATTTATTATTGCTATTGAATACTTATCTAGGGAGCATCAATGATTTATTCTTAAATAATCCTGTATTAACTCTGATCTTCCTATTTTCATTTAAGCTATGTGGATGATTTCATTTTTTTTTTTTGCAATGCTTCTATTCATCATATCAAGAATTTCAAGAATTTTTTAAATACATTTGGTAGAGAAAGTGGTCTTGCTCAATAATAACAAAAGATTTTATTACTTCTTCGAGTATCCACAATAATAAAATCAATTAAATCCTGCATATCACTAATTTTAAACATCAACATTTACCTCTTAAGCACTCGGGTGCTCCTCTTTTTAAAGGTCCAAAATGATCCCATCTTTTTGATGAGTTAATTCAAAAAATTTAAAATAAAATTTATATTTGGGAATTTCATTTACTCTCCTTTGGTGGCAGGCTCACTATTCTTAAAAACACTCTCAATTCAATGCCTCTATATTTTATTCAAACTATTATTCCCCCTAATTCTACTCTTATTAGAATTAACCACTTGCTTAATAAATCCTTTTGGGGATCCAATAATTCTATTAAAATAATGCATTAGACATCCCGGCATAAATATGTTATGGTCCTTGGGTGAAGGTGGTCTGCAAACCTATTCGTGAAGTTATTACTACCTTATCTCATAAGCTGGTGAAATTTTAGAAAGAATGATATCCTTTGAGCTAATTTTATGATTGAAAAATATTGCCAAGGTAAATCCCCTTTTATCTGTGCTTATAAAGTTGGTGACTCTTTGGTTTGGAAAAGGCTTTGCTCCATTAAATGGGTTGCTGAATCCTTAATATCTTGGGGTATTCATTCACGTTCAACTTTCTTTTGGAAAAATAATTGGATTGGCGATGGTTCTATTGACTCCCTTTTATCTACACACTCTACTACTGCTATCAAAATTAACTCTTTTTGGCTTAATAACAATTGGAATGAAAACAAACTTGCGAATTATATCCCTATTTCTCTTTTTGTTAACTTTAGAAACATCCTTATTTTTCTAATAAACATGATCAAATTCTTTTTAAGCTCTCTTATAATGGTGATTTTGTTCTTAAAGAGGTTTGGAATTTTATTAAAGATAAGTAGAACTCCTCTAATGTTTTCATTAAATTTTGGAATAATATCATTCTGATTTCTTATTCAGTTTTAGCTTGGAGGATTTTGAATAACATAATTATTGTAGATTCCTTGCTCTGGAATAAAGGGTTTTATTTACCTTCTAAGTGATATTGTTCCTTTCATAATGAAAATGTTAATCATGTTTGTGTCAATGCTTGCCATTGCTTCCAAATTATGGATTTGGTATGATGATTTATTTAACACTAACTATTTTCATGGATCCCTTTCTTTATATAAAGTTCTTGAAGGTTGTTTCCACAAAACTGTGAAAGGTCATATCAAAATCTTAATTTCTATTACCCTTATTTGGTTCATTTCGATGGATAGAAATGATGCTAAATATCATGGTATTCTTATGAATCATAAAAGGATCCTCGCTAAAACTAAAGAAAAAATTCATGCTTTGTTTAATGCAAATTTAATAAGTAACATCCATTTTAGATGTTATAAATTTGTGGCTAAAAAATTGGGTCTTAATCTGCCTGATGTTTCTTTCAATAAGACTGCTAGGATTATCCATTGGATCAAACCTAAAGAGAACTTTACTAAAATCAATACTGATGGTTCAGTTTCCCTAATAAATATGGTTGTGGTGGTTTTCTTAGAGATTCCAAAGGTATTGTCATTTGTGCTTTTTCCTATCCCCTCAAAGCCTATTTTGTTATTTATGCTGAGCTTATGGCTGGTAATAAAGCTATAGATATTTGTTTGAACAAAGGCTCTTTAATATTTGGATTGAAGTTGACACTCTTCTTTCATTTGATATGCTCACTTCTAATAAAATGGGAATGCTGACTTATTTTAACTTCTTAATCACACTAAAAACATCCTCTCTCAAGTTTGCTACAAAATTTCTCATATTCTTCATGAAGGTAATGCTTGTGCGGATTTCCTAGCCAATTTGGGTGCTGAATTAAATGAGCTCACTATATTTGATAATAAAAACCTACCTAAGCCCGAGAGGTTTATAGATAACCCTGACCGCCTTACCTCTTTAACTTATGGCTTTATTTGGTCTTTAGATATGGTGTTTTCTTTGAGCGCTTTATTGATTATTACTTTTGTGCTTTCCCCTATAAGGATTGGTCCTTACTGTTCTTCTTTAGGGTCTTGGCTAACCTCATTTTCTATGAGTGCTACCTTGATTGGTGGATGTTGCTGTTTGTTTCTACCCTCTGCCTAGTTGTCTTGGGTGGTTTTTGTTTGATGGCTGCTATTATTCTTTCATTTTTGTCTTAGTGTTGGGCTTTTTGGTGGTTGCTGGTTTCCATTCCTATTTTGGCTCGGTGGCTACTGATTGTTGGTTATTCCCTTTGACTTGTGGCTTGAAGGTAGCTATTTTATGGTTGTTGCCTTCATATTTTCTCTTTGGTGGTGACTATTTGTTCTTTAGGGTTTAGATGGGGCTTTATTTTTCCCTGGTTAGGTTCCTTTCCTCTCTAGTTTGTTGCTAGTGGGTTGGTGGTCCTCCCAGTTTTCCCTTCCTTTGTTTGCTTGTTTTGGTATTTCTTGGTTATTTTGGTGGCCTCCTATTGGGTTGTGGCTATCTACATTCTTTCCTCTCGAATGGGGTTAGCCTCATATCTGGCTAGTTGCTTCCTTATCCTGAGTTGGATCTTCTGCTACTATGGTGGTTGGTTGGGTTTTGTTGGCCAATTGGGTATATGTTGGATGGTTGGTTGGTATGGATGGTTGTGTTGGTTTTTTTCCTCTTCTATTGGTGAACTGGGGTTGTTGGTATTTTTCTCTTAGTTTGATTTCGGTGGAGGCTATTTGTTGTGTTATTTTTCTATTTTGTTGATTGGGGATTGGTGGTGGTTTTTATTTTGGTTTGGTTCTTTTGGTTGGTCTCCTATAATGGTCTTCCTCTCTTGGTTGCAGCTACTTATCTTTTGGCTAATTTCTTATTTGGGTGGTAGCTTAGATGTGGGTCTGATTTCTCCTACTGCCCTTCCAGTTTGCTGGTGGGCTTGGTGGCTTTATTGGTTGTTTGCTTCTATTTGTTGCTGGTGAGCTCTTGTGGTTTTCTTGGTCTTAGTTTTGGATTTGTTGTCATTTTGGGTTGGCTGGTTGAAGGCTATTTAGTGGTTGTTGTTTTTCTTTGGGTGGTGACTTGGAGTTTATTTTTGCTATGGGTATTACCTTTTTCTAGTGTATTTTGTTCTCCTTATTTCCTAATACCTGCCTTTAAGTTTGTGGTAGTGGTTTTACTATTGCTCTAGCTATTCTTGGTGGTAGCTTTACTGGATGCTCTTTTGGTCTTGTTGTTTATCTAACTTGGTGGAGGTGCGACTGCCCTTTTATCTCTTGCTTCTTTGCTTGGGTTATCCTCTGATTGGATATGATTTGTGGTTGTTGTTAGTATTAGTTGTACCCTCTATTTTGGTGTTGGTTTGCTTTTGCTTTGGAGACAATCATGGGATGGTACTTTAGCTTTGGGACTATCTTTTCTAGACTGTGTTGTTATCTCTGTTAATGATGCTTACTCTTTTGGTATTTCTCTTCCCATTTGGCGTTTGCTTTTGTGGTGTTCCTGCTGTACTGTTGTTGTCCTTGATGGATGGTTATTAGTCTATCTTACTGGGCTTGGTTGGTGGCTTTGTGGTTGGATGTTCTATTTATTGGTTGGAAGACTTTGCGGCCTTGTTGGATGCTGGTCCTTGGATGATTTCCTACATGAGGTATACTAGCTATGATGGGCTTGATGTTTCCCTCTCTTTCTTCTTTTGGCTGGTCGCACTATATGTAAATGTAACCCTTCTTCTGAAGTTTGGATGCTTACATATAGTGTTGCTCCTTGAGATGATTGCGACTAAGCCTGAGCCTTTTCATTACTTTACTCTTTATCTTTGATGTTTCTTTTTATGCCTATTTAATTGTACTCATCCTTTCCTTAGTATGTTGAAGATTTCTTTTATAGGTTGGGAGACTTGCACGTGGATTTTGCTGTTATCAAAGAAAACAAGTGGATTTGGCTGTTGCTCATATGGATTTTCTACTATTGTTGATTTGGTTTTTCTTTTGCTTTTCTTTATTTATTATTGCAATAGTTATGGGATTTATCTCTTTAGATTTTATTGTAGCTCTTTGAGCATTAGTTTAGAGATTTATCCCCTTTAAGGACTTTGTACTACTTATTTTGTGGCAATAAAATTCTCCTAATTTTTCTATAAAAAAAACTAACCCTAAACCCTAAACCTTAATCCTACAAACTTAAACCCTAAACGTAAAACCATAAACCCTAAAAAACCATAAACCTAAACCCTAAAACCCAAAATCCTAAACTCTAAAAAACTCCAAACCCTAAACCCTAAATCCTAAACCCTACAACCCTAACCCCTAAACCCAAAACTAACCCTAACCCCTAAACCAACCCTAAACTATAAACTATAAACCCTAAATCTAACCTAATGCCTAAAACCTAAACCATAAACCTTAAACCCTCTAAACCCTAAACACTAAAACCCTAACTCCTAAACAAAACTCTAAAACCCTAAACCCTAAACTAACTAAAACCTAAAACCTTAAAAAACTTGCAAACAAAACCTTAAACCTAAACAAACTAAACCTAAACTAAAACCCTAAACCCAAAATGCTAAACTCAAACCTAAACCCTAAAAACTACCCTAACTAATAGAAACCCTCATAAACCTAACCTAACCCTAAACTAAACTCTAAACCCTAAACCAACCCTAAACCCTAAAACCTAAAACTTAAAAACTAAACCTAACCCTAAACCCCAAACCCTAAACCTTAAACCCTAAACATAAAAAAAATAAATAAACTAAACATAAACCTAAATCTAAACACTAAACTAAAAATAAAAAAAATGAAAATAAAAATAAAACATAAACTAAATAAAATAAAAATAAAAAACATAAAAATAAACATAAATTGAAAAAATAAATAAACTTAAACCTAAACCTAACTAAAATAACCTAAATAAAATAATTTAAAACTAAAAATATAAACCTAAAATAAAAATTTAAAACCTAAACCTAAACCTAAACAAAAATAAAGCATAAACCTAAAATAAAAATAAAACCAAAACTTAAACAAAATAAAAAAAACTTAAACACAAAAAACCTAAATAAATAAATAAAAATAAACCTAAAACCTAAACCCCTCGTGCTCTGGCAGTTTCCCTTTTCCCTCTCATTTTTAGTTTTCTAGCCACTTCATGCTGGCTATTTTTGTGCAATTCTCACAAGATTCCTTCAGGAATCGATAGCCACTGGCCAATTTAGTGTCTTCCTTGATTTTGGCATCTTCCCAATGATTCCTTGGGGAAAACCAAAGGATTCTACAGATCCTGCTAGGGCATCTACTACCTTGGCTTTGGCTACTTTGAAATCATTCAAAAATGTCATCACTGGTAAGGATGGCTATTTAGGTGAGTCACTGGAACTTATTTTGACTTCTTTTTGAGGCATGCCTGCAGTTATGTGCACTGATCTGATTGTGGAAAATCTTGCTAAGCCATTTGAATTCACTTTGGATTTTACTCTTCAGGCTTAATTTGAAAACTATCACTCTTTCTTTCATAGTCAAAACTTTATGGTGTTTTTTTTATTAGTTTAATATAATATATTTTGATTTAGTTGATGAACATTTGGATTACTCTCATGTTTTTTGTCATCATTCTTATTTTGTTTTAATTTCCAAATTAGGTGAAATGGACTCCACTATTTAATATTAAGGAAGAATCCCCAATCATTCGGTTTGGATTTCTCCCCAATATGCGAATTCATTTTGTTAACTGTTGACCTCACTTTTGGAGTGAGTTCTCAACCTCCTCATCATTGATTTAGGACTCTTATAGACAAGAGCTAGTTTGAAGACACTTCTAGTGATTCTGAACACTTAACCTAAACCTAGAGACTTAGAAGGTTTAGTCATAGGAGTGGGTTATGCCTTAGGGACTTAGGGAGACTTGCCTACCCTATAGCCTAAACTCAATCCATGTTTTTTTCTCCAATCAAACCCCAAATTCAAATTCCAAATTCAAAAATCAAATTTCCAAGATTCATAATCAATCCCAAAATCAAATCAAATTCTCAAACTCTTCCATAAGCCTTATGATTGAATTCCATGGCCTTACCCTTAGCCAAATTCAATTGATTTTCTCCAAGATCAATTCAATCCTTCAATCAATCTTCAAATTCAAACTTGACTCCAAGTGATTGAATCCCAAAACAAATCCAAGCTCCAAAATCCTTCCTAAGCCATATGATCCACTCTCATAAGTTAGCCAAAATCCCTTTAAACTAAATCAAAATCAATTGATTTCTTTAAATCAATTATTCCATTATTTATATTCACAAATTTAAATGAAATATAAACTCCATGATCAAGACCAAATCAAACTAAATCAAATCAAGACCCTCTAAGCCAAGACCAACCTCCATGAGCTAAAGCAAATCTTAACCCAAATCAAGCTAAAATTAATTGATTTCTTTATAAATCAATTATTTCATCATTTATATTTGCAAATATAAATGAAGCCTACATTCTAATGATCAAACAAAATGAAACTAAATCAGTTTCCTTCTAAGCCCTTTTTGACCTACCTCCATGAGCTTAGTCAAATTTGCTTCCAAATCACTCCAAACTCATGTGATTTTCTTATAAGTCATTTATATCTTCATTTATATTCCCAAATATAAATTAAATCTACATTAAAATGACCAAAACCCAATCCAAAATCAAATAAAAATTCAATCTAAGCCCATTGAGCCAATTCTTTGGACTTAGCCAAATCCTATCCAAATCAAGTCAAAACTAATGTATTTTCTTATAAATCAATCATTCCTTCAATCTTATATCTAAAGATAAATGAAACCTACAATCATAGAACCAAACTAAGGTCAACCAAAGTAAAGCCCAACTTAGCCATTTTGGCTTTAAAATTCAAAGTGAACCAAAACCTATTGAACTCTGAATTGATTTTAGTTAGATTTTATATTTTAATCTCAGGCTCATAAATAAATCCAAACAAACTTAAATCAAGCCAAAACCAAGCCAATTGACCCACTTAAGCTCACTTGACCCAAAGTGACCTAAAGGACCCTTTTGAGCCAAGTTCTAATCCAACCCAAATTGGATTGAACCAAGTGCATCCAAGCCTCATATCATGACCAACAATCACCCTAGAGTGATCAATTGCCATGTATTGGGTCAAACCAAGTCAACTTGGTCATTTGGCCAAGTCAATCCTTAGCCCAAATGAACCAAAACTAGCCAAAACTCATGCTACACCAAATTGGTTGAAACCATTGATTCACATCAACCCATGATCAATGTTTGAACATGACTTGCCCATCAATTGAGCCAAACCAAACCCAATTGGCCCATTGACCCAAGTTGACCCAAATTTTCCTAAAGGGCCAAATTGGTTCAAATCATGATCCAACCCAAATTGATTGTAACCAATGGCTCAAGTTCATTCCAAATAAATTTTGAACTTGACCAAAGCTCCAATTTGATCAATTGGACCCAACCTAGCCCTATTGACCCACTTAGCCCAAATTGACCTAAAGGGTCGATTTAGCCTAAATCAAAATTAAATCCAAATTGATTCAAACCAAAGACTACATTCATCTTCAATTAGCCAATTGAACATGAATGAACCCAAGCGGTCAATTGGCCAACTTGTCCCATTTGACTCATTTGATTTGAAATGAGCCAAAATCAATTCTAGGCTAAATTAAATCAAATTGATCATACAAAAACACTTCAAATCATCATTTGAACCTATCCTAAGCCTTGGTTTGACCCAATTTGACTAATTGGTCAACCCAAACCCAACATGACTCAATGTGACCCAAATGACCCAAATTGAGCCAAATCCTTTGAAACCAACTCATGGCATCTTGGGAACTGATCAAACCCAACCCAAACCCACTTAAGATCAGCCCAAAATTAGTATAAACCCATTTAGAACCAAATCCAAGGCAAATCCCTCATGGATCCTCCCTCCCATAAAGGATTCCACCCATTTATGGCAAAGACCACTCTCCCATCATTTTTGGCAGCCATCAAACACCCCAAATGTGGTTCTACCTAGTTTCTAGCCCACTATTAGTTAGCTAGGATTGCCCACATCCCATCATCTTAATGGGATTTTTGGCCACCTCCTTGTAAGGGAAAAAAGAAGCCCCCAAAGCATAATATTCTACACTAGCCACACTTCAAGAGCTTTTCTAAGCAACCAACACCATTTCCCCACTTCCCTTGAGCTGAAAAACACCAAAATTGAGCAATTTTTGATAAGAAGGTGACAACTATTGGTGGATACAACATTCCAAGTGGAGGCAAGAGTCTAGACTCATCCCAAAGCTTCATCTTGCACTTAGGAGCATGCTCGGGTCAACACAGCTGCCAAAAACAATCCCTCACAAGGTAATTTCAAAAACTGTAGTGCATAGGAGCTTCCATTTGTGATGGTATTTGTTGTATTTTAGGAAATTTCCACAGATACCCACAGTGCTTTTCATTTCACACTATCATAATGAAAATTTGGGAAGTTTTCCAATGAGAATCATTGGAAAATCAAGCCCGGATGGACCCTCCCATTCAGTTTTCTATTCGTGTTGGCTTCATTCATTGGGATGGAGAAATCCAACCGTGATCTCCTTAAATAGGGATGGATAATGTGATTAAATGTTAGATGCACTCGATTTCAGCCCTTAGATCATCGGGTTTGATCTGGACAATCCAATTTGAGATCGACGGTCCAATCAAAATCACAGCTTTTCCCGCTCATTTACCGCATCAATATTGCATGCCAAATTAGATCATGCCATGCTGCCTAATCGCATAGCGATGCATGGAATAGCGTGGTCCGTCACTCGGTGTTTCACTAGGTTAAGTAAGAAATTATGGATTTGTAGCTTTTAAAATTTTTTAAAATCACCTAGAACTTTAAAAATTCATAAAAAATAAGATACTTAACAAACAATTACAAGTTTGGGCTCATTGGATTCATCTTTTTGAGAGGAATCTGACAAACCCCAAATCCTTAATTTTTACTAAGTATTCTAAGCTTAATTTAGGTTTTACTAAAATAAAATTTCATAAATTAAATTATAAAAATACAAATTAGATTGATCTAAAATTTTTAGGGATTTAAACTAAAGTTAAAATACACCTACCATAAAAATTTCATGTTAAAAAGATTTCTGGATAAGGAGATATTGAATTTTGAGGTTCAAATAGTCTATTTTAGTGAAATAAATTAATAGATTTTATAAAATCATAAAAAATCATTTAAATCAGATAAAACTTTGAAAAATTATAACAAATCATAGAAAAATTCAAAAATATAAACAAAGGCTCATGGTAAAGGTATTTTAGAGAGGAATCCATTACAATTATCATTAATTGATTTTGAATAATAACTTGGGCTTAATTAAGGTTTAATTAAAAAGTTAATTATTTTAACTATTCTTTAATTAATTAACTAGTTAACCTCAAATTTTTTTAGATTGTTTAGGGGGAGGACCTTTGCCTCCCCTATTTTTCTTGGGATTTATTGGTTGATTAATTGAAGAAATTGATTGATTAAGCCTAATTACCTTGTTAACTTAATTAAGTGATAATTAACAATATGAACAATAACTTTCTTAATTAATTTGGTCATTTATCACTACTTAATAGTGAGGATACTTAGAGAATTGGATTGGGGTTTCTCTCCTAATCTTTTCCAAAATTTCCTTCACTTTTTCAAGAGAAATTAATTAAGGATTAATTGATTAATTAATTACTTAATTATTTTAATTAAATCTTAAAATACATCCAAACCTAATTAATTCATGGGTAGATCTTTAGGTGTTTAATAGCCTAAAAAGATTTAATGAAATTATGATTTATCCATATGTGTGGAAAAATCATAAAAGTAATTTATTAAGTTCTTTAAGCTTAATTAACTATTAATTGTGAGCCAATTGCATTAGACCCTCTCATTTCATAGGACCATTGCTAATTTACTTTTCAATTCATTTGCATATGACATTGGCTCATAATTATTTAGTTAATTACCTTAAGGTAACATAGGTAAGGTTAATTAATTGAGTTAATTCATATCTTAACTTAATTAATCCATAAAATCAACCTAATTACCTTCTCATTAAATCAAATTAACCTACAAATATGAGATGGGGTTAGAATTAGTAAAACTTTTTTTTCTCTTTCCTTAAATCAAGTTAAACATTAAAAGTGACATTAAAAAGCTTTGGTTTGTTTTAAATGGCTTTATTTGATATGGTTGTCCTTAGGAATTAATTTGATTGAATGAAATCATATGTTTATGTTTATTTATTCCTCTCCAATCATATTAAATGTTGTATGTCATTTGACTCATGCATTCATCTTTTGCAAAATTAATTAAATTAAATGGTTTCCTTTATGTCAAGCTTGCATGTGTTGATTTAATTTGATATATGTGTGGCTATTATCCTTATTAAATCCAAATGTATTTTTTTGAAGCTTATAAATGAATGACTATATATGCTATGAATGCTAGTTATAAATACATAGGAGATGTTTGTGATTATACCCTATGTGTGTGGATTGAAGCTTTCTTTTCTTTTATTCATGTGTAGCTTTACATGCATTTTAATGTTAGTATGTATATAGTCCAGACATCCCAGGAATACGATGCTTTAGTTAGCCCCAAGGAGGTCATTTGATTACCTCACTTCCTTGGTTAATAAAGAAAAGTACTTATTTGATTTTATTTACATGTATCTCTATATTAGAATTTCAATAAGAACTTTAATCCACTGTAGTGTTTATTTTTGAGATGTAAATAGGGGGACACCACACAGATCTAAAGGGACACTTATTGAACTGATCGGGTACGACACTGAGATATGAAATACTATCTCAAAAGATAGAGATACTACCCTTCAGTGGACCTAATCACCTAATAAAGACTCCTAAGGCATGATGGGTCTTCAAATATATAAGAGATTTTTGCCCTACTTTACATGGATGAATAAAGCAGGATTTATATTAAATCAGGTTCTAAGGTTTCGCATGGGGGAAAGCCCCCATAGTTAATTACATCCTAGAAAAGGTGAATTCCACCTTAGGACTGAACATCAAACCATCATCAAACATGATTGAACGACTAGGCCATAAGAGAATGGCCTAATGCTCAACTTAATGAGGAGAGTAGCCTCTGAGGATCTGACCTTATCGCCTTTTTTTAATCAGCACAACTATGGGTGATCAATAGTACCCTTGTTGATCTTTGTTGGGATGTTGAGAACCTGGATAAAAGATGTCTATGAAGGATCTGGACCAATGTTGCATGGAGGAACCACAACATCAATCGACACAAAAAGACCAACACAGGCAACACCACCAACTTCGTACTTCGCAACCTCTTCTCTGCCTTCTTTAAGATCACCTTTCAATAAAATCAGCTCAACCAGGGTTTAGGGTTTTGGGTTAGGAATTTTTAGGCTTTAGGGTTTAAGGTTTAGGGTTTAGGGTTGTAGGTTTAGTGTTGTAGGTTTAGGGTTAGTTTTAGGTTTTAGGGTTTAGGGATTGAAGGTTAAGGTTTTTTTTTTTGAAAATTAAGTAAATAGATAGGTTTAGATTTATTTAGTTTATTTATTATTTACTTTAGTTTTCTTTATTTTTTATTATTATTTAGGTTTTCTTATTTAGTTTAGTTTATTTTGGGCTTTTATTTAGGGTTTTATTTTAGTTTATTTTAGGTTTATTTTACTTTAGAGTATTATTTTAAATTTATTTTTAGGGTTTAGGTTTTATTTTAGGTTTAGGTTTAGGTTTTAGGTTTTATTTTAGTTTATTTAGTTTAGTTTAGGTTTATTTTTAGTTTATTTTATTTTATTTACTTTAGGTTTAGGTTTTATTTATCTTAGTTTAGTTTATTTTAGTTTAGGTTTAGGTTTATATTATTATTTTATTTTATTTTATTTTAAGTTTAGGTTTTTTTTTTAATTTAGGGTATAGGATTATTTTTTAATTTATTTTTAGGTTTATTTTTATGTTTAGGTTTATATTTAGTTTTTATTTTATTTTATTTTAGATTTATTTTATTTTCATTTTACATTTAGTTTTTATTTTATTTAGGTTTTTTCTTCTTAAGTTTAATTTATTTTTTAGTTTATTTTTGGTTTTTATTTATTTTATTTTAATTTATTTTATTTTAATTCTTTATTTTTTATTTAGTTTATGTTTAGTTTAGTTTTATTTTATTTTTTATTTTATTTATTTAGGTTTAGATTTTTTTTAATTTATTTTATTTTAGGTTTTATTTAGTTTAGGTTTAGGTTTTTGTGGTTTAGGGTGTGGTAGTTTGGGGTTTAGTGGATAAATTTATTTATTTATTTGTTTTATTTAGTTTAGGGTTTTAGGGTTTAGGGTAGGGTGGGTAGGGTTAATGAGGGTTTGTAGGGTAGGTTTAGGATTTAGGGTAGGGTTTAGGATTTTTTAGATTAAGAAACCAGTAGGTTTAGTTTATTTAGTTTATTTTATTTATTTTAGTTCATTTTATTTTTAATTTAGATTTCTTATTTATTTTATTTATTTAGTTTATTTATTTTAGTTTAGGTTTATTTTAGTTTACTTTTAGATTTAAGTTTAGTCTATGTTTATTTTTTAGTTTAGTTTTATTTTTAAGTTATTTTTTGGTTTATTTTATTTTATTTAGGTTTAGGTTTTATTTTATTTTCTAGGTTTAGATTTTTTTTTTATTTTAGGTTTATTTTTAGGTTTTATTTTTATTTTAGGTTTATGATTATTTTTAGTTTTTTTATTTTATTTAGTTTAGGGTTCAGGTTCAATTTATTTTAGGTTTTGGTTTAGGTTTTAATTATTTTAGTTTAGGTTAATGTTTATTTTATTTTGTTTATTTTAAGGATTAGGATTTTTTTATTTTGGGTTTAGGTTTTATATTTGTTTATTTTAGGTTTTATTTTTAGTTTATATTTTAGTCTTTATTTTATTTTATATTAGGTTTATTTTATTTTAATTTCATGTTTAGTTTTTATTTTATCTTGGTTTTTTATTTTTAGGTTTATTTTATTTTGTAGTTTAGTTTAGGTATTTATTTTATATTTATTTTAGTTTAGTTTTTATCTTTTATTTTATTTTATTTTATTTTTAGATTAGGTTTGGGTTTAGGTTTAGGTTTATTTAATAGGTTTATTTTAATATTTTTTATTTTATTATAATAGTTTTTTATTATCATATTTAGGTTTATTTAGAGGGTTTATGATTGGGAGTGGTAGGGGGGTTTATCAGTTTATTTGAGGTTTAGGGTTTAGGGTTTAGGAGGGCCCAGGTTTAGGTAGGTTTAGGAGGGAGGATTAGGGTTATGAGGTTGGTGGTAGGATTTAGGGTTTGGGTGGTTGGGAGTTTAGGTCAGGGAGTTTATGGTTATTTTATTATTTTATTTATTTGGGTTTAAGATCAGGATATTAGGGTTTAGTTAGGGTTTAGCCTAGGTTTAGTGTAGGGTTTTAAAATTAAACAAACCAAGATGTTTAGGTTTATTTATTTATTTAGTTTATTATTTATTTAGTTTATTATATTTATTTTAATTGGTTTATTTTATTTTATTTATAGTTTATTTATTTTAGTTTATTTAGTTTAGTTTATTTTATTTTAGTTTAGTTTTATTTTTATTTTATTTTAAGTTTAGTTTATTTTATCTTTTTTTTATATTTATTTAGTTTTATTTTATTTTTGGTTTAGTTTAGTTTATTTTTATTTATTTATTAGTATGTTTTAGGTGTTTTTAGGTTTACATTTATGTTTATTTATTTAGGTTTAGTTTATTATTTATTTTAGTCTTTATTTTAGGATCAGGTATTTGGTTTAAGGGGTTGTTTTTAGGCCCAGGGCCTAGGATCTAGGTCAGTGGCCTTTGGGGTGGGGCTTAGGTTTAGGTTTAGGGCCCAGGGTTTAGGGTTTAGGGTAGGGTAGTCAGTGGGTTTGTGGTTTAGGGTGATTGGCCATGGTTTAGGAGTGGGTTTAGGGTGTGTCAGTATCCATTTTTTAAATGAGTAAACCCAGGTTTAGGTTTTCTTTATTTTTTTAATTTATTTTTATTTTATTTTTTATCAAGTTTATTTTTTATAATTATATATTTTAGTTTATTTATATTTTATTTTTTTAGTTTAGGTTTTTCTTAGTGTTTTTATTTAGTTTTAGCCTATTTTATTTTTTAGTTTAGTTTTATTTATGTTATTTTAGTTTAGTTTTATTTTTATCTTAGGTTTATGTGTTATTTTATTTTTTAGGTTTAGTTAAGTTTTTTTATTTAGTAGGATCTTTTAGTTATTATTGTTTAGGGTTTATTTAGGTTTATTAGATTTATTTAGCCTTTAGCTAATCAGTCCAGCCCAGGATCATCTTTATTTATGTAGTTTTCTAGTAGTAATTTATATCCATCTAGGTCTTATCTTGGCCTATCAGGGCCCAGGGTAGGCCTGTAGGGCCCAGGATCATGCCTCAGTTCTGGGTCAGAGATCAGTACCCATCCAGGATCTTAGTTTCAGGCCTGGGCCCAGTGGCCCAGGTCAGTGCCTCAGGGGCCTGTGGCTAGGCCCAGGTCAGGCCTGTAGGGCCCAGGGTCAGTAGGCCTGGTGGCCCAGGGTGCATCAGTGGCTCCAGGGCCTTAGGGCCCAGTTTAGGGCCAGGGCCTAGGCTCAAGAGCCCAGGTGTGGTAGGGCCTGTTTGTAAGAGCCCAGGGCAGTGGGTTTAGGTCTTTAAGTGGGCCCAGGATTTAGGGTTTTTAGGTCAGGTCAGGGCCTTTTAAAAATCATTTATCTAGAGTAGTCAGGTAGGGTCAGTTAGTTGGTAGTGGGTAGGTCTGGTAGAGGATCTTGGGGTTTAGGGTATTAGGTTATTTATGGTTTTTAAAAACCATGCATAACCCAGGTTTAGTATTTAGTTTATTTATTTATTTTTAATTTATATTTATTTTATTTTATTTTTATTTATTCATTGTTTTATTTAGTTTAGTTTATTTATTTTAGGTTTATTTGTTTTAGGTTTTTATTTAGTTTATTTTTCCGTTTAGGTTTAGTTTATGTTCATTTTAGTTAGTTTTATTTTTATTTTTATTTTTAGTTTAGGTTTTATTTTTTATTTTCAAGGTTTAAGTATAAGTTTTTATTTTATTTTTGTTACATTTATGTTTTATGTTTTTATTTTAGGTTTATTTTTTTGGTTTTATTTTTTAGTTTAGGTTTAGGTTTATTTTAGTTTATTTTATTTTATTTAGTTTTAAGTTTAGATTTATAATTTTATTTTATTTATTTAGTTTAGGTTTTATTTATTTTTTTATTTATTTTAGTTTTATATTTTTTTAGTTAATTTTATTGTTGGTTTTATTGTTTTTTTTTAGGTTTATAGTTTAGGTTTATTTATTTTATTTATTTTATTTTAGTTTATGTATGATTTTATTTTAGGTTTTTAGGTTTATTTAGGTTTAGGTTTTATTTAGTTTATGATTATTTAGTTTATTTATTTATTTATTAGTTTTATTTAGATTTACATTTTGGGTTTTATTAGTTTAGGTTTAGATTTATTTTATCTTTATAGGTTTAGGTTAGTATGAGTTTAGTTTATTTTATTTATTTATTAGGCACATTTATTTAGGCTTGGTTTGGCCTAGGGTTGCCTGTGGTAGTTTAGGGCCCAGGGCCTTTTGGGTATGGCCCAGGATTTATTTAGTTTATTTATTTTATCCATTTATTTAGGTTTTATCTTTAGGTTTATTTTTATCTTTGGTAGGGTTTATTTATGGGTTGGCCTATATCTTGTGGCCCAGGTCAGCCTGCTATCTTAGCCTATCTTGGCCTTAGCCTGGGCCAAACTCATTAGGGTCTGTTAGCCCAGTTTAGCCTATTTTTGTGGCCTAGTCATGGTTTAGGTTCACAGGTTTAGTATTTAAATCCAGTCATTTTAGTCTGGGCCCAGGTTTATCAGGCTAGGTTGCGCTCAGTCCCTCAGGCCTAGTATTTATCCATCTAGCCCAGGCTTAGGCCTTGTGGGCCCAGGACTCCAGGGCCTGTGGCCTGTGGCCCAGCCCAGTGTCACTCAGTGGCCCAGTCAGGGTCAGTCTGGTGGCCTTTGGCTCAGGTGGCCTAGGATATAGGGCTCAGGCCTAGGTTTAAGGCTTAGGGCTCAGGGCCTAGTGGGGCCTGGGGTGGCCCAGGGCCAGTGGCCAGGGGGCCTGATCATCTTTGGGTCATGTCAGGTCAGTCTTTTCTTTTATCTTTATTTAAAAACCTTTTTATGCAAAGTGGTAGGTTTATTTATTTATTATTTATTTGTTTATTTTATTTTTATTTTATTTAAGTTTATTTTTTCTTTTATTTAGTTTTTTATCTTTTATTTATCTTAGTTTAGGATTTTAGTTCATCTTTTTAGGTTTAGGTTTAGGTTTAGGTTTATTATTAAGTTATTTTATTTTATTTATTAGTCAGGTTTTATTTTTATTTTAGGTTTAGTTTATTTAGTTTAAGTTTTATTTTTATTTATTTAGGTTTAGGTTTAGTTTAGTTTATTTATTTTATTTAGTTTAGTTTAGTTTAGGTTTAGTTTATTTTAGGTTTGGTTTAGATTTTATTTTAGTTTAGTTTACTTTATAGTTTAGTTTATTTTATTTTATTTTAGGTTTATGTTTTGATTTTTTTAAGTTTAGGTGACCTTTAGTTATTTTTAGGTTTTATTTTTGGGTTTATTATGTAAGTGTAGGTTTCTATTTCGTTTTAATTTTATTTTATTTTTAGGTTTATTTTATTTTTATTTTAAGTTTAGGTTTTTTTTTTGGTTTAAGACTTAGGTTTTATATTTTATTTAGTTTATATTTTTAGGTTTAGTTTTTAGTTTTATTTTACATTTTAGGTTTATTTTATTTTTTATTATTTATTTTATTTTATTTAGGTTTTATATTTTAGTTTCAATTTTATTTATTTTATTTAGTTTAGTTTTTTTTTCTTTTCTTTTAGGTTATAGGTGAGTTTATGTTTTATTTGATCTTAATTTTATTTATTTTGGTAGGTTTATTTATTTATTTTATTTTATATTTTATTTTAGCTTTAGGTTTGGGTTTTGGCCTAGCTCAGTGTCAGGCCTGGGCTCTGGCCTCAGGGCCTAGGGCCTAGGCCCAGTGGCCTAGAGTAGGGCTCCAGGATTTAGGGCCTAGGGCAGTCAGGTTTAGTAGGGTTAGGGCCTGTGGTGTAGGGTGGCCAATTGGAAAGTTTAGGGCCTGTGGCCTAGGGCCTAGGGTTAGGGTTTAGGGTTGTGGCTCAATTTTGGCCTAGGGTTTGGCCTAGGGTTTAGGGCCTAGGGTGGTTCAGGATGTAGGTTTAGGGCTCAGGGTTAGAGTTTATTTATTCTTTATTTATTTATTTTAAAGCAAGCAAACCAGATGGTTATTATTTATTTTTTTATATTTATCTTTATTTTTATTTTATTTAGGTTTATTTTAATTATTTGATTTAGTTTATTTTAAGTTCATTTATCTTAGTTTAGGCTTTTATTTTAGTTTATTTAGGTTTAGGTTTAAGATTTTTTTAGTTTTATTATTTTATTTTATTTTAGATTTAGTTTTTATTTTATATTTTAGGTTTAAGTTTATGTTTTTATTTTATTTTTAGGTTTAAGGATTTATTTTACGCTTATTTTAGGTTTTATTTTTAAGTTTGGGTCTTTATTTTTAGTTTATTTTATTTATTTAGGTTTAGTTTAGGTTTAGTTTATTTTAGGTTTAAGTTTATTATAGGTCTCTTTGTTTAGGTTTAGGTTTTATTTTATTTATTTTTATTTTTATTTTCTTTACTATAGTTTAGGTTTTATTTATTTTTATTTTATTTAAGTTATTTGTTTTTAGTTTAGCTTTTATTTATTTTATTTTATTTAGTTTTATTTTATTTTATTTTCTTTAGGTTTTGGTTTATGTTTGTTTAGTTTTTATTTAGATTTTTATAATTTTATTTTAGGTTTTAATTAGTCTGGGTTTAGGTTTTACCTTTGTGGTTTAGGATTGGTGGGTAGTGTTTAGGGTTTGGTTTTAGAGGTTTAGGGGCCCAGGGTTTAGGGCTCAGGCCCAGGGTAGGGTAGGCAGGGTTTGATTTAGAGTTTAGGGGGTAGGTAGGGTTTAGGTTTGTTTAGGGTGTTTTGTTTTGAACGAGAACAAATCGATTCAACATTTCTTCTTTATTTGTTTAGTTTATTTAGTTTATTTTATTTATTTTAGTTTATTTTATTTTATTTTATTTAGGTTTAATTTTTAGTTTAGTTTATTTATTTTAGGTTTATCCATTAATTTAGGTTTTCTTTAGATATTTTTTTAGGTTTATGTTTACGTTTATTTTTAGTTGAGTTTTTTTTTTTATTTTATTATTTAGGTTTAAGTTTTATTTTTTTTATTTAGGTTTAGGTTTTTTTATTTTTTTTGATTAGTTTTTTTAAATTTTTATTTTAGGATTATTTTTATGTTTTATTTTTTTTTAGTTTAGGTTTATTTTGAATTATTTTATTTTATTTAGTTTAGGGTTTTAGTTTAGTTTATTTTAGGTTTAGGTTAGGTTTATTTATTTTAGTTTAGTTCATTTTAGGTTAGTTTTATTTTATTTCATATTTTATTTTTATTTTAGGTAGGTTTTTACATATTTATGTTTATTTAGTTTTATTTTGTCTTTTAAGTTTTTATTTTTTTTATTTTATGTTTAGTTTTAATCTTATTTAGGTTTTATTCCATGTTTATTTTATTTTTTTAGTTTAGTCCAGGTTTTATTTATTTTATTTATTTATTAATTTTTATCTTTAATCCAGATTTATGTCTTAGTTTATGTTATTTTATCTTATTTATGTTTTAAGCTCATGAGGTTAGGTTTAGGTTGGCCCAGGGAGGTTAGGCCTGGAGGGCCAGTGGGCCCAGTGGGTCATGGCCTGGGGCCCAGGGCCCAGTGATCAGGCACAGATAAGCCCAGGGTCTTAGGGCCTGTGGCCTTGCAGGGCCTCAGTAGGGCCAGTGGCCCAGGCCTAGTGGCTCAGCCTCAGTGGCTCAGGCCTCAGTCAGTGGTCAGGTGGTCAAGTGGCCTGTAGCCCAGGGCCCAGGGCCTTGGCCCAGGACTCCAGGATCCAGATCAGGGCCTGGGCCTGTGTCAGTCAGGGCCCAGGGCCCAGGGCCCAGGGCCTGGCTCAGTGGCTCAGGTCAGAGTGAGCCTAGGGTCTTGGGCCCAGTGGCCCATGATCTGGGCCTAGGCCAGTCAGGCTCAGGGCCCAGGGCCTGTTTCCAGGGCTCAGGCTCAGGGCCTGGTCCACAGGGTTTAGGGCTCAGGCCAGGTATCAGTGGCCTGGGCTAGGTCTTAGGATTTAGGTTGTCAGTGTATAGTTAGGTCTGGGTAGTTTAGCCTAGGGTTTAGGCCAGTTATTTATTTATTTTATTTATAATTTTATTTTAAAAAGAAAAGTGGTAGCTCACGATTTAGTTTATTTTTTATTTAGTTTAGTTTATTTTATTTTATATTTTGATTTGGATTTATTTATATTTTTATTTAGATTAATTTATTTATTTTAGGGTTATTTATTTTAGTTTAGGTTTTTCATGTTAATTTATATTTTAGGTTTAGGCTTGTTTTGCTTTATTTTAGTTTATTTTATTTTATTTTATAGCATAGGTTTTATTTTTATTTTATGTTTAGGTTTAGGTTTTATTTTATCTTTTAGGTTTAAGGTTTATTTTAGTTTTAGTTTTAATTTAGGTTTATTTTATTTTAGTTTATTTTTATTTTAGTTTAGGTTTAGGTTTAGGTTTATTTACTTTAGTTTTGTTTATTTTAGTGTAGTTTAGGTTTATTTATTCTTATTTTAGGTTTAAGTTTTTTATATAAAGTTTAGGGTTTAGGTTTAATTTTTATATTTATTTTTAGATTTATTTTTAGGTTTATTGTTAGGTTTAGGTTTTTATTTAGTTTTTATTTTATTTTATTTTAGGTTTATATTTTTATGTTAGGTTCTGTTTTATTTTATTTAGGTTTTTTTTTATTTTTTTTAGTTTAGTTTAGGTTTCTATTTATTTTATTTTGTTTAGTTTTTATTTTTTATTTTTTTTCTTTTTAGGTTTAAGTTTAGGTTTAGGTTTAGGTTTTAATTTATGGTTTTAGTTTATATTTTTATTTATTTTTTATTTTGGTTTAGGTTTAGGTTTTTAGCTTTTAGGGTTTAGGGTTTATGGTTTAGGATTTTAAGGCTTAAAGTTTAAGGTTTATGGTTGAAGCTTTAACTTTTAGGTTTAGGGTTCAAGTTTTAGTTTAGGGTTTAGGGTTTTTGTTTTTTTTTTGTTTTTACAGAGAATAAATTTAGATTTAACATTTCTTCTTTTCGATTTCATCAACCAAGTAACACACTAAGTTTTCTAAGACACAAGCGATGACATAGATAAAAATGAGCATGCATAGAGAAAATGAAAAACCCAAAATAATTAGAACCATCTCTATTATAAAGACAAACCATAAGCGTGATCGATCACCATTCTTTAGTTTCTCCTAATCCAATCAACACTCGAGTAGTGGATCCACCATCATATCCTCGTTTTCTCCTCACCACCATGGCAGAACCTCATCGCTCCTCCCACCTCCATGACCACCACTACTAACACCACCTCCATATCCACCAAGCACTCCGCTCCCCACCACCACTAGGATAACCGCCACCTCCGCCTTCGCCTCCACCGCTAGATCTAGACTAAGCTTGGTTGATGGTGATGTTCCTATTGTCAAGGTTTTGCCCATTCTTAGGGTTTAGGTTTATTAGGTTTTAGGGTTTAAGTTTATTTTTTAATTTATTTAGTTACTTTAGGTTTAGGTTTAGGGTTTGGGGTTTAGGGTTTAGAGTTTAGGGCTAGGGTTTAGGGTTTATACTTTTAGGGCTTAGGGTTTAGGGTTTATAGTTGTAAGTTTAGGGTTTAGGATTTATGATTTAGGGTTTATTATTATTATTTTTAAATTAAGCAAACTGATAGGATTAGGTTTATTTAGTTTATTTAATTAATTTTTTATTTATTTTAATTTATTTTATTTTTTATTTTTATTTAGTTTAGTTTATTTATTTCAGTTTAGGTTTTTTATTTTAGTTTTTTTTAAG
Organism: Cymbidium sinense; assembly: GCA_021442155.1. NCBI lineage: Eukaryota > Viridiplantae > Streptophyta > Magnoliopsida > Asparagales > Orchidaceae > Cymbidium > Cymbidium sinense. The sequence continues at coordinate 196,996,617 of CM038214.1, forward strand.
TTTAGGTTTAGGTTTAGGTTTATTTTTTAGTTGAATTTATTTTTATTTTATTTTTAGGTTTAGATTTTATTTTTTATCATTTTGGTTAAGGTTTTATTTTTTATTTTTATCCGTAGAGCCTAATCGTATCGAAGCCACACATTAAAGCATTAAAGCATTAATCATTTAAGAAACAATAAAAATCATGCAGTCCTAATGCATAATGTAAACATAACATCAAACGATTATATAAACTATCATAAAAGAATAAAAGACTAGTGCGGTCGAGTACCACCGTACAACCCGAAGAGAGAAAAGATGGGTAGTCGAGCTCTACCCTTATACAACTTGGAATATCAAAGAGTAATTATAATTTTTTTGAAATGTTATTAGGGTCTTCTTTCTTCTTATCTCCATTTTTGATTTGGTTCCTTCTTTGATTTGGATGGTGCTTGCTTCAAAGGCATCATAGAGCACCCCAAGATAAAGCCTTCGCCACCGCTCCTAATCCCCATAGCACTAATCCTAATTCCTATTAAAAAAATTACATTTATGTGGGAAAAGTAAATCTAACTATCCCAGCAAAAGGGAGGTTAGCTAAATATACATATAATCCCAAGCTTGTATTTATAATTTTTTCTTAGCACTACACATGGCTAACTAAGCTCATGTCCTAACTTGGATTATGCTTAAGGATTTAAGCAACCTACAAAAAAGAGCATTCACATTTATTTTAAAGCATCCCTTATGCATAATCCCTATAAAACATGATTAGCTAATATTGGCCTCTCATCCAGCCTATGAAGCATACATCCTAACATCCAATATAAAAAATACATCATAAAATAAAACATGCATCACATCATACACCGTCCTAACTTAGAGCTAGAAGTTAAGAAGGCTTGCGGTAAGTCTTGTTAGGCATTAGTGTTGTATTTTCTAAGTGTAGAAGGATTCAATTTAACATGAAAGGTTGATTTCACTTAAAGTAGTTTAATTGATTTGAGAATTTTAATTTGTGTTTTCTTTTGTATCATTTGATTACACTTAGCAACTAAGTGTTATAAAGAGAGGAAAAGAGGATTTCCCTCTTTCATGCCTACCTTAAGTCACTTTCTAAAGTATATTAACTTGATTTAGTTCTCTTTAGTGAATGTCTTATTAAATGATTTAATTAATCCTAAGTTTAGGTTCACTTTGAATAATCCTATTCAAAATGAAAGGCATCTTAAGATTAATTTAATTGAATTACTACCACATGACATATATTAAATCATTCCTTTCCATCACATGTAACATGCATATGATTTAATCCTAAGTGTATCTATACATGCAACATTTTTTGGCACACTTAAATGATGAATGTGTGTATATGTTTAGAGATTATATTTTATTTGATTGAATTATTTAACCATATTAAATTAAAACTTTATCCAAATTCTTATTACAAAAGGACATAAGAATGAAATTAAATAGGCATGTGCATTAAACCAGAAGTGAGGTAATCAAAATGACCTCCTTGGAGCTAGCTAAAGCCTCATATTCTCGGGATGTCTAGATTATATACCCATTTGCATTCAAACATTTGTAAATTCATATACATGAACATAAGAAGTAAGCTCCAAATCATATGGCTAATTAATTCAACCACTTAGTCAATTATGAATGCATGCAATTTTAACGTAAAATGGGATTTTCATTAACAAATCACATATACTTATACATGTATAAAAATATGGGCAAGTACATGTCAATTTTAAACTAGGGAAGTGAGGTAATCAAATGACCTCCTTGGGGCTAACTAAAGCCTCATATTCATGGGATGTCTAGACTATATACTTGCTTTTCTTTGACACACATGGATGTATACATAAATGAGGGAAAGAAACCCATGCAAAGGTTATTTATATTTTTTCGATTGAATCATTTATATATATGAATTAAAGCTCTATCCAAATTCTAATGTTGAAATACATAGAAATGAAATCAAATGGGTACATGTCATTGTTAAACCAAGGAAGTGAGGTAATCAATGACCTCCTTGGGGCTAACTAAAGCCTTCTGTTCCTGGGATGTCTAGACTATATACCCATTACCATTCAGTCTTATATAAATCAACACATGAATAAAGAGAACTCAACATTCATAAACTTAAGTTATAAGCACATGCATTTCTTATGTATTTATAACTAGCATCATAACACATTATTAATCATTTATAAACGTTTGAAAAAATACTTTTCGATTTAATAGTGATAATAGCCATGAATATATTAAATGAAATCAACACATGCAAGCTTACATAAAAGAAATCCATTTTATTTTACTAGATTTTGAAAAGATGGATGCATGGATTCAAATGCCATACTAAATTTAACATGATTGGAAAGAGGACAATGGTATATAAGCTTGTGATTCATTCAACCAAACTAGTTCTTAAGGACAATCAAATTAAATAAGATTATTTAAAGTAAACCAAAGCTTCTTTCTTAATTAAGTTTTTTATTTTATATGATTTAAAGAGGAGAGGAGAAATCATCACTTGTTATTTTAAACTCATTCCCACATTAGTGATATTATTTAATTTAAGAAAATATAATTAAGTTGATTTTATGGTTTAATTAAGTTGAACTCTTAATTAGATGAATTAATTACCCTTACCTATGTCACCTTAAAGTAATTAACTAAATAATTATGAGCCAACATGATATGCATAGATAAACTTGAAATGATCCTAGGAAATAAAAGGGGCCTAATGCAATTAGCTCATGATTAATAGTTAATTAGATTAAGTGACTTAATTAATTACTCTTATGGTTTTCTCACATGTGGACTAACCATATTAAACTTCTTTAGGTTATTAAACATCTAAAGATCTACCCGATTTAATTAATTAAGGTCCGATGTGATTATGATTTCAATTTGATTATTTAATTAATTAGTTAAATCTTAATTAATTTCATTTTAAAAGGGTAAATGAACTTAATGAAAGGGGTCCCAACCCTATTCCTTAGTTCACTTACTGTTGAATAATGATTAATAAACTTAATTAATCAATTTATTACTATTCATGGAATTAATTAATCATTAATTATCTTAAAAAAGTAGTTAAGGTTTAATTAGTCAATTTTCCTAATTAAGTGACCAATAAATCCCAAGAAAATCATGGGAGGCAGAGATCATCCCATTAAATTAACCCACAAAATTTGGGATTAGTTGCTCAAGTAGTTAAGGAGTAATTAAGCTAATTAATTTGACAATTAAATCTTGATTACTATTCAAAATTAGTTAAGATCATTTTTAATTAATTCTCCTCTGAAATACTTTTAAAATGAGTATTTATTTGCATTTTTGATTTATCTATAATTTTTTTATGATTTTTAAAATTTTTAGCCCTTTAAGATGATTAATTAAGCTTAATTAAAGCGTAATCTTGTTGGCAGTACATGGCACGCTGACACGGTGCACTTTCCACATGGCGCTGTAGGATTGGCTACTTAAAAAACTTATTCGACTCAGCGCCTACATGGTGGCGGCGGAAATGCTTTCTCGTTACTTGTTCGATCTAAGATCGGATGGATATGATTAATCCCACAGCTTAATAAGATTAAATCAGATCGATCTAGTGGATCTAATCACGACTGTCCATTTTGATCACACTGAACGGATGGTGCATGATCTAACATCAAGTGAGTGAGGAAGAATGGAGTCCATTCGCCATTGCTCACTTAATCCAAGCTTACCCGAGCTCGGATCAACTCCCAAAAAATTTGACACCTTCACGACATCGATCGGAGGGGATCCAATGGTCATGATCACACGAGATGCAAGTTTTCTTCCAAAAGATCCAACCCATTTTTGCCTAAGGATCCATTTTGAAAGCATACCTCACTGGAGCTCAAGACCGATAACTCAAATGATTGAGGAAGCTTCATCTAGTTGAGATGAAGCCCTATTGAGTAAAAATTGGATCAATTCCTTGATGTTCGCTCGAAAGGCCATGAACCTATGATTCAGAGCTCGACTTTGATCAAAGTCCCACCTCCGGTGCTCAAGAAGCATGGGAGATGATAGGTTCTTGCTCGATGAGGCCTCAGGAAGGTGCATGCAAAGTTAATTTGAGTTTGATGGATAAATGGGGAAGTTAGGTCAAAAATGGGAGTGTCCTATTTCAGGATGGATTGGAATGGCATTTTTGATTGAGGAACAAACTTGGGAGCTTAGGAATGAATGGCTCCATCTTGGGTAGCTAGGCTCTGGATTGATTTTGTGTTTGTTTGAGTGGAAATAATAGGTGTATACCCCTTCATCTTGATCGAATGGTGGGATGTTTGCTTCTAATGGCCCACCATCTCGTGGGTGGTGGGAGGAGGTGAGTTGGCTCGGCTTGGTTGGTTCAAGGTTTGGAGTGGGCTGCCAAGGAAGAATCATTGGTGTCCTATGGGTTTTAATTGCTCCAATGGGGAGGGTGAGATGATTTCACCTCCCATTGATCATGGCCGACCCAACCACCCCTTGGGGCAGGCTGGACAGTGTCCTAGGTGCCTAAGTGGACCATTGGGAGAGTACCAAGTGGCCAATGAATGAAAATGACCACTTACATGGGTGATTTATCTCAGGTGATACTTTTGACCCAAGGGTAGAATGATCATTTGACATTGGATTTGATTTAGAGATTTGAAATGAGCTAAAAGTGGGTTAGCCGAAATTTCATGTCAATTGGAGTTGATTTGGTTATGTTTGGCTCAATTTGACTCATTAAGGTCAAATTGGGTTAGGTTGGGTCAAGTTGACCAATTGGTCAAATTGGGTCAAACTAAGGTTTGGGTCAAGTTCATATGATCATTTGGGATGTTTTAGTTTAATTAGTTTGGTTTAGTTTGGCATAAATTTGATTTTGGCTCATTTTAATTCATTTGGGTCAAATGGGTTAAGTTGACCAATTTGACCAAATTGGCCAAATTAGCTTGGGTGTTGGTTTGGGTTTAGTTAACCAATTGAAGATGATTGTAGGCTTTGGTTTCAATTAATTTGGATTTTGTTTTGATTTAAGCCAACTTGAACATATAGGTCACTTTGGGCTAAGTAGTCAATTGAGTCAAATTTGGTCAAGTTCAACAATCAATTTGGAATGAACTTGACCCATTGGTTGCAATCAATTTGGTTTATATTTTAATTTGACCTAATTTGGTCTTTTAGGTCAATTTGGGTCAACTTAGGTCAAAAGGGCCAATTGGGTTTGGTTTGAGTCAATTGAAGGTCAATTCATATTCAAATATTAATTTTGATTTGGTATGAATCATTGGTTTCAAGAGATTTGGCTTAGGTTGCAATTTGGCTGGTTTGGGTTCATATAGGTTAAGGGGTTGACTTGGTCAAATGTACAAGTTGACTTGGTTTGACCCAATTTGTGACAATTGATCAACCTTGGGTGATCAACAATCTTGATGAGAGGTTTTGATGGGCTTGGTTCAATCCAATTTGGGTAGGATTGAACCGCTCAAATGGTCAAATTGGCCACTTTGAAGTTTAGGCTTTAGTTTGGGTTGAGTTGATTTAGGATTTGAGATATATAGATTAATTGATATATAAATTCAATTGGTTCAAATGGGTTCATTTGAACATTTTAAGTCAAAAGGGTAAGTTTGGTTTGACTTGGGTTGATTTTAGTTTGGCTTGATGATTGTAGATTTGAATGATTAATAAAAATCAATTGAATTTGGGAATGTTGGCTAAGTCCATAAGCCATTGGGCCATGTGCTTTGATTTGGATTTGATTTAGTTTTGATGATTTAAATGTATATTTCATTTAAATTTGTGAACATGATTGTGAATATGATTGATTTATGAGAAAATCAATTGAGTTTGACTTGATTTGGAATAAGATTTGGCTAAGTCCATGGGATAGGTCATATGGCTTAGGAAGGGTTTTGATTTAATTTGATTTAGTTTGATTTAGTTTTGGTCATTTAAATGTAGATTTGATTTATATTTGGGAAGATGATTAAGATATAAATTGATTATGAGAAAATCAAATGATTTTGTATTGATTTGGATGAAGATTTGGCTAAGTCCATGGGATAGGTCATATGGCTTAGGAAGGGTTTCAAGTTTGGATTTAATCATGTCATTTGGTTTTGGAATTTGGCTTTGGATTTTGATTTGAATTTGATGTTTGAATTGAACTTGAGGTTTGGTTTGAGAAAGTGAACAATTGGATTTGGGTTGTAAGGTAAGTGGATTATCTTAATTCCTAAGGCATAACCTAATTCTATGGTTAACCCTTCTAAGTCTTTAGGCTTAGGTTAAGTGTTTACCTAATTGTTAGAAGTGTCTTATGACTAGGGAAGTCTTAGTGTCTACAAGACTCTAAGTCTAAGATGGAAAGATTGAATTCATTCCAAAAGTGAGGTCAGTGCCTTAGCTCCATAGTGTTGCCTTAGAGATAAATGATTGGAAGACCAAAGCCAAGTTTCACATTATAGACTTAAATACATCTTTCAACGCTTTGCTTGGGAGAACATGGATACATGAGAACAACATAATTCCATCCTTTCTACATTAGTGTATGAAGTTCGTGAAAGGTGGGATCGTCTACTGTGTCAATGGAGATCTCAAGCCATTTAAAGTTCACAAGGTCAGCATATATGAGGATGCGGCTTACTACCTCCCTCAAAATGAGCAAGTCTATTATTACAAACTTGGCCAAAGTTTAAAAATGAAAGAAAAAGAAAAAGAAAAAGAAAAAAAAAAGAAAAAAAGAAAAAGAAAAGAAAAAAATTGAAAAAGAAAATAAAAAGGAGAGGAAATAGACTTGGAGGAGGAAGTGGAGCCTGACATTAGATTCCATCCACCGTTCATTACTCCATTCGAACATATGGATCAAATGACCTAATCTACAACAGGCAGAGGAAGAGGCCAGTTCAAACATAGTTCGAGGGGTGGAAAACCATGGCCACCCAATAAAAGATATATCCTAGCTACCAGGAGTACACCTACTATCCATATAGACTTTGAATATAGTTCATAGGATGAGTCTTATATGGTTAGCACACTAGCCAACTCTTCTCAATAGTAGATTCTCTTAGAGGTGACACTTGAGCTAGATAGCGATGAATGTCGGCTCCAAAGCAAAGTATAAGTGTATCAAAGTCTATATGTGAAACAATTAGGCATCAGTTGGGAACCTTAGCTCTAACCCCACTTTCCTCTAAAAAAGTTGAGGGTTTGGTAGTTAAAGAAGCCTCTAAGTCATCCACAGGTGTGAAGACTCATAAGGTTTTTCTGGGAGCATCATCCTCAAGTCAAGAAGTTGATGTAGAACTTGAGGATGATTCATATAAAGATTTAATAGAATTACCTTTTGATTAGTACTTGCCTTGTGTTCATAATTTAGCAAAGAAAGGGTTAATCCCACATACTTGGTCAAAGCACAAGTCATACTACTTTGAAAGAATATGGAAGAATAAATGCAAAAGCTCTCAATCAAGACCAGGACTAGGATTCGGTATAATAGGTCCAGTCGATGATGATGATTAGTGCTTAGTCATCACAATCTTTTGGAATCTAATAGGTTCTTTTCAAATCACATTAACACATATAAGGAGCTGTGATTAAAAACTTTAGATGATCCAGATGACTTTGAAGTCAAAGATGCATTGCCAGATTTTGAAGAAGAGATCAAGCCAACCATCAATGAATTCAAAGAAATCAACTTAGGAACTTAAGAAGATCCACGCTTGACATACATCAGTTCTTTGTTGGATGAAATTGAAACCAATGAGTTAGTTAGGCTATTAACTAAGTTTAAGGACTACTTTGCATGGAGTTATGAAGAGATGCCTAGATTTGCTCTTAACATAGCGGTCCATAAACTAGTAGTAGAGCTTACTGCTAACCCTATCAAGCAAGCTCCTAGACGTATTCGATTAGACATAGAACAATAAGTAAATTATGAAGTGAAGAAACTAATCGATGATGGCTTCATCCGGGAAGAAAAATATCCTACCTAGTTAGCCAGCATCATCCTAGTTAAGAAAAAGAATGGCCTCATCTCATGCAGTCTTCTCTTTCATGGATGGCTCATCTGGATATAACCAAATAAAGATGGCCCCTGAAGATGAAAGAAATAGTTCTTTTAGAACCCTGATCGAAATCTATTGCTATATGATCATGCCTTTCAGCCTTAAAAATGCTGATGCTACATACCAGCAAGCTATGACTCAAATCTTTAATGAACTTACTCATCATCAATTCGAGTGCTATGTCGATGATCTCATGGTCAAAAGTAGAGAAAAGCAAGACCATCTTTGACTTGAGAGTAGTTTTTGAATAGTTAAGACAACTTAACCTCAAAATGAACCCCCTGAAGTGTGCATTCAGAGTAACTTCAAGGAAATTTCTTTGGTTTGTTGTCCGACACCAATGAATCAAAATCGATTCAAAGAAGAATAAGGCAATATTAGAAATGCCACCCTCTAAAAGTTTAACTCAACTCAGATCATTCTTAGGCTGGTTGGCTTATCTAAGATGCTTTATATCCAACCTATCGGGAAGATGTCAACCATTCTCAGCACTTTCTAAAAGGATGCCAAGTTCAAGTGGGATGACAAGTGTGAGCATGCCTTCGAAGACATCTAGCATTAGTAGATGACGTCGCTGGTTCTAGCAGACCCTATCCTAGGCAAGTCTCTCATACTTTACACTGTTGTGTTGGATGACTCTCTTGGTGCTTTGTTATCCCAAGCCAAAGTTGAACGGAAGGAAAACACACTCTATTACCTCAGCCATCATCTAATCCCTACTGAGGCTAATTATCCACTCATTGAGAAATATTTCTTAGCTTTAATCTTTGCATCCCAAAAGCTACATCACTACATGCTTCCTCATAAGGTGAACTTAATCTCTAGGATCAATCCACTACAATATTTCATGACATGGCCGATGCTATCCAGACAGTTGGCAATGGTCCATGATCCTCTCACAGTTGGAGGTTACCTTCATAGCCCTCCGCGTGGTGAAAGGACAAGTGCTAACAGATTTGTTAGTGGCACACCCACTTCCTACTAACTCTCTACTTAGTGGTGATCTCCCCGATGAACAAATCATTAACTTATGGGATACCAGCATTCACCACTAGGAGATGTACTTCTTAAAGAGGAGAAGAACCATAATATACTATTCTAGGAAATGCAGGACTAAGAATAGTTCTCTTAACTCCAGACCATGATGTGATGAGATTATCATATCATCTGTCCAATCCTTACACCAACAATGAAGCTGAATATGAAGCTCTAATTTCCGATTTGGAGTTATTCATTACTCTAAGCATCCAGAATATCAACATCTTTGAGGATTCTCAGCTAGTTATCAACCAAATTGTTGGATCTTATAAGGTTATTAAGCCTAAGCTCCATCACTACCACAAGTACACCATGGAGCTATTGGCCCAAATCTAAGAGGTTACCATTTATAAGATTCCTCGAGGAGTGAACATCATAGCATATTCTTTAGCTAAGCTTGCCAAGGAGTTGGCATGCCCGGATGATGAGTCCATATCAATAAAGGTCCAAAATAGACAAGTCTTATCCCTTATTGATATTTAACTCATCAAAAAGTACTCTCTTGAAGGGTAGGTTGCCATTGCCAAGAAGGACGAGGAGTTAGATTCAAGTCAACCATTCATGGATTACCTAAGTAAAGGCAAACTATCTCAAGAGAAGTCCTAATCCCATCAGATAGAGTAGAGAGGACTTTCCAACACTCTTATGGATGGTCTCTTATACCAGCGGTCTTTCAATCATATGTGATTATATTGTTTAGACAAGCACAAAGCCCGTAAGATCATGATCGAGATACACTTAGGATTATGTGGAGCCAACTAATCTGATCAAAGAGACTTGGATACTACTGGTTATCGATGATCAAAGATTGTATGGATAAGGAAAGGTGATTCCACCAATGTCAAATACATGGTGTGGACCTACACCAACCACCCAACATTCTACATCCTACATTGGCCTCATGGCTATTCGAGTGTTGGGGTACCAACATAGTGGGTTTGATTGATCCACCTTCTTCCAATGGTCCTTGATTTCTCTTAGCTACTACTGACTACTTTTCTAAATGGGCGAAGGTGATTCTGCTCAAAGAGGTCACAACTCAGTATGTGCTCCAGGTTTTTAGGAACCATATTGTATATAGGTTCGAAGAGCCTCGACAAATTATATCAGATAATGGTACTACATTCAAGAGCACCAAGATCAACAACTTTGCCTGAAGATACAACATAGATTGGAGATATTCTACCATCAACTACCCGAGGGAAAATGGATTCGTAGAAGCCTTTAGCAAAGCTCCCATCCAAATACTAAAGAAGGCACCTGACAACAACAAGTAATGAGCAAAGATGAAGCCTTATGGGCCTACTGCACCACATATAAAACTCTAACTTAGTCTACTCCTTTATCCTTAGTGTATGGGTTCGAATCCATTCTACCATTAGAAGTCCAACTCCCATCACTAAGGATATGGGTAGCAAGATCAAAACAGAGCAGAACGCTAAGTTGCGGTTATAAGAGCTCAAAAGTTTGGAGGATAGATGCCTACAGGACAAAACTCAAGTTGTACAAAGCTAAAATGATTTAAGCTCACAAAAAGTTGGTCCATCCTAGAGCTTTTCAAGTAGGAGAGCTTATTTTAGTTCTAAGGAGACTGATTATTGCCCATCATAAGATGGGAGGCAAGTTTGAACCAACTTGGGAAGGCCCTTTTTCCTTAGAGAAGGCCTACCAAGGATATCAGTTTATTAATCATAAGGGAGAGCACCCAATGCTTCCAATCAATGCTCACTACTTAAAGAAATATTATAAATCATGTTTGAAAATAATTATCATTAATGAAACTTCTATTTTGAATTCAATCTCTTCCATATTGAAATTATTCTTGTTTGCGAATTCGCCATGATGTGTTTAGTGTATGTGTAAGGAACCCGAGCTGTGCCCTATTCTTCATCGACATAACACAAACACTAACTAAACACAAACATATAAAACAAACACATATCTTTTATCTTGGGCACCTCTGAGTTAAGATAATGCCCCCAATGACACTCACTTAGTCATTGCTCTAGGTCGGGCTGACGTGCTACCCAACTAATGTGTCACCCTGGGTCTTCTTACTTTGGAGGATGTAACCGCTTTCCTTCCTTACTTGGCCATTGCACACCGAGGAGCACCTTGTTAGTTTGGTAGGCCTTACTGCGTAACCAATAAGCTACCTCATGTTGGCTTCATTTAAGAGGATGTGAGTCTACTATGCTTTCATCTTGGATTAACCTTCGTACACTAATTGGGTTGAGTATATTTGAGGTTTAGGATAAGTCCCCTAGCGGCTCCTTCCCTCCTAACTATTTCAAGTCTGGGTCCAATCCTTCCTCGGGGCTCCCTGCTTAGTAGTCGCTCTAGGTCAGATAGCATCTATCCCGCTGATGATAAACTATCCCAATGATCAGTTCTGCTTGTAAAGTTTTAGGCCTACATGTTTTCTTTTTATATAGATCATTTCACACTGAAGGGTACCTTAGGTTGGTTGGTTCTCACTATGCTGATGGATACACCACTCATGCTGACGGATACATCTTAGGTTGGTTCTTGCACCTTAGATACACCACCATGGCATGTTGCTTCTTGAGTTGGCCACTATACACCTATAAGCTTTCTTTTCCAGGGCTTAGGATAATGCCCATAGCAGCACCTCCACTGTGGGCACTATATTTGGATCATGTCCTTTGCGACCCCATTTAGACACTACCCAGGTTACTATCGATTGGACAATTCCCCTTTCCTAGTAACCACCCTGTGGTTGGAGAATCAATTTTATTGATGTGCAGATTCTCCCTTGGTTTAGTAAATCTGAGATAGGTCAGGGCTGCATAGCCCTTTTCAGTGTGTTCCTTTGCAGATTTTCTTATTCTATGCCATCTACAAAAACCCCTCACATGTCATGTCCAATGCATGTGTGATCCCCTAGCGGATCTCCTTCCTTGCCCTTGACATGGAATTCTCATCAAATCTTATTTATTGTCTTATTTCTTCAACCAAAAGCCTAACAATGTATTCCTTCAAATTACATCATCTTAACATTGTAATCAATATTTTATGATTTGTGATTGTGCAAGCTTAAACTAACTATACAATATCATGCTAAACATAATATAATGTGTATTAACACACTATATTATATTATAATATATGATGTTATATTATAATTTGTTATAATATAATATATTATCTAACATTACACCTCATTAGAATCACTTAAAAGGAACAAATAACAAAATTTTCTCAAAATATGAAGAATGTTCATTTTTTATGTAAAATTTTTATTTTTCTATTAGAAATGGTACAAAATAGCATAATTTTGGTGTTGCTTGTTGGTGTGTGTCGTGAATTTGGCCAAATTCTTCATCTCAACCTTCAAATTAATATTTTTGTGAGTTTTGAACCAATGTATTATAACAAAAGTAAAACATATTAAAATGTACAATAACATTTAGTAACACACCACCACATTCATATATATGTGAAGTTATATTGTTATGTACACTATATTTTAATATGCTTCCATATAATATATTATCTTACATTACACCTTAAAATGAATCACTTTAAACAAAAAATTTATAAAATTTGGTTGAAAAATCAACATTTATTTGGTTCTCTCACACCCCCAACGAAATTTATAAAATTCCATTCTTTTCCTTAAATGACACACCATATCACACCCCCAATGATGTTCTTTAAAGCTTACCTTAAATTTGACCAAATCCCATCATCTCAGCCTATAAATCAGTAATTTTATGAATTATACTAGTACAAACTCTACTACATCATATTATAGCAAACTAAAATATGCTAAATAAAAGTAGTACACTAATATATGCTATAATGCATGATGCTACACCATGATGTATCCTTATATTATAATACAATTATAACATATATTATATTATACTATATTGCATATCATATCACAAGGGATTGCTTAAGATAAAAAATCATAAATTAGTCTAAATAAGAAAAAACTTTAAATTTTAGTCATATCACTTACATGTTTTAAATTGAAATAATATATTATGATGCCATGCTCTACCTATTATGAATTTGGCCAAATTCCACCATTTTAAAGTCTAAATCAACATTTTTATAAGTAATGCTAGTTCAACTCGCATGATTGTAAAATACTAAAGAATTTAAAATGCTCGAATAATATATTATGATATATGATGCTATACTATGCTACAACATATAATATTTATTTTGAACATAAAATCTTACTTTTTAGACTACAAGTGGTGTAGCACACCTTTGGTACTGCAATCAAATTCCCACTTTAAATTTAACCAATTTCATCATCTGATTTATTAAATCAATATTTTTATTATTTATATTAATATGGACTATAGGGCACAATACCATAATACACTAAAACATTTCAAAACATCTTATAACATCCAAAAACACATTAGTACATACTCAAATATATAATGTTACATTATACTATAATATATGGTATTATAATATTATTTTGGGTTAGGGTTTAGGGCATTCAAATCTCTAATAGTCAAAGGAAAGTCTCTTGAAGACAATTTCTTTAGCTACCAAAACTATGTTAGGATTAGGTCATTCTTCAAATCTAATGCTAATGACATCTTTATTCAAGGTTTAGGGTTTAGGGTTAGAGTTTAGGGTTAGTTTATGGTTTAAGTTTAGGGTTAGTTTAGGGTGTTTAAGGTTAATTTTGGGTTTAGGGTTTGGGGCTTAGTGTTTAGGGTTTAGGGTAGGTTGTAGTGTTAGGATTTAGTGGTTTGGTAGGGAGATTTAGGTTTAGGGTTTCAGGTTTTAAGGTTTAGGGTTTAGGGTTGTAGGTTTAGGGTTTAGTGTTTAGGGTTAGGTTTTTTTATTTTTTATTTTTATTTTTTTATTTTTAAGGTTTAGGGTTTAGGTTTTAGGTTTAGGGTTCATGTTATAGTTCAGGGCTTAGCATTTTTAGGTTTTTTAAGCAGAGAACATATTCAAATTCAACATTTTTTCTTTTTGATTTCATTAACCAAGTAACACACCAAGTTTTTGAGACACAAGCCATGACATATAGAAAAATGAGCATGCATAGAGCAAAATAAAAATCCTAGATAACTAGAATAGTCTCTATTGTAATGACATAGTTTCATAAGTAGCAGATCGGATCGACCATTCTTCAATTTCTCCAATTCCCATCTGCCACCCCGGCCTGTCAAGTAGCGGGATCCACCATCATATCCCTGATCTCTCCCTCCACCACCACCACCGCTATAACTTCAGTTGCTCCTCCTGTCTCCATAACCACCACTATTTTGATCACCACCTCCATATCCACCAGCACCTTGAAATCCCCCACCACCAAGGAGCAACCCTCCCCACCGCTTAGATCTAGATCAGAATGGTGACTAGCTCCTGATCCCCATCCCACATGTATTTAGTGTGGGAGTTTAGTATTTAGTTTAAGGTTTAGTGTGGTTTGGGATTTGGTTTTGGTTAGGTAGGCCAGGGAGGGGGTTTAGAGGGAGTGGGTTTAAGGTGGAGGAGGTTTAAGGCCCATAGTTTGAGTTTATCAGGTGGTCAGTTTCAGGGGGGCCTACAGGTTTAGGGTTGTAGTTCTGAGGCCCAGTCATCAGTGTGTGGTTTAATAGTTAGGATCATGTTAGAGGGTTTAGGGTTAGTGGCCCATGGCTAGTTTAGGGTCAACGCCAGGATCCAGCCCAGGCACGAGCCCTGGCCTGTCTGCTTAGGGCCCAGCCATGCCTAGAGGCCCAGGCGTCCTCATGCCTAGGGCTATAGTCTTGGGGCTTAGCCCAGGCAGGGCTAGGGCCCAGTGGGTGGCTCTAGGGCCAGTGGTCATTTGTGGTCCAGGCCTCTTGCTTCTGGCCTGGCTTCCCAGTATTTCCAGGGTCACCCAGCAGCTCAGGGCCTAGGGCCTAGGGCCCAAAGATCTTTAGGGCCCAGGGTAGCCCAAGGCCGCAGGTCAGTGGAGTGGTTAGTAGGGCCTAGGCCCAGCCCAGGATCTAAGTGTGGCTAGTGGCCTGGGGTATATGGTTTATTTTAAACCTAAAAACCAGGTTTATATTTGTATTTAGTTATTTTTTATTTTATAAGTTTTTTATTTTATCTTTATTTATTTATTTTAGTTTAGTTTATTTATTTATTTAGTTTATTTTTTATTTTTTAGCTTTAGGTTTATGTATTTTAGTTTAGTTTTATTTTATTTTAGGATTTTTATTTTATTTAGGTTTTATTTTATTTAGGTTTAGATTTTAGGTTTTATTTTGTGTTTTAGGTTTTATTTTAGTTTAGTTTTAGGTTTATTTTAGTTTATTTTATTTTATTTAGTTTAGGGTTTAGGTTTAGGTTTTATTTATTTTGGTTTAGTTTATTGTGGTATAGGTTTATGTTTATTTTATTTTCTTTATTTTAGGTTTTGGTTTTTTTCTTTAGTTTAAGGTTTAGGCTTTATTTTTTATTTAGTTTTAATGTTTAGGTTTAATTTTAGTTTATTTTATTTGATTTAGTTTAGGGTTTAGGTTTAGTTTATTTTAAGTTTAAGTTTGGGTTTTATTTATTTAAGTTTAGTTTATTTTAGCTTAGGTTTAGTTTAGTTTATTTTATTTTATTTATTTTGGATTTAGGTTATTTTTAGTTTAGGGTTTAAGTTTTATTTTTTATTTATTTTTAAGTTTTATTTTTAAGTTTATTTTTAGGTTTAGGTTTTTATTTAGTTTTATTTTATTTTGTTGTAGGTTTATATTTTTCATTTAGTTTTATTTTATTTAGTTTTTTATTTTAAGGTTTATTATTATTTTAGTTTAGTTTACATTATTATTTATTTATTTTAATTTAGTTTTTATTTTATTTTATTTATTTTAGGTTTAAGTTTTAGTTTAGGTTTTAATTATTTTATTTTTTTTAGGTTTAGTTTATTTATTTATTTTATTTTTATGTTTTATTTAGTTTAAGTGTTTGTGGTAGTTTATTAATTTATGGTTTAAGGTTTAGGTGGTTTAGGGAGGGTTTTAAGATTTAGGGTTTAGGTTAGTTTTAGGGTTGGGGTTTTTTTATTATTTTTACGATTTTTAGGGTTTATGGTTTAGGTTTAGTTTAGGGTTAGTTTTATTTTAGGGTTTAGTGTTGTGGAGTTTAGGGTTTAGGGATTTTGTTTTTTTTAATGAGAACAAATTCAGATTCAACATTTCTTCTTCTCGATTACATCAACCAAGTAACACTCCAAGTTTTACAAAATAGAAGCGATGATAGAGATAAAAAATGAGCACACATAGAGCAAATCAAAAACCTTAGGTAACTATAACTGTCTCTACTATAAAGACATAGTTCCATAACCAGTTCTTCAGTTTCTCCAATTCCCATCAGAACCACCCTAGCCTACGGAGTAGAGGGATCCACCATCATATCTCTGATCTTCCCTCCACCACCACCACGGCTGTAACCTCCGTCACTCCTCCCGCCTCCATAACCACCACTACATTGACAACCACCTCCATATCCACCAGCACCTCTAGATCCCCTACCACCACTGCAATAATCGATGTCTCAACCTTCACGCCCACTGATCTAGACCTGACCCTGAGATGATGTTCTTGCTATGGTTCCCCCATTCTTAGGGTTTTGGCTTTTGGTTTCTTATTAGGTTTAAGTTTATTTTTAATTTTATTAGTTACTTTAAGTTTAGGATTTGTAGTTTGGATTGTTAGGGTTTAGGGTTTGTGGTTTAGGTTTGTGTTTATGCTTTGGGGTTTAGGGTTTTGGGGTTGGGATTAAGGTTTAGAGGTTTAGGTTTAGGGTTGGTGGGGTTTAGTGGTCAGTGAGGGTTTAGGGTTGGGTTTATGGTTATGGAGGGTTTAGTGGTTTTAGTGGAAAGATTTAGTGTGATAGGGCCAAGTTTAGTGTAGGGTTTAGGTCTTAGTGGTTTAGAGTTAGGGTTTTTTTTATTTTTTTTCTTTTTAGGGTTTAGGGTTTAGAGTTTAGGGTTTAGTGTTTTGGGTTTAAGGATTCTAGTTTTTTTAATAGAGAATAAATTCAAATTAAACATTTCTTCTTCTCGATTTCATCAACCAAGTAACACACCAAGTTTTCTAAGACACAAGCAATGACATAGATAAAAAATGAGCTCGCATAGAGAAAATCAAAAGCCCTAGATAACTAGAATCATATCTACTATAAAGACATAGTTCCATAATTAGCATACCAGATCAGTCGTTCTTCAATTTATCTAGCTTCCATCAGATCACCCTAGCCTCTCAAGTAGAGGGATCCACCATCATACCTCTGATCTCTCCCTTTGCCACCACCATGGCTGTAACCTTCATTGCTCCTCCCACCTCCATAACCACCACTGCTCGGACCACCACCTCCATATCCACCAGCACCTCTAGATCCCCAACCAATAATACGATTATCTCCACCTCCACCTTCGCCTCCAATGCCAGATCTAGACTGAGCCTGCTTGACGGTGATGTTCATGCTGTCAAGGTTCTCCCCATTCTTAGGGTTTAGGCTTAGGTTTATTAGGTTTTAGGGTTTAGGTATATTTTTTAATTTATTTAGTTACTTTAGGTTTAGGTTTAGGGTTTGGTGTTTAGGGTTTATGGTTTACTGTTAAAGCTTATGATTTAGGGTTTAGGGTTTAGGATTTTTTTAATTTTAAACTCAAATGATTCCATAACAAAGAAGAAATTACCAAATTAAATAAGACATTATCCTCTAATAACTAATAAAATAGGATAAAATAGAATGTAATTCTAAAATTCACAAAAATAGTATTTCATAAAATGATTTACCTCCTAGAGGTAATAAAATTTGATTTTATAGAAGGGCAACAAAGCTTAGTCGAACAAGTTGAAACCCATATCATCATTAGATTGCTCAGCAGGCTCTTCCTTTATCTCTTCCATTACAACAAATGCACCAAAGAGGAATTAGTAGAAGCATCCATCACATCAAATTTACTAGGATCTTTTAAATACTCCTTAACCTTCTCTGCCTGCGGGTATGTGTAATCAGTGGCAATCATGACAGTGAGGACATTAATGTAAGCATTGATGAATATGTGGGATGCTGCAGCAAGGGTGGGATAAGAGAGGGCCAGTAAGAGAGAAGTGATCATTAAAAGGGCTACCGAAAACTTCTCAATGAGATCATCTTTAGTGAGGTCAAGCACCTCAGGATTGAACACTGAACCATCATCATACATAGACTAGACGATAAAGCCATAAGAGAATTGAGGATCCCACCTTATCATCTTTTTTAATCAGCTCAACTGGGTGATAATTTTAACAGAACCTGGAAGAAAAATGTCTATGAAGGAACCAAACCAGTGCTATCTAGGGGAACCATAATATCAATAGGTGCAACAAGACCAACATGGGTAGGAGCACCAACTTTGTATTTCAACCTTCACGACTTCTTTAAGATCAACTTTCATAAAAATTAGCTAATCGTGGTTTAGAGTTTAGCTTTTTATGATTTATGCTTTGGGTCGAGGCTTTAGGGTTGGTTTAGTGAGTTTAGTGGTTTAGGTTTGGGGGTTTAGGTTATAGTTTAGGGTTTGTTTTAGGTTTTGTAAGTTTTAATGTTGTATGTTTATTTAATATATTTAATTTATTTATTATTTATTTTTATTTTATTTTTTTATTTTTATTTAGTTTAATTATTTTAGTTTATTTATTTTTTATTTTATTTTTTATTTATCTTTCTAGGTTTAGTTTAGGTTTAATTTTTAGTTGAGTTTTATTTTTTTATCTCAGGTTTATGTTATATTTTTTACTTTGTTTAGGTTTAGTTTATATTTTATTTTTTAGGTTTGCATTTTATTTTAGTTTATTTTAGATTTTATTTTCATTTTGGTTTATTTTATTTTTTTATTTTATTTTATTTAGGTTTAGTTTAGTTTAGTTTAGTTTAGGTTTAGGTTTAGTTTTATTATTTTTAGTTTATTTTAGTAGGTTTTAGCTCTTTATTTTTTATTATTTAGTTTTATTTTTTATAGAGTTTTATGTTTTTATTTATTTTGAGGTTTATTTTTAGGTTTAGGTTGATTGATCTTATTTTATATTTATTTTATTTTATATGTGGTATATTTTATAGGTTTTATCCCATGGTTTATTTTATTTAGTTTATTTAAGCTTTATATTAGATATTTTTTATATATCTTTATTCTATCAGGTTTATAGGCCTTTTTTATCATCTTTATCATCTTATTAGTCAGGTTTATTTAATTATTAAGCCTTTATTTAATAGCTCAGTTTTGTGCCTCAGTGGCCCAGTGGCCTGGAGGGCCCAGGTTGCCCAGTGCTGTGGCTCAGTGCCACAGTGGCCCAGTTTAGGTGGCAGGCCTGCAGGCTAGGGCCCAGGGCCTCAGTAGGGTTTAGGGTGTGGTTTAGTGTGGGGTTGGAGCACAGGGTTTGGTCAGTGGTTAAAGGTGGTAGTTTAGGGGTTATGCGGGTAGGTGGTAGGCTTAGGTTGGGTGTTCTTATTATTTATTATTATTTTTTTTTAGTGGTTTAGGTTTAGGGGTTTGAGTAGGTTTGATTTAGTTTAGGGTTTAGGGTTTTTATTTTTTATTTCTAACAAAAAACAAATTTAGATTCAACATTTCTTCTTTAGTTTTCATCAACCAAGTAACACAAAAAGTTTCTCCAGTTCCCATCAAAACCACCCCTCACTCGTGGATCCACCATCATATCCTTGATCTCTCTCCTGCCACCACAAGAACCTCCACAGCATAGTTTTTTAATTTATTTTATTTTATAGTTTTATTTAGTTTAGGTTTGGTTTAGATTTGTGGGGTTTTCAGCTTAAGTGTAGGTAGAGGGGTTCAGTGGGTTTTAGTGGGTTTTAGGGTTTTAGTTTAGTTTTAGTTTTATGTTAGGTAGGTTTAGATCTGGTTTCAAGATTATGGTCTTGATCTGTATTTATTCTTTTATTTTGTTAGGGGGTAGAGTTTAGGAGGTACATGTTCAGTTGGGTTTTAGTTTAGCTTATTTTTAAATTCAAGTAAACCTTTTTTTTTTATTTTATTTTAGTTTTTAGGATTTAGGTTAACTTAGGGTTTATGATCTTTAAAATTAAGCAAACCAAGGTTTAGTGGTTATTTTGTTTATTTAGTTTATTTTATTTATTTTAATTTATTTATTTTATTTTATTTATGTTTATTTTTATTTTTATTAATTTATTTATTTTAGGTTTATTTATTTTAGTTTATGATTTTATTTTAGTTTATTTTTTTAGTTTGGTTTATTTTAGTTGAGATTTATTTTATTTCATTTTATTTAGTTTAATTTTATTTTTAAGATTAGGTTTTGATTTTATTTATTTTAGTTTAGATTTTAAGATTTTAGTTAATTTAGATTTTATTTTTTGTTTATGAAGTTTTTAGTTTAATTTATTTTATTTAGTTTAGGTTTGCTAGTTTATTTTTAGGTATTTTATTTAGTATTATTATTTTAAGTTTATTTATTTTATTTTGTTTATTTTATTTTATTTTTTATTTATTTATATTATTTATTTTATTTTTAGGTTTATTTTTTTTATTTTAGTTTTTTTATTATTTAATTTATTTACATTTACATCCTTGTACAGTTTATTTTATTTTATTTTTTAGTTTAGTTATTAACCATTTTTATTTTAGTTTATTTTATTTTAGCCTAGATTTAGGTCAGTTTTATTTTATCTTATTTTGATTTATTTATTTAAGGTTATTTATATTTTTGTTTATTTAGCTAGCTCAGGGGCTTAGGCCTCAGTGCCCAGGCTAGTGGTTGTATTTGGCTCAGTGGCTCAGTGGTTTAGTGGGGCTAGCCTGTCAAAGTTTGTCAAGGTTTCAGTGGCTCAGTCAGTGGCTTATGATCTTTTTTAGGATTAGATCTAGTTAGTAGGTTTTCTTTTTATATAACCGATAGTTTAGTTTATTTATTATTTTATTATATTTAGTTTATTATATTTTGAATTTATTTAGTTTTTTATTTATTTAGATCATATTTATTTTATTTATTTATTTTATTCATTTTAGTTTAGGTTTATGTTTTTATTTTAGTTTATATTATTTTAAGATTAGGTTTTATTTTTATTTTATTTTATTTAGTAGGTTTTAGGTTTATTAGTTTATTTAGTAGGTCATTTTATCTTTATCTAGCCTAGGTTTAGCTCTAGTTTAGTAGTTTATTTATTTAGCCTTTAGTTTTTTTTAGGCCTATTTTTTTATTTATTTATTTTATTTATTTTAAGTATTTATATTTTATTTAGCATATTTAGGTTTATCTTTTAGTTTATTTTATCTTATTTATATTATATTTTATCTTTAGCTCAGTCTAAGCTCAGGTTTAGGCCCAGTTTTGCCTTTATTTATATTTCTTTTAAATTTATCTAGCTTTAGGCCTTTTAAAACCCTTAGTCTATTTATTATAGTCAGGTCTGGCCTCAGGGTTTAGTGGGGGCCTCAGGATCTGGGGCCTCAGGCCTGTGCTTTGCCTAGGCCCATGATTAGGGCCAGGCTCAGCCAGGGCTCAGGCTCAGTGGCCTAACCATTTAGGGCTCAGAGCTCAGGGCCTGGGGTCTAGGATCAGGATCAGGGTGGGTCTCAGATTTAGTAGGTTTAGTTAGAGTTTTTTTTAAAAAGTAAACCCAGGTTTAGGGTTTATTTTTTTTTTATTTTATTTATTTTAGTTTATCTTATTTTGCATTTATTTTATTTTTATTTAGTTTGTTTATTTAGTTTATTTATTTTAGTTTATTTAGTTTATTTTTAGGGTCTAGTCAGGTTTTTTTTTAGTTTATTTTATTTTATTAAGTTATTTTTTTTTTTTTAGGTTTAGGTTTTTTATTTTATTTTTTTTTTAGGTTTTACATTTTATTTTAGCTTTATAGGTTTTATTTTTAGTAAGTTTAGTTTATTTTAGTTTATTTTATTTTATTTAGTTTAGGTTTAGGTTTAGTTTATTTATAGTATTTTATTTATTTTAGTTTAGTTTATTTTAGTTTAGGTTAAGTTTTATTTTATTTTAGAGGATCTTTTGTAGGGTTTAAGTCTCTTTAGGTTTGTTTGATATTTTATTTAGTTTTTATGTATTTTAGGTTTATTTTTTATTATTTTAGGTTTAGTTTTTTTATTTATGTTTTATTTTTTAGTTTAGTTTATTTATTTTATTTTAGTTTTATTTTATTTTATTTTCTTTTAGTGCCTAAGTTTTTTAGTCAAGCATGTGTTTATGTTTTATTTTATTTATTTTATTATTTTATCTTTAGTTTAATTTTTTTATTTTCTTTTTTGGTCTTATTTAGTCAGATTTAGCCTGTTTAGGTGGGCCTGTGGCCTAGGGTTTAGCCCAGTGGGGCCTAGGGCCCAGGGTCAGGCTCTATTCAGGCAGTGGTTTTAGGGTCCTGAGGCTCCTGGGCCTTCTGCAGCTTTGATCCATGTTTAACTATAGTTTTGAGCTTTTTTTTAAAGAGAACAAATTTATCAACATTTTTTCTTTATTTTATTTATTTATTTATTATTTATATTTTATTTTATATTATTTAGTTTTATTTTATTTAGTTTATTTTTTTTGGTTTAGGTTTAGTTTATGTTTATTTTTAGTAGTTTTATTTCATTTTCTTTTTAGGTTTTATTTTATTTTAGGTTTAGTTTAGGTTTTATTTTATTTTAGGTTTAGGTTTTTTTTAATTTTAGTTTAGGTTTTATCTTCTTAGTTGGTTTAGGTTTTATTTTGGTATTTATTTTCCATTTGGTTAGGTTTATTTTATCTTATTTAGGTTTAGCTTAGTTTAGGTTTATTTAGTTTAGTTTAGGTTTTGGTTTATTTATTTAGGTTTTATATTTTAGTTTAGTTTTTATTTTATTTTTATTTTATTTTAGGTTTTAGTTTTATTTTATTTTATTAAGTTTATTTTATCTTAGGCCTAGTTTTATTTTATTTAGGTTTTATCTTTTTTTATTTATTTTATCTACAGTTTAGTTTTATTTTATCTTTTTGCTAGTTTAGGCTCAGCTCAGATCTATGTTTTTTTTTATCTTTGGTTTAGATTTTTATTTATCTTATTAGGTCTTATATTTATCAGGTTTGCTCTCGTATTTGCCTGTCTCAGGGCCCATGCAGTTAGGTCTGGGGCCCAGGATCAGGATCTTTGGTCTTGGCTCAGGCCCAGTGGCCTAGAGCCAGGCCTAGGGCCTAGGGCCTAGGGCTCATGGCCTAGGCCCAGGGCTCAGTGGCTTAGCCAGGCTTCCAGTGGCTCAGCCTAGGCTAGCTCCAAGTCCTAGTGGCCCAGCCTTTGGGGTCTTTAACAAAAAGAAACCAACCAGATCCAAAAACCCCACTTTATTTATCTTTATAGATCTTTTTATCTTGGCCTTTTTTATATTATATCTTATTTTATCTTAGCCTCATCTATATTTCTTTATCTCATTAGCTCATTTTAGCCCATGTTTTATTTATCTTATCTTTATCATATTTTAGTAATCTATTAGATCTAGGTAGTGGTAGGTTAGGCCTAGGGTTTAGTGGTCAGTGGCCTAGAAGGTTGGGGCCTAGGGTCAGTGGCTCAGTGGGTTTTTTAGTGTAGGTTACTAGGTTTTAAGGTTGGTTTAGCCAGGCTTGGGGTTTGGTTTTGGTAAGTGGTTGTTTAGGTTTTAGGTTTAAGGTTTAGGTTTAGGTTTAAGGTTAGGGTTAGGGTTTAGGATTTAGAATTTAGGGTAGTCGATCTCACCCTTATACAACCTAGAAAATGAAAGAATAATTATAACTGTATTAAATGCTATGGGGTCTTCTTTGTTCATATCTCCATTTCTGATTTGGTTCCTTCTTTCATTTGATGGTGCTTGCTTCAAAGGCATCAGAGGGCACTCTAGGAAAAAGCCTTTTGTCTAATGCTCATCCTAATCCCTCATAGCACTATTCCTAAATCCTATTGCAAAAAGTACATTTATGTTGGAAAAGTAAATCTAACTATACGCAAAATAGAGGTTAGCTAAATATAAATATTATCCAAAGTAGTTGTATTTATAATTTGGACTTAGCACCCTACACATGGGTAACTAAGCCCTCCTGTCCTAACTTGGATTTTTCTTAAGGATTTTAACAACTTGCAAAAAGACCATTCACATTTATTTTTAAGTATCCCTTAAGCATAATCCCCTGCTAAAAATATGATTAGGCTAATATTGACCTATCATCTAGTCTAATGTGTGTATTAAGGCTTGTGTGGTAAGTCTTATTAGGCATTAGTGTTGTATTTTCTAAGTGTAGAAGGATTCAATTTAACATGAAAGGTTGATTTCACATGAAGTAGTTTAATTGATTTGAGAATTTTAATTTGTGTTTTTTTTTTTTCATTTGATTACACTTAGCAACTAAGTGTTATAAAGAGAAAAAAGAGGATTGCCCTCTTTCATCCCTACCTTAAGTCACTTTCTAAACTATATTAATTTGATTTAGTTCTCAAGTGAATGGCTTTTACTAAATGGTTTAATTAATCCTAAGTTTAGGTTCCCATTAAATAATCATATTCAAAATGAAAGGCATCTTAAGATTAATTTAATTGAATTATTACCATGTGACATATATTAAATCATTCCTTTCCAACACATGTAACATGCATATGCCTAAGTGTATCTATACATGCAACATATTATAGCACACTCAAATGATGAATGTATGTGTATGTTTAGAATTTATATTTTATTTGATTGAATTATTTAAACATATTAATTTAAAACTTTATCCAAATTCTTATACAAAGAGAACTCAACATTCATACATATAAGCACATGCATTTCTTATGTATTTATAACTAGCATCATAACACATATTATTATTTATTTATAAGCTTTGAAAAATACATTAGATTTAATAGTGATAATAGCCATAATATATTAAATTAAATCAACATATGGAAGCTTACATAAGGGAAATCCATTTTTTTACTTGATTTTGAAAAGATGGATGCATGAATTCAAATGAAATACCAAATTTAACTTGATTGGATAGAGGACAATCAAATATAAGCATGTGATTCATTCAACCAAACTCGTTCTTAAGGACAACCAAATCAATTAAGATTATTTAAAGCAAACCAAAGCTTCTTTATTAATTAAGTTTTGGATTTCATTTGATTTAAAGAGGAGAAGATAAATCATCACTTGCTATTTTAAACCCATTCCCACATTAATGATTTGATGTAATTTAAGGTAATTGATTTTATGGTTAATTAAGTTGAACCTTTAATTAGACAAATTAATTACTACCTATCAACTTAAAGTAATTAACTAAATAATTATGGGCCAACATACATATGCATGGAAAATAAACTTGCAATGATCCTAAGAAATAAAAGGGGCTTAATGCAATTTCATGATTAATATTTAATTAGATTAAGTGACTTAATTAATTACTCTTATGGTTTTATAAATATGTAAACCATAATCATTAAACTCTTTAGTTATTAACACCCAAAGATCTACCCCATGATTTAATTAATTAAGTCTTATGATTTCAATTTGATTAAGTGATTTAAATAATTAGTTAAATCTTAATTAATTTAATTAAAAAAGGGTGAAATGAACTTAGGGAAAGGAGGGACCCAACCCTATTCCTTAGTTCACTTACTGTTGAACAATGATTAATAAAGTTAATTAACTAATTTATTACTATTCAAGGGATTAATTAATTATTAATTAACTTAAAAGAGTAGTTACGATTTAGTTTGTCAATTTTCCTAATTAAGTGAGCAATAAATCCCAAGAAAATCATGGGAGATAGAGGTCATCCCATTAAATTAACCCACAAAATTTAGAATTAACTCCTCAATTAATTAAGGGTTAATTAAGCTAATAAATTTTGTAATTAAACCTTAATTAATGTTCAAAATTAATTAAGATCATTTTTAATTAATTCTATTCTGAAATACCTTTAAAATGAGTATTTATTTGTACTTTTTTTATTTCTCTATAATTTTTTATGATTTTTAGAAGTTTCAGCCATTAAAAAAATTAATTAAGCCTAATTAAAGACTAATCTTATTGGCTCCACATGGCACACTTTCCATGTGGCATCACAGGATTGGCTACTTAAAACTTATCTCAATTATCCCTATATGACGTTTCTGTTCCGCCATTCGATCTAAGATCGATGGCTATTAATCCCATAGTTAATAGATTAAATGATTCATCTAGTGGATCTAATTACCATCCTAATCATTTAACGATGGTTGATCCATCATGTAAAATGGGATAATAGAGTCTGCTCTATTACTCACTTGATCCAAGCTTACGAGCTCATTAAAACCAAAAGGATCCCACACAATTACATCAATTGAGGGGATCTAATCAATATTACAAGATCAAGTTTTCTTCAAAATGCTCCAACCCATTTTTCCTAAGGATCAATTTTGGAAGCAACCGGAGCTCAAAATTGATAACTCAACGATTGGGAAGCTTCATCTAGTGGAGATGAAGCCCATTAAAAGAATTGGATAATTTCATTTTGTTTAAGGCTAAATCATGATTTGAGCTCGCTTTGATCAAGTCCCACCTAAACTCAAGAACCTTGGGAGATGGTCGCTACGAGGCCTAAGCTTAAAATTTTAATTTGAGTTTGATGGAGAAATGGGGATGTTAGGTCAAATGTAGTGTCCTATTTCAGACAGAATGGCATTTTTTGATCGAGGAACAATTTGGGATTTAGGGAATGTATTTTTAGCTCAATGATTTTTATGATTTTTAGAAGTTTAAAAAATTAATTAAGCCTAATTAAAGCCTAATCTTATTGGCGCAACATGGCACACTTTCCATGTGGCATTGCAGGATTGGCTACTTAAAACCTATCTGACTCAACGCCTATGTGGCAGAGGTGGATGCGCTTTCTTGTCCACCATTTGATCTAAGATCGGATGGCTATGATTAATCCCATAGCTTAATAGGATTAAATCAGATCGATCTAGTGGATCTAATCACCGCCCCGTTCCAATCACGCGGAAGAGATGGTGCGTGATCTAACATCATGCCAGTGAGGGAGAATGGAGTCTATTATTTCTCACTTGATCCAAGCTTACACGAGCTCATACAAACTCCAAAAGGATCCTACACCTTCGCGACATCAATTGGAGGGGATCTAACTGTCAAGATTACACGAGATCAAGTTTTCTACAAAATGCTCCAACCCATTTTTGCTTAAGGATCAATTTTGGAAACATACCACCCAGCTCAAAATGAAGATTGAGGAAGCTTCATCTAGTGGAGATGAAGCCCTATTGAGCAATTGATCAATTGATGTTTGCTCAAAGGCCATGAACTGATGATTTGGAGCTCGCTTTGATCAAGTCCCACCTGTGGGAACTTGGGAGATGGTTCGCTCTTGCTCGACAAGGCCTAGGAAGGTGTGGCAAAGTTAATTTGAGTTTGATGGAGAAATGGGATGTTAGGTCGAAATGGAGTGTCCTATTTGAGATGGAATGGCATTTTTTTTAGGAACAAGCTTAGGAGCTTAGGGAATGGCTCTAGCAACTCTCTTGGGTAGAATGATTTGTGTTTGAGTGGAAACAGAGGGTGTGTATAACCTCCTTCATCTTGATCACGATGGGATCAGCCTTGTAGTAGTGGCATCCCACCATCTTGAGTGGGAGGAGGAGGTGAGTTGTCTTGATTTGGTTGGTTGAAGGAGGTGGTCGCCAAGGAGGAATCATGGGTGTCTTATGGGTTTCAAATGATCCAATGGGGAGGGTGAGGTGATTTCACATCCCATGGGTCACCCAACCACCCCTTGGTCTGGTAGTCCTGCCTAGGTGGATCATTTGGAGAGTACTAATTGGCAATGGCATGGAAATGATAACTTACATGGGTGATTTATCTCATGTGATGCCCTTGATCCAAGGGTAGAATGGTCATTTAGTATTGGATTTAATTTGAAAAATGAAAGTGGGTTAGCCCAAACTTCCAATTGAGTTGAGGTTAGTTTGGCTCAATTTGACTCATTTAGGTCAAATTATGTTGGGTTAAAGTTAACCAATTGGTTAAATTAGGTCAAACCAAGGGTTAGGTCAAGTTCATATGATCATTTGGGATATTTTGGTTCAATTTTGGTTATTTGATTTTGATTTGGAATTCATTTCAAATGGTTTAAGTTGATCCATTTGACCAAATTGGCCAAATTAGCTTCGATTTAGTTGACCAATTGAAGATGATTGTAGGTTTTGGTTTCAATTAATTTGGATTTTGTTTTGATTTTGGCCCACTTGAACCTTTAGGTCAATTTGGGCTAAGTAGATCAATTGGGTTCAATTGGGTCCAACATGGCTTTGGTAAGGTTCATCAATCAATTTAGAATGAACTTGAGCCATTAACTGCAATCAATTTGGTATTTCAGGTCAATTTGGGTCAACTTGGGTGAAGAGGGCCAATTGGGTTTGGTTTGACTCTATTGAAGGTCAAGTCATATTCAAATTTTGATTTTGACTTAGTATGGATCATTGGTTTCAAGAGATTTGGCTTAGGCAATTTGGCTAGTTTAGGTTCATATGGGTTAAGGGGTTAACTTGGTCAAATGAACAACTTGACTTTGTTTGACCCAATTTGTGATAATTGATCAACCTAGGGTGATCAACAATCATGATGGGAGGTTTTGATGGGCTTAGTTCAATCTAATTTGGGTAGGATTAGAACTTGGCTCAATAGGTCAAATTGGCCACTTTGGGTCAAGTGGACCAATTAGGTTTAGTTGGCGATTTTGGGTTGAGTTTGATTTAGTTGAGTTTATATATGGATTTGGGATTGATATATAAATTCAGTTGCAATTAGGTTGGGTTCAAATGGGTTTTGGTTCATTTGAACATTTCAAGTCAAAAGGGTTAAGTTAGGTTTGACTTGAGTTAATTTTGGTTTGTCTTGATGATTGTAGATTTCATTTATATTTTTGAATATGATTGAAGGTATGATTGATTCATGAGAAAATCAATTTAATTTGGAATGAAGGAACTAAGTCCATGGAGGTCATGTTTGGATTTTGATTTGGTTTGATTTAGTTTTATAATTTAAATGTATATTTCATTTAAATTTATGAGATGATTGAAAATATGATTGATTTATGAGAAAATCAATTGAGTTTGACTTGATTTGGATTAAGATTTTGCTAAGTCCATGGATAGTGGCTTAGAAGGGTTTTGATTTAGTTTGATCATCATTTAAAATGTATTTAATTTATATTTAAGAAGATGATTGAAGATATAAATTTATTATGAAAAAATCAATTGATTTTGGATTGATTTGGATTAAGATTTGGCTAAGTCCATGGGATAGGTCATATGGCTTAGGAAGGGTTTCAAGTTTGGATTTGATCATGGGCTTCAATCATTTGGTTTTGGAATTTGGGTTTGGATTTGGATTTGGATTTGATGCTTCAATTGAACTTGAGGTTTGGTTTGAGAAGGTGAACATGTATTTGATTTAGGTTGTAAGGTAGGTGGATTATCCTAATCCCTAAGGCATAACCTAATCCTATGGTTAACCTTTCTAAGTCTTTAGGCTTAGTTAAGTGTATTAGAAGTGTCTTATAACGGGGAAGTCTTAGGTCTAGAAAACTCCTAAGTCTAAGATGGAAGTTGAATCCACACTCCAAAAGTGAGGTCAAGTGCCTTTGGCTCCATAGTGTTGCCCTTGGAGATAGATGATTGAAAGACCGCCAAGTTTCATATAGACTATACATCTTTCAATGCTTTGCTTGGAGACCATGGATGAGAACAACATAGTTCCATCCTCTACATCGTGTATGAAGTTTGTGAGAGGTGGGATCATCTACTATATCAAAAGATATCTCAAGCCATTTATAGTTTATGAGGTTGGCATATATGAGGATCCGACTTACTACCTCCCTCAAAATCAACAAGTCTATTCTCATGAATTTGGCCAAAGTTAAAAAGAAAGAAAAAAATAGAAAGAGAAACAGAAAAAGAAAAGAAAAGAGAAAATAAAAAATGAAATAAAAGGGAGTGGAAATAGACTTGGAGGAGGAAGTGGAGCCTAACATTAAATTACACCCACGGTTCATTAATCCATTCAAACATATGGGTAAGATGACCTGACCTCCACTAGGCAAAGGAAGAGGCCAGTTCAGAGGTAATCCTAGGGTAGAAAACCTCCTTATTGGCCACCCAATAGAAAATATGTCCCAACTACTAGGAGTACACCTGCTATCCATATAGACTTAGAGTCTAGTTCATAGGATGAGTCTTATATGGTTAACACACCAAAAGCTCTTCTCAAGATTCCCTTGACACTTGAGCCATATAGCGATGAAGACCGGGCTCCAAAGCATAGCATAAGTGTATCTAAGTTTATATGTGAAACAGATAGGAATTAGTTGGGAACCTTAGCTCTAACCCCACTTTCCTCTCAAAAATTTGAGGGTTTGGTAGTTAAGGAATCCCCTAAGTCATCCACATGTGTGAAGACGCAGAGTTCTTGGGAGCATCATCCTCAAGTCAAGAAGTTGATGTAGAACTTTAGGATGATTTATATAGAGATTTAATAAAATTACCTTTTGATTGGTACTTTGTGTTCAAAATTTAGTAAAGAAAAGGTTAATCCCACATATTTGGTCAAAGCAAAGTTAGACTACTTTGAAAGAATATGGAAGAACAAATGCAAGATCTCTCAATCAAGATGGGACTAGATTTGGTAGTGGGTCTATGATGATGATTACGCTAGTCATCACCAATCATTTGGAATCTAATAGGTTTTTTCAAATCACATTAACTCATATGAGAGTCGTGCTTAGAAACATTAGATGATCCAGATGATTTTAAAGTCAGAGATGCACCGCCAGAGTTTGAATAAAAGATCAAGGAAATCAACTTAGGAATTGAAGAAGATCCATGCCCAGCATACATCAATTCTTTATTGAATGAAATTGAAATGAATGAATTAGTTAGGATATTGATTGAGATTAAGGACTACTTTGCATGGAGCTATGAAGAGATGCCTGGATTGGCTCCTAACATAACGATCCACAAACTAGCAATAGAGCTTACTACTAACCCTATCAAGCAAGCTCCTAGACGATGACAGATAGAATAGGTCATTTATGAAGTCAAGAAATCGATTAGCTTCATCATCATCGAAGAAAAATACCCTACCGTTAGCCATTGTCCAAGTTAATAAAAAAGAATGGCCAAATTCACATATGCATCAATTTTAGGGATTTAAATAAGGCATGTCCAAAAGATGAATTTCACACCAACTGAAGCCGATGACATTGCCTCATCTCATGCAATATTCTTTTTCATGGATGGCTCATCTAGATATAACCAAATAAAGATGGCCCCTAAAGATGAAAGAAACACTATTTTTAGAACCCCGATCGAAATCTATTGCTATAAGGCCATGTCTTTCAGCCTTAAAATGTCGGTGCTAAATACCAGTGTGCTATGACATGAATATTCAATGAACTCATTCATCATCAAGTCGAGTGTTATGTCGATGATCTCATGGTCAAAAGTAGAGAAAAGGAAGACCATCTCTTTGACTTGAGAGTAGTTTTTGAACAATTAAGACAATTTATCCTCAAAATGAACCCCTGAAGTGTGCATTAGCTTCAAGGAAATTCTTTGTTTATGTCCGACACCGTGGAATTGAAAATTGATGCAGAAGATCAATGTATATTAGAAATGCCACCCCTAAAAGTTTAACTCAACTCGTGATCATTCCAAGGGAGCCATATCTAAGATGTTTTATATCCAACCTATTGAGAAGATGTCATCCATTCTCAGACTTATCAAAAGGATGCCAAGTTCAAGTGGGATGGCAAGTGTGAGCATGCCTTAAGACATTACTTGATTACGCCAGTTCTAATTCTATCCCCCAAGCTACTCATACTTTACGCTATGTTGACTCCCTTGGTGCTATCCAAGCCAATGATGAGAAGGAAAATGCACTCTACTATCTACCATCATCTAATCGCTAAGGTAATTATCCACCCATTGAGAAGCATTGCCTAGCTTTAATCTTTGCATCCCAAAAGCTACAACACTACATGCTTACTCATAAGGTGAACTAATCTCTAGGATCAATCCACTATAGTATCTCATGACATAGCTAACGCTATCTGGACGGTTGGCATGATGGTCCATGATCCTCTCAGAATTTGACATTACCTTCATACCCTTCGTGCGGTGAAAGGACAAGCTCTAGTAGATTTCTTTGCAGCACACCCACTTCTTGCTGACTCTTGGCTTAGTGATGATCTCCCTGAGGAACTAATCATGAACTTAGGGGATAGTAGAATTCACCATTGGTAGATGTACTTTGATGGTGCGTCTTCCTCTCAAATAGGAGAAGAACCACAATCTACTATTTCAGAAAAGATAAGGGTAGGAATAGTTCTCTTAACTCTAGACGATGATGTGATGAGATTCTCATATCATCTGTAATCTTGCACAACAATGAAGTCAATATGAGGCTCGATTGCCACCTGAGTTAGTTATTACTCTAAGCATCCAAAACATCAACATCTTCGGGGATTCTTAGCTAGTTATCAACCAAATCGATAGGTCCTACTAGGTTATAAAGCCCAAGCTCCATCATTACCATAAGTATACCATTCCTAGAGGTTACCAATTATAAGATTCTTCAAGGAGAGAATTCCATAGTGAATTCTTTAGCCAAGCTTGTCAAGGAGTTGGCATGTTTGAAGGATGAGTCCATATCAATAAAGGTCCAAAATAGACAAGTCTTATCCTTTATATTGAACTCATCAAAAGTACTCGAAGGAGAGGTTGCCATCCAAGAAGGACGAGGAGTTAGATTGAGGCAACCATTCATGGAATACCTAAATAAAGGAAAACTACTCAAGAGAAGTTCCAAGCCTATCGATGAAGTAGAGTACTTTCTTACACTCTGGGATGTCTTATACTATGGCCTTCAATCATATGTGGTTACATTATTTAGACAAGCACAAGCTCATAAGATTGACCGAGGTACACTTAGATTATGTGGAGCCAACCAATCTGAGTGAAAACCAAGTTCAAGAGACTATGATACCATTGGCCGTCGATGATGAAAGATTATGTGGATATTACTAGGAAGTGCCACCAATGTCAAATACATGGTGTGGTTCTACACCAACCACCCAACATTCTACATCTTACATTGGCCTCATGGCTATTCGAGTGATGTGTTTCTGACATAGTGAGTCCGATTGATTCTCCTTCTTCAAATGGTCATCAATTCACCTTAGCTTCTACTGACTACTTTTCCAAATGGATGAAGGCGATTTCATTCGGAGAGGTCACAACTCAACATGTGCTCTAATTTTTAGGAACCATATCGTATATAGGTTCGAGTGCCTCGATGAGTTATATCATAATGCATTCAGCAAGAGATCAACAACTCTACCCAGAGACAAGTATAGATTGGAGATATTCTACCATAAACTACCCGAGGAAAAATGGCTTAGCAGAAGACTTCAATAAAACTCTCATCCAAATACCAAAGAAGACACTCGATAATAACATGCGATAGTGGCATGAGAAGTTAATTGAAGCCTTATGGACCTACCACACCACATATAGAACTCTAACTCAGTTTTCTCCCTTCTCCTTAGTGTATGGGTCCGAAGCTTTTCTACTATTAGAAGTCCAACTCCCATCACTAAGGATAACTGTGGGTAGTAAGATCACAACAGAGTAGAATGCGAAGTTGCGGTTAGAAGTGCTCGAAGGATTTGTAGGAGAGACTCCTACGAGCATGCCAAAACCTCAAGTTGTACAAAGCTAAAAGGATTCAAGCTCACATGTTAGTCCATCCTAGAGCTATTCAAGTAAGAGAGCTTATTTTAGTTCTAAGGAGACAAATTATTATCCATCATAAGATGGGAGGCAAGTTTGAACTCACTTGGGAAGGCCCTTTTGCCATAAAGAAGGCCTACCAAAAAGGATCTTATCAACTTATTTATCATAAGGGTGAGCATCCAATGCTTCCAATCCATTGGCTCAACTTAAAGAAATATTATAAATTATGTTTGAAAATAATTATCATCAATGAAAATTCCATTTCAAATTTAATCTCTTCCATGTTGAAAGTATTCTTGTTTGTGAATCTGCCACATGTGTTTAGTGTTTGTGTAAGGAACTTAAGTAGCATCCTATCTTTCATCGACACAAAACAAATACAAACTACACACAAACATATAAAATGAACATATATATTTTGTCTCGGGCAACACTAAGTTAAGATAACAACCCCAGTGGCACTTACTCAGTAGTTGCTCTAGGTCGGGCTGACATGCTACCCTACTAGTGTGTCACCCCAATGGTATTCTTACTTTAAAGGATGTAAGTATTCTATGTTTTCCTTCCTTTGACTACACACCAATGAGCCTTATTAGTTTTAGGTTTACTGATGGTCGCTACCCTCATGTTAGCTTCATTTAAGAGGATGTGAATCTGCTATGCATTATTCTTGGATTAGCCAACATACACTGACTGGGTTGAGTATATTTGAGGTTTAGGATAAGTCCCCTAATGGCTCCTTCCTCCTACTTCAAGTCCGGTCCACCTTCCTAGTCTCTTAGTAGTCTCTAGGTTAGATAACATTTGTCCCATGTGACTACTATTCGATGATCGCCTCTTCAAAAAGTTGTAAGCCTACATGCTATCTTTTTTGATTGATCATTGCACACCAATGGGCACCCTAGGTTGGTTGGTTCTCACTATGCTAATAGATATACCACCATCATGGATACACCTTAGGTTGGTTCTCACCTTAGATACACCACCTATGGGCATATGTAAGTCTGCTACACTTTCTCCTTGAGTTGGCCACCATACACCTATAGGCTTTCTTTTCCAGGGCTCAGGATAATGCCCCTAGTAGCACTTCCCATGTGGACACTATATTTGGATCACATTTTTGGTGATACCATTTAAACACTACTTGGGTTACTATCGAATTAGATAGTTCCCCTTTCCGAGTAACCACCCCTATGGTTGGAGAATCCATCCCTCCTGATGTCATTCTAAGTAAATCAGAGTGGTCATAGCCCTTCTTAATGTGGTCCATCGCACACCAAGGTCCATGCTAACATATAAACAAAATATATATTCACTTGTGGATTAGAGGACACCCCTAGCTGTATTTCCCAAGAATATCTTATCTTTAGTGATAAAACTCCCTATAAGAATCACCTAACAACTCTTGAGATGATATAAGTCCCCAAAGACATTCAATCATTAGTTGCCCTAAATCAGGTTAAATTTGTTATGCTACCAACAGGTCACCCTAGTAGTTGTTCCCTACTTTAGAAGATGTAAGTCTGCTATGCCTTCTTTCTAGCACAACCGTTGCACACTAAAAGGAAACTGCTTAGGATGGCTAGCTCTATCCCATGGCCAGTAGAATATCCCATTGGATTGAGATAGATAAAGTCCATATAGCCCCTTCTCGGGTCCATCGCACCACATGGTCCATAAATTAAATCTATCAAATTTCATCGAAGCTCCATCCTAGTGGATATGCCCTCAATTCAAAATTAAACTAAACCAAACAAACCATATTAAATCACATGAGATTAAGATAAAATTAATCCTGACTACTTTTGAGTTGACATAAGTCCTCAAAGGCATTCACTTAGTAGTCGCCCTAGGCCAGGTTTGATTTGTTGTGCATCCAACAGGTCACCCTAGTGGTTATTCCTCGCTTTGGAAGATGTAAGTCTGCTACACCTTCTTCCTAGCATAATCGTTGCATACCAAAAGGCAACCCCTTAGGTTGGCTAGCTTTACCCCCCAGAGGCTATCCTTTGGATTTGTAAACCGAGGTAGGTCAAGGTCGATATAGCCCCTTCTTAGTCCATCACCGACAAGGTCCATAGATTAAGCATTAAATTAAACCCAATCTAATTTTCCTGGAGTTAAATCACCCTTCTCCCTGGAGCCCCCCAAATCATATATAAATAAGTCAAGCAAACAAATCAAATTCAAAAAATAACCTCCTAATGGAGCCAAATTAAACCAACTCCCCAAGAGTCTAAATCAAAGAAATCCAACCAAACTCTTATCCCCAGTGGATACATCCCCAAACAAATCTATGAAATCAAATCAAATCCCCTGGATAGCCCAACCGCTTCCCTAGTGGAAGGTTCATAACCCATCCCTAGTAGACTCGGAGCCCATATCTCAAAGATATGCCTCCACATCAATTAAAATAAAATAAATTAAAGTTGATTGATCTTAATCCTAGGATTATAGATTCTTATCCTGGATCTTTCCACAAATCTTATAATCAAATCAAATTTAAACCTTATCCTAGATTTTCTTTTCTATGCCCTCGACATAGACCCTCACATGTCATGTCCAATGCATGTGATCCTAGGATCTCCTTCCATGTCCTTGCCTGGAATTCTCATCAAATCTTATTTTTTCTCTTATGCACACCTTTAATACTTCAACCAAAAGCCTAATAATGTATTCATTCAAATTACATCATCTTAACATTATAATCAACATTTTATGATTTGTGATGGTATGGTCAAACTAACTATACAATATCATGCTAAACATATTATAGTGTGAATTAACACATTATATTATATTATAATATATGATGTTATATTATAATTTGCTATAATATAATATATTGTCCAACGTACACCTTATTAGAATAACTTAAAATGGAACAAATAACAAAATTTTCTCAAAATATGAATAATGTTCATTTGGGATCTAAAATTGTTATGTTTCTATTAGAAATGGTACAAAATAGCATAATTCTGGTGTTGTTTCTTGGTGTGTGAATTTGGCCAAATTCTTCCATCTCAACCTTCAAATTAACAATTTTGTGAGTTTTTCCCAATGTTTCAAAATGAAAGTAAAACATACTAAAATGTACAATAACATTTAACACACCACACATATATTATATATATATATGTTATATTTATATATATATATATATATATATATATATATATATATATATATATATATGTGAAGTTATATACATTATATTTTAATATGCTTTCATATAATATATTATCTTACATTACACCTTAAATGAATTTTAAGAAAAAATTATAAAATTTAGTTGAAAATGAACATTCATTTTGATGGAAAATTCCATTCTTTTGATTAAATGACACACCATAGCACACCCCCAATGAAGTTCTCTAAAGCTTACCTTAAATTTGGCCAAATCCCATCATCTCAGCTTATAAATTAGTATTTTTATGAATTATACCAGTATAAACTCTACTACATCATACTATAACAAACTAAAATATGTTGAACAACAAGTAGTAATACACAATAGTATGCTATAATTCTTGATTCTACACTATGTTATGGCATCCTATATTATAATACACTATAACATAATATATTATATTATATTCCATATCACATCTAAAGATAAAAAATCATAATATTAGTCTAAATAATAAAACTATATATTTTAGTCATATCACTTACATATTTTAAATTGAAATAATATATTATGATGCCATGCTCTACCTATTATGAATTTGGCCAAATTCCACCATTTTAAAGTCTAAGTCAACATTTTTATAAATAATGCTAGTAGGCTGATTGCATGATTGTAAAATACTAAAAGAATTTAAAATGTGTAGAATAATATATTATGATATATGATGTTATACTATGCTACAACATATAATAGTTATTTTGAACATAAAATCTTACTTTTAGACTACAAGTGTACACATTTGGTACTATAACCCACTTCCCACTTCAAATTTAACAAATTTCATCTTTGATTTATTAATCAATATTTTATGATTTATATTAATATAGACTATAGGGCAATACCATAATATACTAAAACATTTCAAAACATTATATAACATCCAAAAC
The DNA here is from genome assembly GCA_021442155.1 of Cymbidium sinense. Lineage (NCBI taxonomy): Eukaryota > Viridiplantae > Streptophyta > Magnoliopsida > Asparagales > Orchidaceae > Cymbidium > Cymbidium sinense. Next base: position 197,034,551 of record CM038214.1, read on the forward strand.
ACATCATTACATGCTCAAATATATGATGATACATTATACTATAATATATTATATAATATGATTTAGGTTAGGGTTTAAGGTATTCAAATATCTAATAAAGGAAAGTCTCTTAAAGAAATTTTCTTTACCCATAACTATATGTTAGATTAGGTCATTCTTTAGATCTACTCTTAATGACATCTTTATTCAAGGGTTTAGGTTTAGGTTTGGGTTAGTTTAGGTTTAGGTTTATGGTTAGTTTAGTTTTTTGTTTAGGTTTAGGTTTGTGGTTTAGGTTTGGGTTTAGGGTTTAGGTTGGGTTTAGGTTTTGTGGTTTAGGTTTTAGGTTTAGGGTTTTTTGTTTTTTTGGTTTAGGTTTTGGTTTTAGGTTTAGGGTTTTAGTTTGGGTTTTAATAGAGAACAAATTTCATTTCTTCTTTTGATTTCATCAACCAAGTAGCACCCCAAGTTTTCTAAGACACATGATATGATAAAAAATGAGCACCCATAGAGCAAATCAAAACCCTAGATAAGTATAATTGTCTACTATAAAGATTCCATCATAAGTCGATGATTTCTTCGCTCTCAGTTATCACTAAACAACCTCGCCTCTCGAGTAGCAGATCACCATATTGATCTCTCCCTCCGCCACCACCATGGTTGTAACCTTCATCTCTCCTCCTACCTCCATAACCATCGACCACCACCTTCATATCCCCCAACACCTCCAGATCCCACCACCACCAATAATCACCACCTCCACCTCCCACCACTAGATCTAGATTAAGCCTAGTTGATGTGATGTTCCTATCAAGGTTCCCCATTCTTAGGGTTGGGGTTTAGGGTTTAGGGGTTTGTGGGTAGGCAGGGGTAGGGCCAGGTTTGTGGTTAGTTTAGGGTTGTTTGTTTAGGGTCAGTGGGTTGTTAGGTTTGTAGTTTAAGGTTAGGGTTGGGCTTAGGCTCAGGGCTCAGGTGGCCTTGGATCTGGGTTTAGGGTCAGTAGGGCCTGAGAGGTTTAGGGTTGTAAGTTTTAGGGTTCCTGTGGCTTGGGGTTTAGCTAGGGTTTTTATATAAAAATAAGTAATAGTTTAGTTTATTTAGTTTATTTTAATTTGAGTCATTTTTAATTTTAATTTTATTTAGTTTAGCTTTTTAAGTTTATTTATTTGTTTAGGTTTTATTTTAGATTATTTTTAAGTCTTTATTTAGTGAGTTTATTTTTTTTAGGTGTATTTCATTATTTTTTGTTTTATTTTATTTTTAGTTTAGGTTTAGGTTATTTTAGGTGTATTAGGTTTTTTAGTTTAGTTTATTTATTTTTAGTTTATTTTATTTTATTTATAGGTTTAAGTTTAGTTTTTTAGGTTTAGTTTTATTTTATTTTATTTTAATTTGGTTTATCATTTTTTGATTTATTATTTTTTTTATTAGAGTTTATTTTATTTTATTTATTTTAGTTTATTTTATTTTATCTTTTAAGCAGTTTATTTATTTTAATTTAAATTTTAGGTTTATCTTTTATATATTTATAGTTTTATTTATATATTTTATCTTTAGTCTATTTTATTTTATCTTTATTTATCTTTTATTCTATTTATTTTATCTTTATTAATATTATTATTATATTTTCCATTTATTTAGGCCTAGCATTTCTTTGTGGTCTTGGGCCAGCTCTGGCCCATGGCCTGGTCTTGGCCAGTGGCCTGTAGGCTCAGTGGAGTGCCCAGGGTTTGTGTGGCTCAGGTCTAGCCTAGGCCTCTGGGGGCTCCAGGGTCATAGCCCAGTGGCTCATGGCCCAGGGCCTGGGCTCTGGCTCAGTCAGCCTGCCAGGGGCCAGGTCTGGCAGTGGCCCAGTGGCTCAGTAGGGCCCAGGGCCCAGGGTGGCCTGCCTCAGTGGCTCCAGGGCCTCAGCCCCCTGGCCTGGGTGGTCTGTGGCTCAGGGCCCGTGGCCCAGCTGCTCAGGGCCTGAGTGGCTTGTGGGCCCAGGTTTGCCCAGATAGCCAGTTAGGGCCCACAGTGGGCCCAGTAGCCTCAGGCTCAGTGTCCAGCCCCATGGCTCAGATCCTAGGCTCCAGGCTCAGGGCCTCAGGGCCTAAAACCAAGCAAACCCAGCCAGCCCATTTAGCCTAGGCTATCATTCCATTTGTGTATTTATCCAGGCCCATCTTTAGCCTAGATTTTACCTAGTTTATTTTATCTCAGGTCTATTTATTTAGTATTTTATCTTTAGGATCTTTAATTTTAGTCCTAATTTTATTTATCTATTTTATCTTTATTTTATTTTATTTTTCTTTATTTTAGCTTTAGCCAGTTTAGGATTAGGTTAAGTTTTATTTATTTATATTTTATCTTATTTGGTTTGGATTTTATCAGTTTTATTTTAGGTTTAGCTTTAGGTTTTATTTTGGTTTATTTTTGTGGTTTGTGGTTTATAGGGTTTGGTTTGTTTAGGTGTTAGGTAGTTTTTTGGGGTTGGTGGTTAAGGGTAGGTTTAGGTAGGGTTTAGGTTTAGTTAGTTTTAGTTTTTTTTTTTAATAGAGAACAAATTTAGATTCAACATTTCTTCTTTGATTTCATCAACCAAGTAGTACACCAAGTTTTCTAAGACACAAGCAACAACATAGATAAAAATGAGCATGCACAGAGCAAATCTAAAACCCTAGATTACTGGAACTATCTCTTTTGTAAAGACAATTCCATAAGCAGCAGATCATATCAGCCATTATTCAGTTTCACTAGTTCCCATTAGAACCACTCTGGCCTTTCGAGTAATGGGATCCCCCATCATCTCCCTGATCTCTCACTCTGTCACCACCACAGCTATAACCTTCGTCGCTCCTCCCACCTCCATAACCACCACCGCCTCCACCACCACCTCCATATCCAGAAGACCTCCAGATCCCCACCACCACTATGATAGTTTCCGCTTTGCCACTAGATCTAGACTAAGCTTGCTGCGATGTTCCTACCATCAAGGTTCGTCCATTCTAAGTGGTTTAGTTTAGGTTTATTATTTTTTAGATTAAATTTATTTTTAATTTATTTTTTTACTTTGTGGTTGTAGGTTTAGGGTTTAGGGTTTAGTGGTTAGTATGGTTTAGGTTGGGGTTAGGTAGGGTTTAGGGTTTTGGTTTGGTAGATTTGTGATGCTTAAGATGTTAAGGATTGGTGGTAGGGTTTGGTTTAGGTAATGTTGGTTTAGGGCCTAGGTTTAGGGTGTAGGTTTAGGGTTTAGGGTGTTGGGTTTTTAGTGGTTTGATTTTTTAAATTAACTAAACCCAAAGTTTATTTATTTTAGGTTTAGGGTGATTTTAGATTTAGGATTTAGTTTTAAAAAAAAATTAAGTAGGTTTTAGTTTATTTAGTTTATTTTATTTTTTATTTATTATTATTTATTTTTATTTTATTTTATTTAGTTTATTTATTTTATTATTTATTTATTTAGTTTTTTATTTTAGTTTAATTTTATATTAGTTATTTTTTTATTGAGTTTTATTTTATTTTAGGTTTAGGTTTTATTTTTATTTTATTTAGGTTTAGGTTTATTTTATTTTTTTTTAGTTTAGGTTTTGGTTATTTTATTTGTTTATTTTTTAGGTTTATTTAGTTTTATTTTATTTTTTTATTTATTATTTAGTTTGTTTATTTTATTTATTTTATTTAGTTTTATTTTAGTTTAGGTTTTAGTTTTATTTTATTTATTTTAAGTTTAGGGTTTATTTTTTTTATTTTATTTATTTTAGGTTTAGTTTTTATTTAGTTTTATTTTATTTTATTTTATTTATTTTTTATTTTTTTTTAAGTTTTTATTATTTATTATTTAGTTTAGTTTAGGTTTTAGTTATTTTATTTTATTTTATTAGTTTATTTTATTTTATTTTAGGTTTAGGTTTTACTTTAGGTTTTATTTTATTTTAGACGAATCTTCATAACTCATTCATCATCAAAGTGCTATGTCGCTGATCTCGTGCTCAAAAGTAGAGAAAAGGAAGACCATCTCTTTGACTTGAGAGTATTTTTAAGATAATTTAACCTCAAAATGAACCCCAAGTATGAGTAGCTTCAAGGAAATTCCTTGGGTTTGTTGGCCCACAGGTATCAAAATCGATCCGATAAGATCAATGATAAAAATGCACCCCTAAAAGTTTAACTCAACTCGATCATTCCAAGGATTGGTATATCTAAGATGCTTTATATCCAACCTATCGAGAAGATATCACCATTCTCCTTATCAAAAGGATGCCTTCAAGTGGGATGAGTGTGAGCATGCCTCAAGACATCAAGCATTACATGATGATTACTTCTACCCTTATCCTGGCAAGCCTCTCATATACCTTGTTTTAGATGACTCCTTTGGTGTTTGTTGGCCCAATGACGAAGGGAAGAAAATGCACTCTACTATCTCCATCATCTAATCCCTACTATATTTATACACCCATTGAGAAGCATTGCCTAGCTTTAATATTTGCATCCAAAAAGCTATGACACTATATGCTTCCTCATAAGGTGAGCTTAATATCTAAGATCAATCCACTATAGTATCTCATGACACGACCAACGCTAGTCGATTTCTTAACACCCACTTCCTACCGACTTTCCGCTAGTGATGATCTCCGAATAAAATCATGAACTTAGGGATACAAGCATTCACCGCTAGAGATGTACTTTGATGGTGCGCTTCCTCTCAAAGAAGAGAAAACCATAATATACTATTCTAGGAAAGGCAAGGGTAGAATAGTTCTCTTCACCGGACCATGGTGATGAGATTCTCATATCATCTAATCAATTCAACCCAAATATGAGGCTCATTGAGGCCTAGAGTTAGGTTACTCTAAGCATCAAGAGCATCAACATCTTTGAGATTCTCGCTAGTTATCAACCAAATCGGGTCCTATAAGGTTATAAAGCCCAAGCCCTACTACCACAAGTACACCATTGAGTTATTGGCCCAAATTATAGTTACCATTTATAAGATTCTCAGGCAAGGAGTCAAAGTGGATGAGTCCATATCAATAAAGGTCCAAAATAGACAATCTTATCCCTTATTGATATTGAACTCATCAAAAAAGTACTCTCTTGAAGGGGAGATTTACCAAGAAGGATGAGGAGTTAGATTGGAGGTAACCATTCATGGATTACCTAAATAAAGGCAAACTACCTCAAGAGAAGTCCCAAGCCTATTAGATGAAGCATAGCACTTTCCTATGCTGGATGGTGTAGTGGTCTTTCATCATATGTGGTTATGTTATTTAGACAAGCAAGCCCGTGACCCAAGTACACTCAAGATTATGTGGAGCCAATAACCAAGATGAAAGCCAAGATCAAGAGACTAGGATACTATTGGCCGATGATCAAAGATTGTATGGATACCTAGTAGGCCACCAATGTTAAATATAGTGGTCCTACACCAACCACCCAACAATCTACATCGAATTGGCCTTGTGGCCATTCTGAAAGTGTTGGGTACCAACATAGTGGGTCCCGATTGATCTTTCTTCCAAGGGTCATCGTTCATCTTAACTACTAACTACTTTTCCAAATGAAGGCAATTTTGCCGAGAGGTCACAAATCATCATGTGCTCCAATGTTTTAGGAACCATATCATATATATATTTTCGAGTGTCTGAATTATATTTGATAATGGTATTCAAGCATTGAGATCAACAACTTTCTTGAGACACAACATAGATTGAGATATTCTGCAATCAACTACCAACTGAGGAAAATGGGGAGTAAGCCATCAATAAAACTCTCATCCAAATACTAAAGAATACACTCAACAACAAGAGATAGTGGCATGAGTTATTGAAGCCTTGTGGGCCTACCCACCACATAGAACTCCAACTCAGTCTACTCCTTTCTCCTTAGTGTATGGGTTTGAAGTCATTCTACCATTAAAAATCCAATTTTCATTACTAAGGATAGTTGTGGGTAGCAAGATCACAACAAAGAATAATGCCAAGTTGCGATTATAAGAGCTCAAAGGTTTGGAGGAGAGACTCTTGTGGGCATGCCAAAACCTCGAGTTGTACAAAGCTAAAATGATTCATGCTCATAACAAGTTGCTCCGTCTTAGAGCTTTTCAAGTAGAGAGCTTATTTTAGTTCCAAGGAGACCATTGTTGCTTTGTAAGATGGGAGGCAAGTTTGAACCCACATTGGAAGGCCCTTTTTCCATAGGAAAGGCCTACCAAGGACAATCTTATCAGCTTATTAACCATAAGGGAGAGTGCTAAATTCTAATCAATGGGCTCTACTTAAAAGAAATATTATAAATCATGTTTGAAAGAAATTATCATCAATGAAAATTCCATTTCAAATTTAATCTCTTCCATGTTGAAAGTATTCTTGTTAGTGAAGCCACCACAATGTGTTTAGGGTAGGTGTAAGGAACCCGAGCAGTATCCTATCCTTCATCGACGGAACACAAACACAAACATATAAAAAAATACACATATATTTTCTCTCACGCTCCTCTAAGTTGAGATGACTCCCCAAGAACACTCACTCAATATTTGCTCTAGGTTGGGCTGGCGTGCTACCCTGCTAGTGTGTCACCTCAATGGTCTTCTTGGTTTAGAGGATATAAGTTTGCTAGGCTTTCCTTCCTTATTTGGCCACTGCACACTGATGAGCGCCTTGTTAGTTTGGTAGGCCTTACCGCGTGGTCGGTAAGCTACCTCATGTTGGCTTCATTTAGAGGAAGTGAGTCTACTACACTTTCTTCTTGGATTAGCCTTTGTGAACTAACTTGGTCGAGTATATTTGAGGTCTAGGATAAGTCCCCTAGCGGCTCCTTCTCTCCTAACTGCTTCTAGTCTAGGTCCAGTCCTTCCTCGGGGCTCCCCGCTTAGTAATTTCTCTAGGTCAAATAGCATCTCCGATGATAGACTATCCTGATGATCAATTCTGCTTGGAAAGTTGTAAGCCTACAAGCTTTCTTTCTAAGTTAATCATTGCACACCAAAGAACACCTAAGGTTTGTTGGTTCTCACTATGCTGATGGATACACCACTCATGCTGACATATACACCTTAGGTTGGTTAGTTCTCGCACCTTAGAATACACTACTCCTGGCAGATGTAACTCTGCTATGCTTTCTCCTTGAGTTGGCCACCGTGCACTTATAGGCTATCTTTTCCAAGGCTTAGGATAACACCCCTAGCAATACCTCTCATGTGGGCACTGTATTTGGATCATGTCCATTTTGACACCATTTAGACACTACCTAGGTTACTATCGGATTGGATAGTTCCCCTTTTCGAGTAACCACAACTATGGTTGAAGAATCCATCCGTGGTGTGCATTCTCCTTGGTCCAAGAATCTAAGATAGGTCAAGACATAGCCCCTTCTTAGTGTGGTCCCTTGCACACAAAGGTCCATGCAAATATATATAATAAAATATATATTCACTTATGATTAGAGGACACCCCTAATGGTGCTTTCTAAGCATCCTCTTTAGGGAAGTGTGAGCAAAACTCTATAGAATCGCAACTACCTTTTGAGTTGATAAGTCTCTGGCATTCACTCAAGAGCACCCCTAAGTGGGCTCGATTTGCTACCAACAGTCACTCTAGTGCTTGTTCCCTACTTAGAAGATGTAAGTCCTGCACGCCTTCTTGCTAGCATAATCGCACATTGAAAAGAAACCCTTAGGTTTATTTACCCCATGGCTAATAGATTATCCCTTTGTATTTGTAAATCTAAGAAAGGATAAGTCCAATGTAGCCCCTTCTCATTGGGTCCATCGCACACCGATATGATCCATAAATTAAATTTATCAAATTTGATTTAGCTCACATCCCCAGCGGATATGCCCTCAATTCGAAATCAAACAAAAATAAATAAACTATATCAAATTGCATGAAATTAAGATAAAATTAATCTTGACTACTTTTATGTTGACATAAGTCCCAACGACATTCACTCTGTAGTCGCCCTAGGTCAGGATCAATTTTTTGTGCATCCAACAGTTCACCCCAGCAGTTGTTCCTCACTTTAGAGGATGTAAGATTGCTATGCCTTCTTCCTAGCACAGTCATTGCACATCGAAAGGCATCCCAATAGGTTGGCTAGCTCTACCCCATAGTTGGTGAACTATCCTTTTGGATTTGTAAACCTAAGTAGGCTGTCGATATAGACCCTTCTCAAGGGTCCATCAATCGATAGGACTATACATTAACTCGCATTAAATTAAACCCTTTTGATTTTTCCTGAGTTAAATGCCCTTCTCACCAGTGGAGTCCTAAATCATATATAAATAAATCAAGAAAATAAATTAAATTCAAAGCCAACATCTCTAGTGGAGCCAAATTAAACCAACTCCCCTAATAGAGTCTGAATCAAAGAAATCCAACCAAACTGTTATCCCTAGTGGATACATCCCTAAATAAATCTTTGAAATCAAACTCAAATCTCAATCCCCAACTGATAGCCTAAACCTGCTTCTCTAGTGGAAGGTTCATATAGCTGATCCCTAGCAGACTCGAGCCCATATCTCTAGCAGATATGCCTCCACATCAATTAAAATAGAAGAAATTAAAGGCGATTCGATCTTAATCATCTGTGGATTATAGATTCTTATCCTTAGCGGATCTTATTTCCATAAATCATATAATCAAATCAAAATCAAACCTTATCCCCAATAGGTTTTCTTCTTCTATGCCCTCGACATAGACCACTCACATGTCATGTCCAATGCATGTGTGATCCCATTGCGGATCTTCGTCCATGTCCATGACATGGAAGTCTCATCAATTCTATTTCTTCTCTTATGCACACCTTTAATACTTCAACCAAAAGCCTAATAATGTATTCGTTCAAATTACATCATCTTAACATTATAATTAACATTTTATGATTTGTGATGGTGCAAGCTCAAACTAACTATACAATATCATGCTAAATATTATATAGTGAATTAACACAGATATTATATTATAATATATGATGCTATATTATAATTTGCTATAATATAATATATTGTCTAAAATTACACCTCATTAGAATCACTTAAATGGAACAAATAACAAAGTTTTATCAAAATATGAATAATGTTCATTTTAGATGTAAAATTATTATTTTTCTATTAGAAATGATACAAAATAGCATAATTTTGGTGTTTCTTCTTGGCGTGTGCCATGAATTTGGCCAAATTCTTCCATCTCAACCTTCAAATTAACATTTTTGTGAGTTTTGACCCAATGTATTATAACAAAAGTAAAACATGCTAAAATGTACAATAACACTTAGTAACACACCACCACATTCATATATATATGAAGTTATATTTTTATGTACATTATATTTTCATATGCTTTCATATAATATATTATAATACATTACACCTTAAAATGAATCACTTTAAGAAAAAAATTTATAAAATTTGGCTGAAAAATGAACATTTATTTTGGATGCAAAATTCAATTCTTTTAATTAAATGACACACCATAGCACACCCACAATGATGTTCCCTAAAGCTTACCTTAAATTTGGCCAAATCCCATCATCTCTGCCAATTAATCAATATTTTTATGAATTATACCAGTACAAACTCTACTACATCATATTATAACAAACTAAAATTTGCTAAACAACAAGTAGTAATGCACAATAGTATGCTATAATGCATGATGCTGCACTATGTTATGGAATCCTATATTATAATACACTGTGACATATTATATTATATAATATTGCATATCACATCACAAGGGATTGCTTAAGATAAAAAATCATAAAATTAGTCTAAGCAATAAAAAACTATATATTTTAGTTGTATCACTTACATATTTTAAGTTGAAACAATATATTATGTTGCCATGCTCTACATATTATGAATTTAGCCAAATTCCACCATTTAAAAGTCTCGCTTATGATGCTATAACATATAATATTTATTTTAAACATAAAATCTTACTTTTTAGACTACAAGTGGCATAGCACACCTTCGGTACTACAACTTAATGCCCAGTTCAAATTTAATAAATTTCATCATCTCATTTATTAAATCAATATTTTATGATTTATATTAATATAGACTATAGGGCACAATACCACAATATACTAAAACATTTCAAAACATCTTATAACATCCAAAACACATCACTACATGCTCAAATATATGATGACATTATACTATAATATATGGTATTATAATATGATTTTGAGTTAGGGTTTAGGGTATTCAAATCTTTAATAAGAGATCCTCTGAAGACATTTTCTTTAGCTACCATAACTATATTAGGATTAGGTCATTCTTTAGATCTACTACTAATGACATCTATATTCAAGGTTTAGGGTAAGTTTAGGATTTGGGGTTTAGGATTAGTTTAGTAAGGGTTGGGTTTGAGGTTTTAGAGTTTGGGTTTTTTAGGTTTTAGCATTTGTGGTTTATGGTTTTAGAGTTTAGGGTTTAAGGTTTAGGTTTAGTGTTTATATTTAGGGTTTAGGGTTTAGGGTTTGGGTTGTGGTTTAGGTTTAGGGTTTAGGTTTTAGGTTTAGGGTTTAAGTTTTAGTTTAGGGTTTAAGTTTTTTTAACAAAGAAAAAATTCAGATTCAATAATTATTCTTTTCGATTTAATCAACCAAGTAGCACCCCAAAGTTTTCTAAGACACAAGCGATGACATTGATAAAAAATGAGCACCCATAGAAAATAAAAACTTTAGATAAGTAGAACCATCTCTACTATAAATACACTATTCCATAAGCAGCAGATCATATCAGCCATTCTTCATTTTTTCCAGTTTCCATCTGAACCACCCCCACCTCTCGAGTAGTGGGATCTGCCATCATATCCCCGATCTCTTCTTCTGCCACCACCACGGCTATAACATTGATCGCTCCTCCTATGTCCATAACCACCACTGCTCTGACCACCACCTCCATATCCACCAGCACCTCCAGATCCCCCATCACCACTATGATAACCACCGCCTCTACCTTCGCATCCACTATTAGATCTAGATTGAGCCTAGTTGATAGTGATGTTCCTACCATTAAGGTTTTGCCCATTCATAGGGTTTAGGGTTTAGGGTTAGTTTAGGGTTTAGGGTTTAGTTTATTTTAGGTTTATGGTTTGTGGTTGAGTTTTTGGGTTTAGGGTAGGGTTTGGGATTTAGGGCCATGGTTTAGGGTTTAGGGTTTAGGGCTTTTTAGGGTTTGAGGGTTTAAGATTTAGTTATGGTTTTGTTAGGGTTTAGGGTTTATTTTAGGTAGGGTTTGGTTTGGGTTTATGTTTTGTTTAGTAGGTTTTGGATTTTGGTTTACGATTTTTTTTTTTTTAAATTAAGAAAATTTTAGGTTTATTTTAGTTTATTTTTTTATTTGATTTTATTTTAAATTTTATTATTTTATATTTTTTTATTTAGTTTATTTATTTATTTTAGGTTTTAGTTTATTTTAAGCTGAATTTATTTTAGTTTTATTTTTATTTTATTTTTAAGTTGGTTTTATTTTTATTTTATAGTTTAGGTTTTATTTTATTTTTATTTAGGTTAGGTTTTTTATTTTATTTTATGTTTTATTTTTATTTAGTTTAGGTATTTTTTATTTTATTTTATTTTATTTAGATTTAGATTTTAGTTTATTTTAGGTTTTACATTTAAGTTTTATTTATTTTAGTTTATTTATTTTAGTTTATGTTTATTTTTTATTTTGCTTATTATTTTTTTATTTTTTAGGTTTTCCATTAGTTTAGGTTTAGTTTTATTTTTATTTATTTTAGGTATATTTTTTTTTGGTTTATGTTTTTTATTTAGTTTTATTTTATTTTATTTTATTATTCTATTTTATTTTAGGTTTAGTTTTTATTGATTTGATTTATTTTTTAAGTTTTTTTAAGTTTCATATTTATTTTAGTTTATTTTATTTTTATTTTATTTTCTATGTTAGGTTTAGGTTTTAGTTTTAGTTTTATTTTTATTTTAATTATTATTTTGTATTTCATTTTAGGTTTTTTTTATATATTATATTTTTAATTTTTATTTTAGGTTTAGGTTTTTAGTTTTAGATTGGTTTAAGGATTTAGGTTAGTGGGTTTGTGGTTTAGGGTTTGAGTTTAGGTTGTGGTTGGGTTTAGTTTTGGTTTAGGGTTTAGGTTTTAGTTTAGGGTTTAAAGGGTTTTTTTAATAGAGAACAAATTCAAATTCAACATTTCTTCTTTTCAATTTCATTTACCAAGTAGCACCCCATGTTTTCTAAGACATAAGCGATGACATAGATAAAAAATGATCACCCATAGAGCAAATCAAAATCCGTAGATAAGTAGAACCATCTCTAATAGACACAGCCCAAAAAGTTATCATTTCTTCAATTTCTTTATTTCCCATCAACCACCTTTATGATTCACTTCCATCGAAGATCTAGATGAGCCTGGAGTGATGTTCCATTCTGCCCATTCTTAAGGTTAGTTTATTAGTTTGGTTTATTTACTTTTAATTTACTTAAATTTAGGTTTAGGTTTAGGGTTTGGGGTTTGTGGTTATTTAGGGTTTAGGTAGGGGTACAGTTTGTGGTTTATGCTTTATTTAGGGTTTAGGTTAGGTTTATGGTTGTGGTTTTAGGTTTAGGGTTATTTAGGTTGTGGGTTTAGATTTATTTTTTTGAGGTTTAGGTGAGGTTTAGGGTTTTAGTTTATTTTTAGGATTTTTAGAATTAGGGTTTATTTTAGGATTTTTTTTTTTAAATTAAGTAAATGATTTAGGTTTATTTAGTCTTTTTTTATTTTATTTTATTTTATTTTTTATTTTATTTAATTTTAGTTTATTTTATTTTAGTTTATTTTTTTATTTTTAATTTATTTAGTTTAGATTTTGGTTTATGCTTATTTTTATTTTTAGTTTTATTTTATTTTATTTTTATGTTTAGGTTTTTTATTTAGTTTATTTATTTTTTATTTTTTTTTTTAGGTTTTAGGTTTTTTATTTTTAGGTTTATTTTAGGTTTTATTTTTTTATTATTATATTTAGTTTAGGGTTTATTTATTTTATTTTAGGTTTAGGATTATGTTTTATTTATTTAGTTTATTTTAGTTAGTTTTATTTTATTTTATTTATTTTAGGTTTAGGTTTTTTAGTTTTTATTTTAGGTTTTATTTTAGTTTATTTTTATGTTTATGTTTTATTTAGTTTTATTTTATTTTATTTTAATTTTATTTTATTTTTATTTTACATTTAGTTTTTATTTTCTTTAGTTTTTTTTTTATTTAGGTTTATTTTTTTATTTGTTTAGGTTTTATTTTATTTTATTTTAGTTTTTTTATTGTTTAATTTATTTTTATATTTAGGTTTATTTTAGTTTAAGTTTTATTCTTTTATTATTTATCTTATTTTTAGTTTTTTTATTTATTTATTTTTTTAGGTTTTATTAAGTTTATGTATGTTTTAGGTTTTTAGTTTGTGGTTTAGGGTTTAGGGTTTTATGGTAAGATTTAGGTTTAGTCAGGTTGTGGTTTAGGTAGTTTTAGTTTTAGTTTTGGGTAGGGTTTTAGGTTTAGGGTTTTTTTATAAATTAAATAAACCTTTTGGTTTATTTTAGTTTATTTTCTTTATTTAGTTATATTTTATTTTAGTTAGTTTATTTTATTTTATTTAATTAGTTAATTATCTTATATTTTTTTATTTTATCTGTGTTTATGCTTATTTTAGTTTAGTTTTATTTTATTTTTTTTTATTTATGTTTAGGATTTATTTTTATTTTTAGGTTTAAGAGGTTTTATTTTTTATTTTTTAGTAGTTTTAGGTTTGTTTTTATTATTTTTAGTTTCTTTTAGTTTATTTTAATTTATTTAGTTTAGTTTATTTAGTTTATTTAGGTTATTAGGTTTTATTTATTTTAGTTTAGTTTATTTTTGTTTTAAGGTTTATTTTATGTTTATTTTATGTTTAGGTTTTTTTAGTTTAGGTTTAGATTTTATTTTAATTATTTTTTATTTAATTTTTATCTTTAAGTTTATTTTTATTTTATTTTATTTTAGGTTTATTTTATTTTTATTTTAAATTTAGTTTTATTTTATTTTTTTTTTATTTTATATTTTAGTTTGTTTAGGTTTTATTTATTTTATTTTAATTTTAATTTTTTAATTTTTATTTTTTTATTATTTTTTTTACGCTAGGTTTAGTTTGTTTAGGTTTATTTTAGTTTTATTTTTATTTTATTTAATTTTTTATTTTTAGGTTTTATTTTTTTTTGGTTTATGTATTTTTTTATTTATTTTAGGCTTATTTTTTAGGTTTAGATTTTATTTAGTTTTTTTATATATTTAATTTTAATTTTATTATTTTTTATTTTAGGTTTAGTTTTATTTTATTCAGTTTTATTTTTTTAGTTTAGTTTAGGTTTTTATTTATTTTATTTTAGGTTAGTTTTTAATTTTTATTTTATTTTATTCTTGGGTTTTAGTTTAGGTTTTAGTTTATGTTTTTATTTTATTTTAGTTTAAGTTTTTTTAAATTTATTTTAATTTTTTATTTAGTTTAGGTTTAGCTTTTTAGCTTTTAGGGTTTTATTTTAGTGTTTAGGGTTTAGTTTAGGATTAGGGTTTGAGTTTTATGATTTTAGAGTTTAGAGTTAAGGGTTTTTTTTAGGTTTGTGGGTTAGTTTGGGTTGTGGTTGGGTTATAGGGTTTGGTTTGTGGTTTAGGGTTTATTAAGTTTTGGTCGTTTAGTTTTTTAGTATTTAGGTTTTGGTTTTTAAGAGAACAAATTCATCTTCAACATTTCTTATTTTGATTTCATTAACCAAGCAACACACCAAGTTTTCTAAGACAGTTTATGACATGATAAAAAATGAGCATGCATAGCAAATCAAATGCCCTAGATAACTAGAGTCATCTCACTATAAAGACATAAGTGATGATCTAGCAATCAATTTCTCCGCCCCATCAACACCACCCCGCCGAGGGATTCACCATCATATCTTGATCTCTCCCTAGCCACCACCATAAAACCTTCTCTCCTTCATATAACCACCTGCTCAACCACCACCTCAATATCCACTACACCTAGATCCCCACCACCACCACGATAATCATCGCCCACCTTTTTTTAAATCTAGTACTTGACGTGATGTTCTTAAAGGTCCATTCTAGGGTTAAACTTTATTAGGTTTTCAAGTTTAGTTTATTTTTAATTTATTTAGTTACTTTAGATTTAGTTTAGTGGTTTTTTTATTGTGGTTTTGTTTATGCTTTGTGTTTGGGGTTTGGGGGTTTGGGTTTTTTAGTTTTAAGGATTTTTTTAGGAGGGTGGGTTTAGGATTTAGTGTTTAGTCATGGTTAGGGTTTAGTTTGTGTGGCCTGTGGTTTGTGGTAGTATAGGTTTAAGATTAGGGTTTTAGTACAGTTTAGGTCAGGTTTTAGGTCATTAGGGTCAGTTAGTAGTCTTTAGTTTAAGTTTTTGTTTTAGATTTTGGTTTTTATTAGTTTTATTTGGGTTTTGGGTTGGAGTAGTAGGTTGGTCAGTTTGTGGCCTTTAGGGCCCAGTTTTTTAATGTAGGATTTTTTTTAGGTATTTAGGTTTGGTTTTGGGTATTAGTTTAGTTTTGTTTAGGTTTAGTTTTTTTAAAATTAAGGTTTAGTTTATTTATTTTATATTTATTTTATTTTTTATTTATTTTATTTTATTTAGTTCATTTTATATTTTATTTAGTGTAGTTTATTTTATTTTAAGTTTATTTATTTTAGTTTATGTTTTTAAATTTAGTTTATTTTTTTAGGTTTAAGTTTAGGTTGCTATTTATTTTTTAGTTTAGTTTATTTATTTTATTTTAGGTTTTATTTATTTTTATTTTAAGTTTAGGTTTAGGTTTTTATTTTTTATTTTTAGTTTAGGTTTTAGGTTTTTTTATTTGTTTATTTTAGGTTTTATTTTTTTTTTTGTTTATAGGTTTTTTTAGTTTATTTTATTTTATTTAGTTTAGGGTTTTTTAGTTTATTTTTTAGGTTTAGTTTTATTTATTTATTTTAGGTTTTTTATTTTATTTTTTATTTTAGTTTATTTTTTTTGTTTTTATTGTTTATTTTATTTTATTTTATCATTTTAGGTTTATTTTAGTTTTATTTAGTTTTATTTTCTTTCTTTAGTATTTTATTTTATTTTATTTAGTTTTTTATTTAATATTGTTTTATTTTAGATTTTAATTTATAGTTTAGTTTGTATTTATATTTATTTTATTTAAGTTTATTTTTTTTATTTTTATTTTATTATTTTACATTTAGAATTTTTTTTATTTTTGTTTATTTGGGTTTATGTTTTTTATTTTATTTTATTTTAGGTTTTTTTTTCTGGGTTTGTGGTTTAGGGTTTAGGGTCTGGGGTTTGGGTTTGTCAGGTTACAATTTAGTGGTCTGGTTTTAGGGTTTGGGTTTTAGTGGTTTAGGGTTTAGGGTTTGGGTTTAGGGTTTTAAGGGTTTTTTTTAAGGTTTATGTTTTAGGTTTATTAGTTTTTTTAATTTTTTTTAAATTTTTAAAATTTAGTAAACCATAGGTTTAAGTTTATTTTATTTATTTAATTTATTTATTTATTTTATTTTATTTTATTTATTTAGTTTATGTATTTTTAGGTTTATTTATTTTAGTTTAGTTTATTTTATTTATTTTTTTTAGTTTATTTTTTTTTTTATTTTAAAGTTTATTTTATTTTTATTTTTAGTTCTTAGTTTTATTTTATTTTTTTTAGTTTAGTTTTAGGTTTTTTATTTTAAGTTTATTTAGGTTTTATTTTGAATTTAGGTTTAGGTTTATTTTTAATTTATTTTATTTTATTTAGGGTTTTGGTTTAGGTTTAGTTTAGTTTATTTTAGGTTTAGATTTTATTTATTTTAATTTAGATTATTTTAAGGTTTATGTTTATTTTACTTTTATTTTAGGTTTATGTTTTTTTATTTTAGGTTTAGGTTTTTTATATTTATTTTGGTTTTATTTTTAGTTTATTTATTTAGTTTTATTTAATTTGATTTTATTTTATTTTAGATTAGTTTTTATTTTATTTTGGTATTTTAGTTTTTTACTTAGTTTAAATTTTTATTTATTTTATTTTATTTTATTTTTTATATTTTTAATTTTTTTTAGGTTTAGGTTTAGTTTTATAGTTTTTATTTTATTTTATTTTTTATATTTTATCTTTATTTATTTTTTGTTTAGGTTTTTTATTTATTTAATTTATTTTCTTTTTTTTTTGTGGTTTGTGGTTTGTGGTTTAGAGGGTTTAGGGTTGTGGTTTAGGGTTTGGGCTTATGGTTTGGAGTTTAGTTTTAGGGTTTGGTTAAAGTCTGATTTTAAGGTTTAGGGCTCAAGGTTTAGGGTTTAGTGTTTTTAGGGTTTAGGTTTTAGGTCTAAGGTTCAATTTTAGTTTAAGGCTTAGGGTTTTTAGTTTTTTTTTAATAGAGAACAAATTCATATTCAATATTTCTTTTTTTTTATTTCATCAACCAAGTAACATACCAAGTTTTCTAGGACACAAGCGATGACATAGATAAAATTAGCTCGCATAGAACAAATCAAAGACCATATATTTAGAATCCTCTACTATACACAATTCCATAAGTGGATCGAAGATGTTCTTTGTTTCTCCATCATCAACCACCCTAGCCTCTTAAGTAGGATCCACCATCATATATCTCCTTCACCATGCCAGAACCCCATCGTTCCTGCCTCCATAACCACCTTTGCTTTACCACCTCCATATCCACCAACACCTCCAGATCCCCCACCACCATTAGATACCGCTCTCGCTTCCATTGCCATCTAGACTAAGTCTTGTTGATGTTCCTTCCATTAAGGTTACCCATTCTGTGGTTTAGTAGTTTATTTTTAATTTATTTGAGTTTAGTTTGGTTTGGGGTCTTTTGGGTTGGGTTTAGTAAGTTTAGTTTATTTAGGGTTTAGGGTTTTATTTTATTTGGTTTAGTTTAGGTTTATTTTTTAGGGTTTAGTGGTTTGGTTTAGATTAGTTTAGTTTTGTGGCTTAGTTGGGTTTAGGTTTAGGGTCTTGGGTTTTTTTTTTTTTTTTTATTTTTTTATTTTTATTTTTATTTTTATTTTTTTTTTTATTTTTTTATTTTATTTTATTTTATTTTTATTTTATTTTTATTTTTTTTATTTTTTTTATTTTATTTTTTTTATTTTTTTTATTTTTTATTATTTTTTATTTTTTTATTTATTTTATTTTATTTTTTTAATTTTATTTATTTTATTTTATTATTATTATTATTTATTATTATTTTTTTATTATTATTTTTTTTATTTTTTTTATTATTTTTATTATTTTTATTTTTTTATTTTTTTATTTTTTTTTTTCTTATTTTTTTATTTTTTTAAGGTTTAGGTTTAGAGTTTAGGGTTTATGTTAGTTTATGGTTTTAGATTTTGTGGTTTTATAGGATTTTAGGTTTTTTTTTTTAAAATTAAGTAAACTGATATGTTTAGGTTTATTTATTTTATTTAGTTTATTTTCATTTATTTTAGTTTATTTTATTTTTATTTTTTTAATTTTATTTATTTATTTTAGTTTAGATTTTTTATTATAGTTTATTTTTTACGTCTAAGTTTAGATTTAGTTTTATTTTTTTAGTTTTTTTTTTTATTTTATTTTATTTTAAGCTAGTTTATTTTTATTTATTTTAGGTTTTGATTTCAAGTTTTTAGGTTTATATTTTAGGTTTATATTTTAGTTTTTTGTTTATTTTATTTTTATTTATTTTATCTTTTATTAGTTAGGTCAGTTTATTTTATTATAAGTTTTTATTTATTATTTTATTATTTTATTTTTTATAGGTTTGGTTTTAGTTTAGTAAGATTTTTGGTTTAGGTTTATTAGTTTATTTTGGTTTATTTTTATTTAGGTCTTTATTTTATTTTGATTTTATTTGTTGGGTTTAGTAGGTTTAATTTAAGAAGTTTATTTATTATTAGTTAAGTTTAGGTTAATATCTTATTTAGGTTCAAGATTTGGAGGTCAGTTTTAGCCTCATGGTAGATTAGGATTTAGGGAGCATCAGTGGTAGGTGGTATTCATTGTGGCTGTGGGTTTTGTTCAGGGTAGGGAGTTTATGGTCAGGGCTTTTGGTTTAGGGTTTGTGGATTTTAGCTGTGGTTTACTTTTAGGTTTAGATTTTTTAGTTGTTTTAGTCATTAGAATTGTGGTTTGTGGTATGGGTTTTAAAAAATTAAATTAACCAAGAGGTTTAGTTTAGTTTATTTATATTTATTTTAGTTATTTTATTTTATTTTTTATTTTATTTAGTTCATTTTAGTTTAGTATTTATCTTAATTATTGGTTTTATTTTATTTTTGGTAGTTAGTTTCATTTTATTTTTTTTAGTTTTGGTTTCATTTTAAGTTTATTTTAGATTTTATTTTTAGTTTAGTTTAGGTTTATTTTTTTTTATTTTATTTTATTTTAGTTTAGGATTTATTTTAATATATTTTTTAGGTTTTATTTATTTTAGTAGTAGTTTATTTTATTTTTATTTATTTTAGGTCTCATTTTAGTTTAGGGTTTAGTTTATTTTATTTACATTAGATTTATCTTCTAATTTAGGCTTTTTAGGTTTATTTTATTTTATTTTACTTTTATTTCATTATATGTTTAGTTTTAATTTATTTAGTTTATTATTTTAGGTTTATTTTATTTTTAGTTTAGTTTAGGTTTTTATTTTAGTTTAGTTTTATTTTTATTTTATTTATATTTTAGGTTCATTTATGTTTAGGTTTATGTTTTAGGTTTCTTTATTTTTATTTTAGTTTATTTAGTTTTATTCTATTTTGGTTTAGAATTTTATTTATTTTATTTTAGGTTTTATTTTGTTTAGTTTAGTTTTAGGTTTTTTAGGTTTTTTAGAGGTTTTAGGTCTGGGTTTTTTTAGGGCTCAGTTTAGATTTGTGGATTGGGTTAGGTTTGTATTTTAGTTAGGTTTGGTTTTGTAAGTTTAGGGTTTTTAGTTTTTTTATTTGTTTTTTTTTATTTTTTTTGTTTTCATTTTAAAATTAAGTAGATTTAGGTTTATTTAGTATTTTAATTATTATTTATTTTAGTTTATTTTAGTTTTTATTTCATTTATGTTTATTTTATTTTATTTTAGTTTAGTTTATTTATTTTAGGTTTATTTATTTTATTTATTTAGGTTTAGGTTTAGTTTAAGTTTATTTTTTTTGTTTAGTTTCATTTTTATTTTATTTTTTAAGTTTAAGTTTTATTTTTCTTTTTATGTTTAGGTTTAGGTTTTTATTTTATTTTTTTAGGTTGAGGTTTTAGGTTTTTATTTTAGGTTTATTTTTAGGTATTATTTTTTTAGTTTAGGTTTAGGTTTTGTTTAATTTAATTTATATTATTTAGTTTAGGTTTAGGTTTAAGTTTAGTTTATTATAGGTTAAGGCATAAGTTTTATTTATTTTAGTTTAGTTTATTTTTGTTTACATTAAGGTTTATTTTATTTTTTTTATTTTATTTGGGTTTTATTTAGTTTATATTTTATTTTTAATTTATTTTAAGTTTTATTTTAGTTTATCTTTTAAGTAGGTTTTATTTAGTTTTTAATTTATTTTATTTTAGTTTATTTTATTTTATTTTAAATTTATTTTTATTTTATTTAGTTTTTTTATTTAGGTTTATCTTTAGTTTAGATTTTATTTATTTTATTTTAATTTAGTTTATTTTATTTATTTATTTATTTATTTTTTTTAGGATTTAGTTTAGGTTTTATTTTATTTAATTTTTTTTTATTTTAGTTTATTTGTTTTAGGGTTTGGGATGTATTTATTTATTAGTATTTTAGGTTTAGATTTTATTTATATTAATTTTAATATTTTATTTTATTTTAGTTTAGTTTTATTTTATTGTTTTTTTATTTTAATTTAGTTTTATTTTATTATTTTATTAGTTTAATTTTTATTTTATTTTTTTGGTTTTGGTTTAGTTTATGTTTATTTTATTTAGTTTAGGTTTTTTTTAATTTATTTTTTTTATTTAGTTTTTTTAGCTTTTGTGGTTTTTTTTAAGTTGAGGGTTTAGGTTTTGATTAGGTTTAGGTTTATGATTTAGAGTTGTGGTTTTAAGGTTTAGGGTAGTTTGGGTTTAGGTTTATAGGGTTTAGGGTTTTTGGTAGTTTGGTTTTAGAGTTTAGTTAGTTTAGGTTTTTGGTATAAGGTTTAGGTTTTAGTTTAAGTTTAAGGGTTTTTGGTTTTTTTTTTAAGAGAACAAATTCAACTTCAACATTTCTTATTTTCGATTTCATTAACCAAGCAACACAAAAAGTTTTCTAAGACATAAGCATTGACATAGATCAAAAATGAGCATGCATAGAGCAAATCAAATGCCCAAGATAACTAGAGCCGTCTCTACTATAAAGACACTTTCGCGAATCTAACAATCTTTAATTTCTCCGTTATCAAAACCATCTTTAGTGGATTCACCATCGATATCTTTCCCTTAGCCACCAGATAACTACATCTCCTTTCTTCATAACCACCACTATTCCAACCACCACCTCAATATCAACTAACACCTCTAGATCCCCCACCACCATCAATAATCATTCCACCTTAGTCTAGATTTAGACCAGCCAGTTGATGGTGAAAAGGTACCCATTCTGGTTAAAATATTAGGAAAGTAGGTTTATTTTAATTTATTATAGCTCAGTGGTTGGGGTGTGGTTTGTGGTATTTGGAGTAGGGTCAGGGTCAGGTTTAGGTAGGGAGATAGGGTAGGGTCAGGTAGAGGTTGGATTTAGTGGGTGGTGGGGTCAGTGGTTTAGTGGTTGTGGTTTATTTTTGGTTTTTAGGGAGGGAGCAAGGTCAGGTTTAGTGGTTTTTAGGTCATTTAGAGCTATAGAAGGTATTAGTAGGTAGGTAGTCAGTTGTGGTTTATGTATCATTTTCTTTTAGTTTAAGGTTATTAGGGAAGTAGTTTTAGTTTATTTAGGTTTAGTTATGTAGTTTAAGGTTGTGGTTTATTTTGTTTGGGTTAGTTTGTGGTCTTAGGTTTATTTTGGTTTAGGATTTGTGGCTAGTATAGGCCAAGGTTTACAATTATTTTTTTTAAATAAGTAAACTAGTTTTAGTTTTATTTAATTTTATATTTATTTTATTTATATTTTATTTTTTATTTTTTCATTTTTATTTTTAGGTAGTTTATTTATTTTAGTTTATTTATTTATTTATGTTTTAAATTTAGTTTATTTATTTTAAGTATTGCCATTTAATTTTATTTAGTTTTTATTTTATTTTTAGTTTAGGGTTTATTTTATTTTAAGTTTGTAGGTTTTTTATTTTATTTTAGGTTTAGTTTTAGGTTTCTTTATTTTAGGTTTATTTTAGGTTTTATTTTTAGTTTAGGTTTAGGTTTATTTTAGTTTATTTTATTTTATATTTTATTTAGTATTTATTAGGTAGTTTAGTTTTATTTATTTATTTTATGTTTATTATTTTATTTATTTTAGGTTTAGGTTTTTTTTTTTTAAGGTTTATTTATTTTATTTTGGTCTATTTTTTATTTTAGTTTTGGGTTGATATTCTTTTTTATTTATTTTATTACGCTTAGTTTTATTAACATTTTCTATTTGTGCCTATTAATTATATAGTTAGTTTTATTTATTTTATTTTGGTTTAGTTATATGTATATATTAGGATTTTTTGTTTTATCTATTATGTTATATTATCCATTTTGTTGTGGTCTGGGGTTTGGGGTAGGCAGGGCTCCAGGATCAGGTCAGGGTCTGGGGCCTATTTGGCCTAGTGGCAGTTACCAGTGGTTAGTTAGGGTAGGGTTAGGGTGTTAGGGTTGTGGCCTGTGGTTTAGTTGGTTAGTTTAGCTAGATTTTAATTTAATTTTTAAAATAGCAAACCCAGGTTTAGGTTTATTTTAGTTTATTTTATTTTATTTATTTAGGTTTATTTTATTTTATTTAATTTATTATTTATTTTAGGTTTATTTATTTTGTTTAAATTTTGGTTTAGCTTATTTTGTTTAGTTTATTTTTATTTTATTTTTAAGTTTTGGTTTTATTTTATTTTAGTTTTGATTTAGATTTTTATTTAATTTTTAGGTTTAGTTTTGGGTTTTATTTTAAGTTTATTTTTGGTTTTATTTTTAATTTAGGTTTAGTTTATTTTTTTATTTATTTTTTATTTTATTTTTAGTTTAGTTTAGTTTATTTTAGGTTTAGATTTTATTAATTTTAATTTTAGATTATTTTAGTTTAGGTTTATGTTTATTTTACTTTTATTTTAGGTTTGGTTTTTTTTAGTTTAGGGTTTAAGTTTTTTTTATATTTTTTTTTAGGTTTTATTTTTAGATTTAGGATTTTATTTAGTTTTTATTTAATTTTGATTTTGGTTTTTTATTTTAGGATTAGCTTTCATTTTAATTAGGTATTTTAGTTTTTTACTTTAGTTTAAATTTTTATTTATTTTATTTTATTTTAGTTTTTATATTTTTAATTTTTTTTTAGTAGTTTTAGTTTAGTTTTATTTATTTTATTTTAATTTTATTTTTTTTTATTTATTTAGGGTCCATTGTGGCTCAGGTTTGTGGGTTTATTCTTTAGGATTGTGGTTTGTGGATTAGATTTAGTGTTTTTGTTTATTTCAGTGGCTCATTTGAGTTTGTGGCTCAGGGCAGTTTAGGGCTCAGGTTTAGAGTAGGGTTTCGTGAGTTTAGGTTTTTTTATGGTTTGTGGGCTAGGGTTTGGATTTAGGGTTTAGTTTTTTTTTAATTCAAACTCATATGTTTAGTTTATTTTATTTTATCTTAGTTTATTTCATTTATTTTAGTATATTTTATTTTTATTTTTTAGTTTTATTTATTTATTTTAGTTTAGTTTTTTATATTTTATTTTTTTGTTTAGTTTAGGTTTTATTTTTATTTGAGTTTTTTTAGGTTTTAAATTTTTTTATTTTTTTTAGGTTTTATTTTATTTTAGGTTTTGATTTTATATTCTTTAGGTTTTTAGGTTTATTTTAGTTTTTATTTTATTTTTATTTATTTTATTTTATTTGGTTTAGGTTTAGTTTAGTTTATTTTAGGTTTGTTTTATTTTATTTTAGTATTATATCTTGGTTTAGTTTAATTTATTTATTTATTTTATTTTTAATTTAGGTTTAGGTTTTATTTTAGGGTTTAAGTTTTATTTTTAGGTTTTTTATCTAGTTTTTTTTTTTAATTTTAGGTTTATTTTATTTTTTTAGTTTAGTTTAGGTTTCTTTATTTTTAGTTATTTTTATTTTGTTATTTTATTTTTTTGGGTTTTAGGTTTTAATTTAGGCTTTTTTTATTTTATCTATTTTATTTATTAGTTTTCTTTTTATTTATTTTATATATGTTTATTTATTAGTTTTCTGGTTTTTTGGTTTTATTTTATTTAGTTTTAGTTTTAAGATTTTATTTTATATTTATTTAGCTTTAGGGTTTGTGGATTTTTAGGATTCTTCAGGCCTAGCCTAGCTCAGTGGTAGGTATGGCTCAGCCTCAGGCTCATTTTTGTGGCTCTATAGTATTTTGGCTTATCTGTGGCATGTTTTATTATTAGTTAGATTGGGCCTGTGGTTGGATTTGGGCTCAGGCCTGCCTGTGGCCTAGGGTCCAGGCCTTTTAGCTTGTGGCTCATGGTTTGGTTTAGTTTTAGTGGTTTATTTTATTAAACCAACCAGTTTAGTTAATAGTTTATTTATTATTTAGGTTTATTATTTTATTTTATTTTAGTTTATTTTTTTAGGTAAGTTTTATGTTTAATTTTTTTATTATTTTTTAGGTTTATTTCATTTTATTTTCTTTTGCATTTTTTGGTTTCATTTTAAGTTTATTTTTAGATTTTATTTTTTTTATTTTAGGTTTAGGTTTATTTTTAGTATTTATTTATAGTTTATGATTTAGTTTTTTTATTTTTAGGTTTTTTTATTTATTTAGTTAGTTTATTTTATTTTATTTTATTTTAGGTTAGATTTTTTTTTTAGTTTAGGGTTTATTTTATTTTATTTATTTTAGGTTTATCTTTAGATTTTAGTGTTTTATTTTATTTTATTTCATTTTATTTATTAGTTTAGTTTTATTTTATTTAGGTTTATTATTTTTAGGTTTATTTTATTTTTTTAGTTTAGTTTAGGTTTTTATTTTTGTTTAGTTTTTATTTTTTTATTTTATTTAGGTTTAGGTTTAGCTTCAGGTTTATGTTTAGGTTTATGGTTAGGTTTTACTTTTGGTTTTAGGTTATTTTATTTTATTTATTCTATTTTGGTTTAGATATTTTATTTATTTTATTTTTAGGTTTTATTTTGTTTAGGTTTAGGATTTTAGGTTTTTGGGTTAAGGCCTAGTTTTTTTTGCTTTATGTATTTTTATTTTATTTTAGGTTTAGGTTTTTATTTAGTAGGTTTTATTTGGTTTTTTATTTGTTTTTATTTTTTGTTTTTATTTTTTATTAAGTTAGTAGATTTAGTTTATTTAGTTTACTTAGTTTATATTTATTATTTATTTTAGTTTATTTTAGTTTTATTTTCATTTAGGTTTATTTTATTTTTATTTAGTTTAGTTTTATTTGTTTTAGTTTATTTATTTTAGTTCATTTTTTTTTATTTATTTAGGTTTATGTTTATTTTTTAGTTTAGTTTCATTTTATTTTATTTTTTAAGTTTAGGTTTTATTTTTATTTTATGTTTTAGGTTTTTTTTATTTATTTTGATATTTTAGTTATTTTAATTTTAGTTTAGTTTGGGTTTAGTTTATTTTATGTTTATTTTATTTAGTTTTAGGTTTGCTCTGTTTTATTTAGTTTAGTTTTATTTATTTAGTTAGTTTATCTTATTTTAGGTTTTAGGTATATTTATTTTTTTTAGGTTTATTTTTTTTTTAGGTTTTTTTATTTTTATTTATTTTAGGTTTATTTTTTAGGTTTAGGTTTTATTTAGTTTTCTTTATGATTTTAGGTTTATTTTATTTTATTTTAGGTTTTATTTTATTTTTAGGTTTTATTTTTTTGTTTAGTTTAGATTTTATTTTTTATTTTATAGTTTTATTTTTATTTTATTTTCTTTTAGGTTTAGTTTAAGTTTTAGTTTATGTTTTATTTTATTTTATTTTTTCATTTTATTTTAGTAGGTTTCTATTAATTTTATTTTTTTAGTTTATTTAGTTTAGGTTTCATTTAGCTTTAGGGTTTATGGTTTAGGTTATTTTAGGTTTTATTTTAGGTTTATTTTAGTTTTTTTTTAGTTTAGTTTAGGTTTATTTTAGTTTATTTTATTTTATTTAGGTTTAGTTTATTTAATTTTGGTTTAGGTTTATTTTATTTTGTTTATTTTATTTTTTTTAGGTTTAGTTTTTTATTTATTTTAGATTTTAAATTTTATTTTGTTTATTTTGGTTTATTTTTAGGTTTATGCATTTATTTTATTTATTTTATTTAAGTTTTATTTGATTTTGATTTTATCTTTTTATTTTATCATTAGGTATTAAGTTAGCTAAGATTTTATTTTTATTTAGTAGTTTTTATTTATTTTATTTTGGTTTACTTTATTTTTTTTTTATATTTAGGTTTTTTTTATTTAGAGTTTTAGTTTGTCAGGGTTTGTGTTTAGGGTAGTTTTAGTTTAGGGTTTATGGTTTTATGATTTTGGTTTTAGTTAGTGGTTTGGGTTTTAGGTTTTAGGGTTTAAGTTGGGTTTAGTTGTGGGTTTGTGGTTTGTGGTATTAGGTTTAGGTTTAGGGATTTATTGGGGTTTGTGGTTTTTTAGAGTTTATGGTTTAGTTTTAGTATGGGTTTAGGGTTTTGCTTTAGTTTTTATTTGTGGTTTAAAGTTTTGGTTTATTTTAGAAGAAATTTTATTCAACATTTTTTTTATTTTATTTCATCAGTATAACAAGTTTCAAGACTTTATTTATAAAATGAGCATTTAGAAAATCAAAAGCTAGATAGATCTTATAAAGACATAGTTTCATAAGTAATGGATTGGATCGATTGTTCTTAGTTTCTAGCTCCCATCGTAAGTAGCTGATCAACCATCATTTATTTATAGGTCAGTTTCTTTTATATAACGTAACACCACTCCATATCATAGTTTATCCCCACCACCACTATAATAATCGCATTTTTTTTATGATTATTTTGATGGTGATGTTCCTTTAAGGTTTTATTCTTAAGTTTGTTTTATGTTATTAGCTTTAGTTAAAGTTTATTTTTAATTTATTTAGTTGTTTTATTTAGGTTTATATTTTTTTTATTTGGGTTTAGTTTGTGGTTTTATTTTATTTTATTTTATTTTTTATTTATAGATTTAGGTTTTTTTTTACTTTAAGGTTTATGTTTTATTATTTATTTATTTTTAGGTTTTATTTTAAGGTTTATTTTTATTTTTTTATTTTATCTAGGTTTTTAATCTTTTATTTTTTTAGTTTATTTAAGTTTTATTTATTTTATTTTAGTTTATTTTATTAGTTTAATTTATTTATTTTTATTTTAGGTTTAGGTTTAGGTTTATTTTATTTTATTATTTTAATTTATTTTATTTTTTTTATTTATTTTATTTTAGGTTTTATTTTGTTTAGCTTTATTTTTGCCTTAGGATAACCTCAGGGCTCAGTTTGGCCTGGCCTATGGCTCAGTTTTATTTAAGGTCAGTTTGTGGTCAGGGTTTAGCCTTGTGGCTTTTAGTAGGTTTGTGGCCTAGCTATGGCCTTGGGGTTTTGTGGTTTGCCTAGTGTCAGGGTTTATCAGTTGGCCTAGGGTTTGTAGTCTTTTTTGGGTTTAAAGTAGGTTTTTGTGGTTTGTTTGTTAGTTTAGGTTTTATTTAGGTTTTAGGGTTTTTTTTTTAAAATTAATAAACCAGTTTAGTTTATTTAGTTTATTTTTATTTATTTAGTTTAATTTTTTTTTATTTAGGTTTATTTTTTTTATTTTTATTTAGTTTAGTTTATTTATTTTAGGTTTATTTATTTGTTTATTTTTTATTTATTTTTATGTTTAGGTTTAAGTTTATGTTTATTTTTTAGTTTAATTTATTTTATTTTTATTTTTAAGTTTAGGTTTTTTTTATTTTTGTTTAGGTTTTATATTATTTTTTAGTTTTAGGTTTATTTTTTTAAGTTTTAGTTTATTTTTAGTTTATTTTATTTTATTTAGTTTAGGTTTATTTTAGTTTATTTTAGGTTTTATTTATTTTAGTTTAGTTTATTTTAGTTTAGGTTTATATTTTATTTTATTTTGTTTATTTTAGGTTTAGTTTTTTTTTGCCATCCTTCAAGATCTTATGGCATTGGGTGCCAAGGATAATACATTGCACACTTTAGAGCCTATTGTAAACACCTTGACAAAGAACACTTCCTCTTTTCATTAGAATCGTTGTTTCATTTGATTGGTAATCAACCGCCCAACTTGTGAAGACTTTTTTAGTTGGAGCACCTCTTCATCAAGAGGTTTGCTGAGCTTAGCAGGGTGTGACCAGTAGTAATCTTATGTAGAGAAATAGAAACTCAACAAGTTCCTTATTGATTATATTCTCGTAACTAATGAAATGCAAAATAGATATCCCAACAAAGATGCCATTGAGATTCTTCTCAAGAATATCCATGGCTCAGTCACCTTCATGATTTAAGGCTTTACCATCATAACATTTGAGAAATTAATCAACAAGGTGGCTAGCCTATAAGAGGAAGCCAAACAGTTTCCCTTTCCTGACCAATCATTTAGGTCCAAGCTGCATAAGGTGTTTGAGAAGAAGCCGCTTATATCAAGGACGAGGGAAGGCCGTGAGATAGAGACTACGGCTCCTTTGCCACCTCCTCTTCCACCACCTTGGACATCATACCAGCCACTGCAGCCGCCACAATGACCAATTCCACCACCTCAGTAGCCTACCTAATAGTGTATTCATATCGATCACTAGGTAGCTACTTTCCACCTACTCATGTCAATAGATTGAATAAGCCATATTCATACAAGAGGGAGGTAGTTAAGAAAATCTTTAAGAATCTCTTAAAGAAATTACACTTTCAGTTGCTAGAAGCCTAAGAGGCTGGAGGAAGTGGGCAAGAGCGATGATCTTAGCTATTGCCCCTACCACCGCATGTTAGGCCATGTCTTAGAGGATTGTATCACTTTTAAGGACTAGCTTGAGTGCAGCTACAAGTTGAGAGCCATAGTTATCCCTAAGGAATACTTATTAGAGAAACCATTCAGTTATGTTAGAGTAATCCTTTGGGATTCTTGCCAAAGAAGTTTAGGATATCTTCCTATCCTGAACCTCTAAGAAGATCATTTTTATGATCAAGAAGCTTTCCTTGAAGGTGCCCGAAGTAGCTCAAACCTCCAACACTAAGGAAGGTTTGCTAGTTGCAAAGGACAACCGGGGATGGTGACAGCCCAACAACAACAGTAACTCACCATACTTGCTCGGGATAGTCCAATAGCATAACCACCATCCGAGTCCAGTACTCCCTCCATCATTACAACCACCACCTCTTCTACTAGCTCCTCTTCTACTGGTTGGAGTGTAGTATCTGCTGATAAAGGCACTAAATCCCTCACTCTGCTTACTTTATTTGATTGCTATCATGTACCTCTACCCAAAAAGAAATTAATAAAAAAATCTTATTCTACTTATATATTATCTACTTCTAGTGCTCTTGATTTTATTGTTATTGAAAGCTCTCAAAGTCTAAATATAAATAATAGCTCTAGTAGTTCCAATCCTTTCCTTTCTGATTCAAAGTCGGACTATCCTTCTCTGAATCAATCGAGTTCACCTCTTTAGATTGACTTGGAGTCAACTGACTTTGAGGATCCCATAAGAGAAGCTATAGGTATGCCCGATGAGATGGTAGAACTTTCCACAAGCTCATCATTCTAAGAAGTCACTGAAGTCAACCTATGCAGTGGCAATGTTCTACCTCCTCAACACCTCGATAAGGGTAAGTCATTGGTTCTAGTGAGCAGATAGCCCCTCCATATGATGCTCCACCCATGGATATGC
Source organism: Cymbidium sinense (assembly GCA_021442155.1). Taxonomy (NCBI): domain Eukaryota; kingdom Viridiplantae; phylum Streptophyta; class Magnoliopsida; order Asparagales; family Orchidaceae; genus Cymbidium; species Cymbidium sinense. The sequence continues at coordinate 197,064,488 of CM038214.1, forward strand.
TTGTGGAGGACCAAGTCAGACTTGATTACAATGTCCTAGCTCACCTTAGAAAATTTTCAGCTAAGTTAAGCATATAAAATGCCCTTATCTTATCCAAAGAGATGAGGGAATCTCTAATCAAGGCCTTACTTTATCTAGAGATATGTTTAGCTCAACTGATCACAACTAAAGAGGAGGCATGTCACTCAAAGGACATCTTAGGAGTTACATTTAGCGATGAAGAGTTACTCCTAGGGATGACCGAGCACAACCGCCTCTTATATTATAGTGGATGTTGGCAAATGTAGGCTATTCAGAGTTCTGGTTGACCCAAGTGTATCAATCAACATTATGAGTCTAAGAACCCTTGCCTACTGGATGATCGACATCTCCAAACTCCAAAAAGAAAGGATGATGTTGAGAGGATTCATAAACAAGGTGAGAGAGGGCCTTGAGGTGTTTATCTTTGGATTTATGGGGGGACACCACGCAGATCGTAGGTGGGGTACTTTTTGAGGTGATCGGGTACAACATGGAGGTATGATATACTATCTCAAAAGATAATAACCATCACCTTATAATGGACCTAATCACGTAATAAGGACTCTTAAGGCATGATGGGTCTATGAATGTACTAGATTTTTCTCCACTTTACATGAATGAATAAAGTAGGTTTATATTAAATCGTTCTTGTTCTCTATGGAGGCAAGCCTCCATAGTTAATTACATCTTAGAAATAAATTTCTAAGAATACTCGATTAAAGTAGACAATTATCATCTAAAAAAGATTTTAAGGTTAGACTATCAAAGGATTGGATATATTTGGAAAATCAATTGGGCAAAGTTCAAGGAGAAGACTTATTTTGGAATAAATGAAATAAGTAAAAATGCTCATGATACTAGAAGCCTAGCAAGCATTCTAATCTATCTTATGATTAGGTTTTATAATTTTAAAGTTGAGGAGATTTATATGTTTTGAGTTGAAATTTAATTAGATTACTAGGGCTTGTAATCCACCAACACAAGGTTGTGAGAATTCCTAAGAGATGAGGATTTGTGCTCGTAGCCCAAAGGAAATAGCTACCACAGATCCTAAATCTAGGGAGTTTTAGTACGAGCTAAAGCATGACATAAATCTAAGCATAGGTGGACATAATGGTTTACCTCCATAAGAGAGAATAAATTGTCCGACTTCTGGACTTATAACCGCCTGAAGTGGTCGCCAGCTAACTCCTCCTACAATTTTAAAATCATATAATCCAGTCTTATGAATTGCAAGATAGCTAGGGTAGTTATTTAATTAGAAAGAGACTAAAGTCCTAAACACACTTCCTAAGAGACTAGAGCATGAGTGGTATGGCATATGACTTAATCTATAAATGCAAAATCATTTCAAATTTTATTTCATTTTAGACACATCATTTTAAATTTTATTTATTATGTAAATGCATGATGGAATTTATGGGTCAAATCAGAAGAAGGTGTTTAGGATTATCAAGCATTCTTATGTTTAAGAGAGAAAGAATATGCATGTGTTGTGAAACATACAACCATACTATTGCAAAATCAATTATCTTATTTATGCATGAAGGTTATGATTTGTTTAAAATTTGAAGGTGTTCTCCACCACAAAGGATGCCCTCACAGGTTAAGCATTCCTTTATCATGCATGGATGGAGATCCTTCATGTTCAAGAGAGAAAGAATATGCATGCATGATGTGAAACATACAACCATAAAAGGGGGGTTACAAAATCTTTTAATTAGCTTATTTATGTCTTCGGCTTTATGATGAGGTTATGAGTTGTTTAAAATTTAGTTATAAGTGATTAGTTGGGTAGAAAAGTTATTCTTATTCTAAGATCCTAATCATATCCAAGCCACATGTTAAAGCATCAATCAATTAAGTAACTATGAAAAAGCATGCCATCCTAATGCGCAAAGTAAACATAACATCAAACAATTATATAAACTATCATAAAAGAATAAAAGGTTGGTGCGGTTGGGTACCGCTGTACAACCTGAAGAGAGAAATGATGGGTAGTGAAGCTCTACCCATATACAACCTGGAATATGAAGGAATAATTATAATTGTATTAAATACTATGGGGTCTTCTTTCTTCATATCTCCATTTCTGATTTGGTTCCTTCTTTAATTTGGATGGTGCTTACTTTAAAAGCATCATAGGTGCCCCAAGATAAAGCCTTTTAGACACTGCTCATCCTAATCTCCCATAGCACTAATCCTAATTCCTATTACAAAAAATACATTTATGTGTGAAAAGTAAATCTAACTACACCGAAAATGGAGGTTAGCTAAATATACGTATAATCCCAAGCAGTTGTATTTATAATTTGGACTTAGTACCCTACACATGGGTAACTAAGCCCACCTGTTCTAACTTGGATTATGCTTAAGGATATAAGAAACCTGCAAAAAGAGCACTCACATTTATTTTTAAGTATCTCTTAAGCATAATCCTCAGAAAAACATGATTAGGCTAATATTGGCCTATCATCCTAAAGCATACACCCTAACATCCAATCTAAAAATACATCATAAAAAAACATACATCACATCATACACCATCCTAACTTAGAGCTATAAGTGGTGACTTAATTCTAATATGTATTAATGCTTGTGTGGTAAGTCTTCTTGCATTACTATGTATTTTCTAAGTGTATAAGGATTCAATTTAACATGAAAGGTTGATTTCACTTGAAGTAGTTTAATTGATTTGAGAATTTTAATTTGTGTTTTCTTTTATTTCATTTGATTACACTTAGCGACTAAGTGTTATAAAGAGATCAAAAGAGGATTGCCCTCTTTCATCCCTACCTTAAGTCACTTTCTAAAGTATATTAATTTGATTTAGTTCTCTTTAGTGAATGGCTTATTAAATGATTTAATTAATCCAAAGTGTATCTATACATGCAACATATTTTAGCACAGTTAAATCATGAATGTATTTGTATGTTTAGAATTTATATTTTATTTGATTGAACTATTTAAACATATTAATTTAAAACTTTATCCAAATTCTTATAAAAGGATATAAGAATGAAATTAAATAGGCAAGTGCCATTGTTAAACCAGGGAAATGAGCTAATCAAATGACCTCTTTAGAGCTAGCTAAAGCCTCATATTCTCGGGATGTCTAGCCTATATACCCATTTTCATTCAAACATATGTAAATTCATATACATGAACATAAGTAAGCCCCAAATCATATGGCTAATTAATTTAACCATTTAGTCAATTATGAATGCATGCAATTTTAATGTCAAATGGGATTTTCATTTACTAATGACATATACATATACATGTACAAAGATATAAGAAAGTATGTGTCATTGTTAAACTAGGAAAGAGAGGTAATCAAATGACCTCCTTGGGGCTAACTAAAGCCTCATATTCCCAGGATGTCCAGCTGGTATACTTGCTTTTCTTGGACACACATGGATGTATACATAAATGATGGAAAGAAAACCATGCAAAGATTGTATATTTTTTTATTGAATCATTTATATATATGAATTAAACCTCTATCCAAATTCTAATGTTGAAATACATAAGAATGAAATTAAATTGGTACATGCCATTAATAAACTAGGGAAGTGAAGTAATCAAATGGCCTCCTTGGTGCTAGCTAAAGCCTTGTATTCCTGGGATGTCGAGACTATATACCCATTACCATTCAATCTTATATAAATCAACACTTGAATATAGGAAAGATAACTCAACATTCATACACTTAAGCTTTAAGCACATGCATTTCTTATGTATTTATATCATAATAGAACATATTATTATTCATTTATAAGCTTTTGAAAAATACATTTGGATTTAATAGTGATAATAGCCATGCATATATTAAATTAAATCAACACATGCAAGCTTACATAAAGGAAATACATTTTATTTTACTTGATTTTGAAAAGATGGATGCATGAATTCAAATGACATACTAAATTTAACATAATTGGAAAAAGGATAATGAAATATAAGCATGTGATTCATTCAACCAAACTAGTTCTTAAGGACAATCAAATCAAATAAGATTATTTATGCAAACCAAAGCTTCTTTATTAATTAAGTTTTATATTTGATTTGATTTAAAGAGGAGAAAACAAATCAACGCTTGCTATTTTAAACCCATTCCCATATTAGTGATTTGATTTAATTTAAGTAAATGTAATTAAGTTGATTTTATGGGTTAATTAAGTTGAACCCTTAATTAGATGAATTAATTACCTATGTCACCTAAAGTAATTAACTAAATAATTATGAGCCAACATGATATGCATGGAAAATAAACTTGCAATGATCCTGAAATAAAAGGGCCAAATGCAATTGGCTCATGATTAATAGTTAATTAGATTAAGGGACTTAATTAATTACTCTTATGGTTTTCCCACACATGTGGACTAACCATAATTTTATTAAATGCCTTTAGGTTATTAAACACCTAACGATCTACCTCATGATTTAATTAATTAAGGTCTGATGTGATTATGATTTCAATTTGATTAAGTGATTTAATTAATTAGTTAAATCTTAATTAGTTTCATTTTAGAAAGGTGAAATGAACTTAGAAAGGGGTCCCATCCCTATTCCTTAGTTCACTTATGTTGAACAATGATTAATAAACTTAATTAACCAATTTATTACTATTCATGGGATTAATTAATCATTAATTAACTTAAAATAGTAGTTAAGGTTAAATTAGTAAAATTTCCTAACTAAGTGAGCAATAAATCCCAAGAAAATCATGGGAGGCAAAGGTCATCCCATTAAATTAACCCACAAAATTTGGGATTAATTGCTCAAGTAATTAAGATGTAATTAAGCTAATTAATATTTTATTTAAACCTTAATTACTATTCAAAATTAGTTAAGATCATTTTTAAGTAATTCTCCTTTGAAATACCTTTAAAATGAGTATTGATTTGCATTTTTTTTATTTCTCTATGATTTTGTATGACTTTTATAAGTTTCAACAATTAAAAATGATTAATTAAACCTGATTAAAGCCTAATCATGTTGGCGCCACATGGCGCACTGATGCGGTGTGCTTTCCACATGGCCCCATGAGATTGGATACTTAAAACTTATGCGACTCAGTTCCTACGTGGTGACGATGGATCCTCTTTCTCATCCACCATCCGATCTAAGATCTAACGGATATAATTAATCCCATAGCTTAATAGGATTAAATTAAATCGATCTAGTGGATCTTATCATGACTGTCCATTCTGATCATGTTAAATAGACGCTGCGTGATATAATGTCACATAAGTGTGGGAGAATGGAGTTCGCTCATCGCCACGATCCGAAGCGAGCTCGATCAACACCAAAAGGTCCAACACCTCCACGACATCGATCAGAAGGGATCCAACAATCATGATATCACACGAGATTCAAGTTTTCTTCAAAATGCTCCAACCCATTTTTTCTTAAGGATCGATTTTGGAAGCATACCTCACCAGAGCTCAAGACCAGTGGCTCAAATGATTATGGAAGTTTCATCTAGTGGAGACAAAGCCCTTTTGACTAGCAATTGGATCAATTCCTTGGCGTTCACTCAGAAGGCCATGAACTGACAATTTGGAGCTCGACTTTGACTGAAGTCCCACCTTCAATGCTTGGGAAACTTGGGAGATGATTCATTCTTTCTCAATGAGGCCTAGGGAAGGTGCATACAATGTTAATTTGAGTTTGAATGAGAAATGGGGAAGATAGGTTAAAAATGGGAGTGTCCTATTTTGGGATTGTCAAGAATGGCATTTATCGATTGAGGAATGACTTTTGTAGCTTAGGGAATTTCTCTAGTTGCTAGTCTTGGGAAGTTAAGGCTCTAAGGAATGATTTTTGTGTGTGTTTGAATGGAAACGATTGGGTGTATACCCTAAACCCTAAACCCTAAATCTTAAAAAACCATAAACCCTAAACTGTAAACTCTAAACCCTAACCCTAAACCCTAAACCCTAACCCTAACCCTAAACCCCAAACCCTAAACCCTAAAACCCTAAAACCTAAACCCTAAACTAACCCTAAACCCTAAACTAACCATAAACCCTAAACCTTAAACCCTAAAAACCCTAAACCCTAAACCTTAAACCCTAAACCCTAAGAAAACCCTAAACCTTAAGCTAACCCTAAACCCTAAAGCCCAAACATTAAACCCTAAAGCCTAAACACTAAATCCTAAACCCAAAACCCTAAATCTTAACCCTAAATCCTAAACCCTAAAACCCTAAACCATAAACACTAAGCCCTAAATCCTAAGCCCTAAAAATCGAGAAACCTAAACCTAAACTAAATAAAACCTAAAAATAAAATAAATAAATAAACCTAAACCTAAATAAAATTAAAAATTTAATTAAAACCTAAACTTAATCCTAAAAACAAAATCAAATAAACTAATAAAAATAAACTAAAATAAAATGCATAATAAACTAACCTAAACAAAAAAAATAAATTAAACTTAAGAGTAAAAAACTAAATAAAATAAAAATTAAATGTAAATTAAAAATAAAATAAAACCAAAAATATTAATAAAAAACTAAAACCTAAACCCTAAACTAAAAAAAACCTAAACCTAAAATAAAAATAAAATAAAGAAAATAAAATAAACCTAAATTAAAAATAAAAAAAATAAACTAAAATGAATAAAACTTAAACCTAAACGTAAAGTAAACTAAATCTAAACCTAAATGTAAACTAAAAATAAATCTAAACCTAAACTAAAAAATAAAACCTAAAAATATACCTAAAATAAAAACCTAAAATCTGAACATAAAAAATAAGTTAAAAACCTAAACCTAAATAAAAAAAATAGATAAAACTCAACTAAAAAAAACCTAAACCTAAAAAATAAACTAAAATAAAAAACCTAAAGTAAAATAAACAAACCTAAAATAAATAAACTAAACTAAATAAAAATAAAAATAAACATAAATAAAAATAAAAATAAAAAAAACTAAAAAAATTAAATAAATTAAATAAACCTAAATAAAATAAAATAAAATAAACTAAAAATAAATCTATAGCTAAACTAAAAAATAAAACCTAAAAATAAACCTAAAATCTAAACCTTAAAAAATAAAATAAAAGCCCAAACCTAAACCTAAAAATAAAAAATAAAACCTCAACCTGAAAAATAAAATAAGAATAAAACTCAACTAAAAAATAAACCTAAACCAAAAAAATTAACTAAAATAAAAAATCTAAACTAAAATAAATAAAATAATCAAAATAAAAATAAAAAATAAACCTAAATAAAAATACAAACTAAAATAAACTACAATAAATATAAAATAAACTAAATAAACCTAAACCTACCGGTTTACTTAATTTTTTTTTAAAAGACCTATACCTTAAAGCCTAAACTCTGAACACAAAACCCTAAACCCTAAACCCTAATCCTAAACCCTAAACCCTGAAACCCTAAACCCTAAAACCTAAACACTAAACCCAAAACTAACTAAACTAAAACCCTAAACCTGTCTAAACCTAAAGTCTAAACCCTAAACTTGGCTTAACCCTAAACCCTCAAACCCCTAAAATTTGAAGCCTAAACACTAAACCCTAAACCCTAAACCCTAACCCTAAACCCTAAACCATAAAACCGTAAACTCTAAAACCCTAAACCCTAAATCCTAAACCCTAACCCTAAAACCTAAACCCTAAAAGCATTAACCCTAAAACCCTAAACCCTAAACCCTAAACCTAAAACACTAAACCCTAACCCTAAACCACAAACCCTAAACCTAAACCTAAAGTAATAAAATAAATTATAAAAAAAAACTTAAACCCTAAAACCTAATAACCCTAAACCCTAAGAATGGATAGAACCTTGACGATAGGAACATCACTGTCAACCAGGCATAGTCAAGATCTGGCGGTGGAGGTGAAGGTGGATGTGGCGATTATTGTAGTGGTGGTTGGGGATCTAGAGGTTTTGGTGGATATGGAGGTGGTGGTCGGAGTAGTGGGAGTTATGGAAGTAGGAGGAGTGATAGAGGTTACAACCGTGGTGGTGGCAGAAGGAGAGATCCGGGATATGATGGTGGATCCCGCTACTCGTGAGATCGGTGGTTTTTGATGGGAACTGGAGAAACTGATGAATTGATCCAATCAGCTTCTTATGGAACTATGTCTTTATATTAGAGACTGTTCTAGTTATCTAGGGTTTTAATTTTCACTAGGTGTGCTCATTTTTTATCTATGTCATCTTTGTGTCTTATAAAATTTGGAGTGTTACTTGGTTGATGTAATCAAAAAGAAGAAATGTTGAATCTGAATTTTTTCTCTGTTAAAAAAAACAAAAAAAACCCTAAACCCTAAACCCTAAACCCTAAACCCTAAAACCTAAACCCTAAACCCTTATCCCTAAATCCGAAAACCTAAACCCCAAACCCAAAACCCAAACCCCAAACCCCAAACCCTCAACTAACCCTAAACCTTAAAAAGCTAAAAACTTAAACCTAAGCTAAATAAAACATAGAAATAAAAGAAATTAAAAAATAACCAAAATAAAATAAAATAATAAAATAAATAAAAACCTAAATTGAATCCTAAACCTAAACTTAAACCTAGAAAGAAAAAATAAAAAAACAAAAATTAAATTAAATTAAATTAAAATAAGTAAAAACCTACACTAAACTAAAAAAATAAAAAAAAATAAATAAAATAAAAACTAAACCTAAAATAAAAATAAAATAAAATAAAATAAAAACTTAACCTAAAAATAAACCTAAAAATAAATATAAAATAAAACCTAAACTAAAAAAATATTAAACCTAAAATAAAAAAAAAAAACCAAAACCTAAACTAAAATAAATAAAACCTAAACTTAGACCTAAAATAAACTAAAGCTAAACCTAAATCTAAATCCTAAATAATATATAATAAACCTAAACATAAATTAAAAAAAATTAATCCTAAACCTAAAAAAATAAAATAAAAACCTAAACCTAAACCTAAAAATAAAAAATAAAGCCTAAACCAAAAAAATAAAATAAAAAAATTAACTAAAAAATAAACCTAAACCGAAACCTAAACCTAAAAATAAACTAAAAAAACCTAAACTAAATAAATAAACCTAAAATAAATAAACTAAACTAAATAAAAAAAATAAACCTTACAAAAATTAAAAAAATAAAATAAAATAAAATAAAAATAAACAAGATAAACCTAAACCTACTAGTTTACTTAGTTTTTTTTTTAAAACCCTAACCCTAAACCATAAACCCTAAAACTAAACCTAAACCTTAAACCCTGAACCGAAAAACCTTCAACTAAAAGCTAAACTAAATAAAATAAGAAAAAAAACCTAAACTAAAACCTAAACTAAAACCTAAACTAAACCTAAAAATAAAATAAAATAAACTAATAAAAATAAACTAAAATAAAATAATTAAAAACCTAAACTAAACTTAAAAATAAAACAAACCTAAGAATAAAAATCCTAAATAAAATAAAAACAAAATGTAGAATAAAAATAAAATAAACCTAAAATAAAATAAAATAAAAACTAAATATAAACATAAACCTAAAAAATAAACCTTAAAATAAAACAAAAACCCTAAAAAAAATGAACCAAAAATAAAAATAAACTTAATAAACCTAAACTTGATGATTTACTTAATTTTTTTTAATAAAACCTAAACCCTAAACCCTAAACCCTAAACCTACAACCTATAACCCTAAACCCTACACCCTAAACTAACCTTAAACCATAAACTAACCTTAAACACTCAACCTTAAACACTAAACCCTATCCCTAACCTTAAACCACAAACCCTAAATCCTAAACCCTAAAACTCTAAACCCTAAACCCTAAAAAACTTAAACCCTAAAGCCTAAAGGCTAAACCCTAAACTAACCCTAAACCCTAAACTGTAAAGCTTAAACACTAAACCTAAACCCTAACTCTAAACCATAAACCCTAAAACCCTAAACCCTAAACCCTAACCCTATACCCTAAACCCTAAAAGCGTAAACCTTAAAACCCTAAACCAAAATCCTAAACCTTAAACCCTAAACCCTAACCTTAAACCCCAAACCCTAAACCTAAACCTAAAGTAACTAAATAAATTTAAAAATAAACATAAACCCTAAAACCTAATAAACCTGCCCTAAGAATGGTGTAACCTGATGACAGAATATCGCCAACCGTGCTCCTAGAGGTGGAGGGGTGTGGTGGTTATTGATTTGCTCTATGATCGGGGATATGATGGTGGATCCCACTACTCGAGAGGCCGGGGTGGTTTTGATGGGAACTGAAGATACTGAAGAACAGTCGATCTGATCTGCTACTTATGGAACTTTGTCTTCATAATAGAGACAGTTCTAGTTATCTAGGGTTTTTTTATTTGCCGTGTGCTCACTTTTTATCTATGTCGTCGCTTGTGTCTTAGAAAACTTGGAGTGTTACTTGGTTGACAAAATTAAAAAGAAGAAATATTGAATATGAATTTGTCCTCTACTAAAAAAACCAAAAACCCTAAACCCTAAACTGAAACTTGAAACCTAGACCTAAAACCTAAACTCTAAACTCTAAAATAAAACCTAAACCCTATACCTGAAACCTAAACACCAAACCTTAAACCCTAAAACTCCTAAACCCTAAAAACCCTAAACCCTAAACATTAAAACCCTAAACACTAAACCCTAAACCCTAAACCTTAAACCCTAAACCTAAACCCTGAACCCTAAACCCTAAACCCTAAACCCTAAACCCCAAATCCTAAACCCTAAACCATTGACTAACCCTAAACCCTAAACCCTAAACCTAAGCCCCTAAATCCTAAAAAGCTAAAAACCTAAGCCTAAACTAAATAAAACCAAAAATAAAAATAAATAAATAAACCTAAACCAAAAGAAAATTAAAGAATAAAATAAAATAAAAATGGAAACTAAAACTTAAACCTAAACCTAAAAATAAAATAAAATTAAAAACAAAAAATAAACAAAAATAAAATAAATAAAACCTAAACTAAATTAAAAAATTAAAAAAACCTAAATAAAATAAAACTAAGGTTAAATAAAAATAAAATAAACCTAAAATAAAATAAAATAAAAACTAAATAAAAACCTTAACCTAAAAAATAAACCTAAAAAAAAACTTAAAATAAACAAAAAATAAAACATAAACCCTAAACTAAAAAATGTAAACTTAAAATAGAAAAATATACCTAAACCTAAACTTAAATAAACTAAACTAAAATAAATAAAACCTAAACCAAAACCTTAAATAAACTAAACCTAATCCTAAACCTAAACCTTAACTAAAAAACTAAAACATAAAAGTAAACCTTAAATACAAACCTAAAACCTAAACCTAAAAAAATAAAATTAAAATCTAAACCTAAACATAAAAATAAAAAATAGTACCTGAACCAAAAAAATAAAATAAAAATAAACCTAAATTAAAACATAAACCTAAACCAAAACCTAAATTTGAAAAATAAAATAAACTAAAAAAAAACTAAGCAAAAATAAATAAACCTAAAATAAATAAATTAAACTAAATAAAAATAAAAATAAACTTAAATAAAAAATATAAGAAAATAAAAAAATAAAAAAACCCTAACCCTAAACCCTAAAGCTAACCCTAAACCCTAAACCATGAACCCTAACACTAAACATTAAAACCCTAAACCTTAAACCCTAAACACTAAACCCTAAACCCTAAACACCAAACCCTATACTCTAAACCCTAAACCCAAAACCCTAAAAACCTAATCCTAAAGTAAATAAAACCTAAAAATAAGATTAGTAAAAAACCTAAACCTAAATAAAATAAAATAAAAACCTAAACTAAAACTTAAAACTAAACCTAAAAATAAATTAAATTAAAAAGTAAATGATAAACTAAAATAAATTAAATAGAAACCTAAACTAAACTAAAAATATTAAAAAAAACCTGAATATAAAAAACTTGAATAAAATTAAAACTAAACATAAAATAAAAATCAAATAAAATAAAACCTAAATAAAAACCTAAACCTAGAAAAACCTAAACCCTAAACTAAAAAAAACCTAAACCTAAAATAAAAATAAAATAAAATAAACCTAAACCTAAACTAAAATTAATGAAACTAAAATAAATAAAACCTAATCCTAAACCTAAAATTTTAAAAAAAACCTAAACCCAAAACTAAATAAAATAAAATAAACTAAAAATAAACCTAAGCCTAAACTAAAATATAATACCTAAAAATAAACCTAAAATAAAAACATAAAACCTAAACCTAAACTAAAACATAAAATTAAAAAAAAACCTAAAACCTAAACTTTAAAAAAAAACCTAAACCTAAATATAAAAAATAAAACCTAAACCCAAGAAATGAAATAAAAATAAAATCAAACTGAAAAATAAGCATAAACATAAACCTAAACCTATAAAATAAACTAAAATAAAAAACCCAAACTAAAATAAATAAACTTAAAATAAATAAACCAAACTAAATTAAAATAAAAAATAAACCTAAATAAAAATAAATAAAATAAAATAAACTAACATAAATAGAAAATAAACCAAATAAACTAAATAAAACTAAACTTACCTGTTTACTTAATTAAAAAAAAATCTTAATCCTTAAACCCTAAACCACAAACCCTAAACCCTAAACCTACAACACTAAACCTATAACCCTAAAACCTATACCCTAAATCCTAAACCCTAAACCCTAAACCATAAACCCTAAAACTAACCCTAAACCCTAAACCTAAAACCTTAAACCCTAAACCCTAAACCTTAAACCCTAAACCCTAAACCATAAAACCCTAAACCCTAAACCTTAAACCATAAACCCTAAACTAACCCTAAACCCTTATTCCTAAACCCTAAATCCTAAACCCTAAACCTTAAACCCTAAACCCTAAACCCTAAAACCCCCAAATCTCTAAACTAAACCTAAATCCTAAACCCTAAAGCCTAAGCTTTAACCCTAAATAAACCCTAAACCCATAGTAACCCTAAACCCAAAACCCTCAAAACCCTATGCCCTAAAGTTTAAGCGCTAAACTCTAAACCTTAAACCCTAAACACTAACCCTAAACTATAAAGCCAAAACCCTAAATCCTAGAATCGTAAACCCTAAACCCTAAACCCTAAGAAACCTAAAAACATAAACCTTAACTAAATAAAACCTAATAATAAAATAAATAAAAAACCTAAACCTAAATAAAATAAAATAAAATAAAATAAAATAAAAATCTAAACTAATACCTAAACATAAACCTAAAAAAATAAAACAAAAAAATTAAAATAAACTAAAATAAAATTAATAAAATCATAAACTAAACTAAAAGATAAAATATATTGAGAAAAATAACAATTTTACATCCAAAATGAACATTATTCATATATTGAGAAAATTTCATTACTTGTTACTTTTAAGTGATTCTAATGAGGTGTAATGTTAGATAATATATTAAATTATAGCAAATTATAATATAACATTATATATTATACTATAATATAGTGTATTAATTCTCACTATAATATGTTTAGCATGATATTGTATAGTTAGTTTGAGCTTGCACCATCACAAATCATAAAATGTTGATCACAATATTAAGATGATGTAATTTGAAGGATTAAATTGTTAGGGTTTTGGTTGAAGTATTAAAGGTGTGCATAAGAGAAGAAACAAGATTTGATGAGAATTCCATGTGAAGGACATCGACGGATATCCCCTAGGGGATCACACATGCATTGTACATGACATGTGAGGGGTTTATGTTGAGTGCATAGAAGAAGAAAATTTGCTAGGGATAAGGTTTGAATTTAATTTAATTGTATGATTTATGGAAAGAAGATCTGTTGGGGATAAGAATCTATAATCCACTGGGGATAAAGATCACATCAACTTTAATTTGTTATATTTTAATTGATGTCGAGGCATATCTGCTAGAGATATGGGCTCAAGTCCACTGGGGATTGGGATTTGAGTTTGATTTCATAGATTTTTTTGGAGATGTATCCACTAGGGATACGAGTTTGGTTTGATTTCTTTGATTTAGACACTACTGAGGGAGTTGGTTTAATTTGGTTCCACTAAGGAGGTTGGTTTTGAATTTGATTTGTTTGCTTGACTTGTTTATATATGATTTAGGGCTCCACTGGGGAAAAGGGTGTGATTTAACTCCACTGAGGAAAATCAGATTGGGATTAATTTAATCTGAGTTTATGTATGGAACCTATTCGTGTGCGATGGACCCACTAAGAAGGGGCTATATTAGCCTTAACCTACCTCAAGTTTACAAATCCAAAGGGATAGCCTACTAGCTGTGGGGTAGAGCAAGCCAACCTAAGGGGTTTCCTTTTAGTGTGCAACAGCTGTGCTAGGAAAAAGGTGTTGATGTGTGATGAACCCACTAGGACTTATGTCAACTTAAAAGTAGTAGTCAAGATTAATTTTATCTTAATTTCATGTGATTTGATATTTTTTGTTTGGTTTAGTTTCATTTTGAATTGAGGGCATACCCGCTAGGGATGTGAGCTCGGTCAAATTTGATATATTTAATTTATGGACCATGTTGATGTGCGATGGACCCACTGAGAAGGGTCTAAATCAGACTTGTCCTATCTCAGATTTACAAATCAAAAGGGATAGTCTACTGGCTGTAGGGTAAAGCTAGCCAACCTAAGGGGTTGCCTTTCGCTGTGCAACGACTATGCTAAGAAGAAGGCATAGCAGACTTACATCTTCTAAAGCAGGTAATAACCGCTAGGGTTACTTATTGGTAGCACAATAAATCAAACCCGACTTAGGGGTGACTATTGAGTGAATATAGGGACTTATATCAACACAAGAGTAATCAGACAATTCTTATAGGGAGTTTTGCTGACACTACTCTAAAAATAGAAAGACTACTTGGGAAAAGGTATCACTAGGGGTGTCCTCCTAATCCACAAGTGAATGTATATTTTGTTTGTATGTTTGTGTGGACCCTGTTGGTGTGCGAGGGACCACACTGAGAAGGGGCTTTGTTGGCCTTAACCTATCTCAGATTTACTGGACTGAGGGAGAATTTGCACATCAATAGGATAGATTCTCTAACCATAGGGGTGGTACTAGGAAAGAGGAACTGTCTAATACAATAGTAACTCGGGTAGTGTCTAAATGGGGTCAAAGATGTGATCCAAATATAGTGCCCAGAGAGGTGCTACTAGGGGCGTTATCCTGAGCCCTGAAAAAGAAATCATATAGGTGTACAGTGGTCAACTCAAGGAGAAAGAATAGCAGACTTACATCTGCCATGAGTGGCATATCCTAAGGTGTAAGAACCATCCAACCTAAAGTGTATCCATTAGCATGAGTGGTGTATCCATCAGCATAGTGAGAACCAACCAACCTAAGGTGTCATTAGTGTGCAAGGATCAATATGAAAAGAAAGCATGTAGGCTTACAACTTAGGCATAGATCATCAGGATAGTTTGATCGGCAGGATAGATGATATCTGACCTAGAGCGATTACTAAGCCGAGAGCCCCAAGGAAAGACTAGACCCAAACTTGAAGCAATCAAGAGGGAAGGAGCTAGGGGACTTATCCTAAACCTTAAATATACATGACCTAGTTAGTGTATGAAGGTTAATCTAAAAAGAAATCATAGCAGACTCACATCCTCTAAAATGAAGCCAACATGAGGTAGCTTATCGGCCACTTAGTAAGGCCTACCAACCTAACAAGGAATTCATCGGTGCATAGTGGCCAAGTAAGGAAGGAAAGCATAGCAAACTTACATCCTCCAAATCAAGAATACCACTATGGTGACACTAGTAGGGTAGCACGTCGTCAGCTGAGCTAAGCTACTAAGGCTGGCTAGGGAGTTATCTCAACTTAGAGTAGCTCGAGACAAAAGATATGTGTTTGTTTTATTTATTTGTGTGTAGTTTATGTTTGTGTTGTGTCGATGAAGGATAGGACACCACTTTAGTTTTTTACACCTACGTTAAATACATCATGGCGAATTCACAAACAAGAATACTTTCAACATGGAAGAGATTGAATTTGAAATGGATTTTTATTGATGATAATTATTTTCAAACATGATTTATAATATTTGTTTAAGTAGAACCCATTGATTGGGAGCATTAGTCCCTCTCCCTAATGATAAATTAGTCAATAAGACTCACCTTGGTAGGCCTTCTCTGGCAAAAGGGCCTTCCCAAGTGGGTTTAAACTTTCCTCCCATCTTACGATGGGGAACAATCAGTCTCCTTAGAACTAAAGTAAGCTCTTTTACTTGAAAAGCTCTATGATGAACCAACTTGTTGTGAGCTTTAATTATTTTAACTTTGTACAACTCAAGGTTTTGGCATGCCCCCAGGCATCTCTCCTCCAAACCTTCGAGCTCATCTAACAGTAACTTGGTGTTCTACTCTATTGTGATCTTGCTATGCACAGCTATCCTTAGTTATGGGAGTTGGACTTCTAATGCTAGAACAACTTCAGACCCATACACTAAGACAAAAGGAGTAGACTGAGTTGGAGTTCTATATGTGGTGTGGTAAGCACATAAGGCTTCAACTAACTACTCATGCCACTATCGCTTATTATTATCGAGTGTCTTCTTTAGTATTTGGATGAGAGTTTTGTTGAAGGCTTCTACTAAGCCATTTACCCTTGGGTAGTTGAAGGTAGAATATCTCCAATCTATGTGATGTCTCCGGGCAAAGTTGTTGATCTTGGTGCTCTTGATTACAGTACTATTATCATATATAATTCATTGAGGCACTCCTAACCTATATATGATATGGTTCCTAAAAGACTAGAGCACATGCTGAGTTGTGACCTCTCTGAGCAGAATTTCCTTCACCCAATTGGAAAAGTAGTCAGTAGCAGTAAAGATGAACTGATAACCCTTGGAAGGAGGAGGATTAATCAGACCCACTATGTCGGTACCCCAACACTTGAATGGCCATGAGGCCAATGTAGGATGTAGAAAGTTGGGTGATTGGTGTAGGACCACACCGTGTATTTGACATTGATGGCATTGCCTAGCCGTATTCATGCAATCTTTGATCATCGATGGTTAATAGTATCCTAGTCTCTTGATCTTGGCTTTCATCTTTGAATTAGATTGGTTGGCTCCACATAATCCTTAGTGTACCCTGGCCATGATCTTATGGGCTTCATCCTTGTCTAAACAACGTAACTACATATGATCAAAACACTACTAGTACAAGACACCATCCACAAGAGCATAAAAAAGTGCTCTCTGCTTGATCTGATGGGCTTGGGACTTTTTTTAAGGTAGTTTGCCTTTATTTAGGTAATCCATGAATGGTTTCCTCCAATCTAACTCATCATCCTTCTGGGCAATGGCAACCTCCCCTTCAAGAGAGTACTTTTTGATGAGTTCAATATCAATAAAAGATAAGACATGTTTATTTTAGACCTTTATTGATATGGACTCATCCTCCGGACATGCAAACTCCTTGGCAAGCTTGGCTAAAGCATATGCTATGATGTTCTCTCCTCGAGGAATCTTATAAATGGTAAGCTCAGGATTTGGGCCAATCACTCCATGGTGAACTTATGGTAGTGATGGAGCTGGGGCTTTATAACCTTATAGGACATAATGATTTGGCTAATAACTAGCTCAGAATCTTGGGAGATGTTGATATTCTGGATGCTTAGAGTGATGGCTAACTCTAGACCAGCAATCAGAGTCTCATATTCAACTTCATTTTTGGTGCAAGAATTGGATAGATGATATGAGAATCTCATCACATCACAATCTGGAGTTAAGAGAACTATTCCTACCCCTGCCTTTCCTAGAATAGTAGATTATGGTTCTTCTCCACTTTGATGGGAACCCACACCATCAAAGTATATCTCCCCGGTGAATGCTAGTATCCCCTAAGTTCATGATTTGTTCATCAAGGAGATCATCAGTAAGTGGAGAGTCAATAGAAAGTGGGTGTGCTACTAAGAAATCCGCTAGCGCTTATCCTTTCACTGCACGAAGGGGTATGAAGCTAATGTCAAACAATGAGAGAATCATGGACTATCGTGCCAAGCATCCAGATAGCATTAGCCATGTTGTGAGGTACAATAGTGGATTAATCTTAGAGATTAAGTTCACCTTATGAGGAAGCAGTAGTGTATGGGGATGCAAAGATTAAAGCTAAGCAATGCTTCTCATGGGGATAATTAGCCTCAATAGGGATTAGATGATGGCTAAGGTAGTAGAGTATGTTTTCCTTCCCTTTGTCATTGGCTTGGGGCAGCAAAGCACCAAGGGAGTCATCTAATGTAGTAGTGTAAAGTATGAGTGGCTTGCCCAGGATTGGGGCTGCTAGAACAAGTGGCAAAGTACAATGCTTGATGTCTTCAAGGCATGCTCACACTTGTCATCCCACTTGAACTTAGCATCCTTTTTTACAAGCGCTGAGAATGGTTGACATCTTCCCGATAGGTTGGATATAAAGTGTCTCAAATATGCCAACCATCCCTGGAATGATCTGAGTTGAGTTAAACTTTTAGAGGGTGGCATTTCTAATATCGCCAAGATCTTCTCTAGATCGATTTTGATTCTCTGGTATCAGACAACAAACCCAAGGAATTTCTTTGAAGCAACTCTGAATGCATACTTCAAGGGGTTCATTTTGAGGTTAAATTATCTTAACTATTTGAAAACTACACTCAAGTTAAATAGATGGTCTTCCTTTTCTTTACTTTTGACCAGGAGATCATCGACATAGCACTTGACTTGATGATGAATGAGTTCATCAAAGATTTTAGTCATAGCTAGCTGGTATGTAGCACCGACCATTTTAAGGCTGAAAGGCATGACCTTATAGCAATAGATTTCGATCGAGGTTCTAAAAGTAGTGTTTCTTTCATCTTTAGGGGCCATATTTATTTGGTTACATCTAGATGAGCCATTCATAAAAGAGAAGACTGCATGAGTTCAGGCAATGTCCACCATGAGCTCCGATATTGGTAGTGGAAATTCATCTTTTGGAAATGCCTTATTTAAATCCCTAAAATTGACACATATGTGAATTTGGCCATTATTTTTCTAAATTGGGACAATGCTGGCTAACCAAGTAGGGTATTTTTCTTCCCAGATGAAGCAAACATCGACTAGTTTCTTGACTTTATAAATGACCTATTGTTCTATGTCTAATCGCATGCATCCAAGAGCTTGCTTGATAGAGTTTGTAGTAGTCTGTATTGCTAGTTTATGGACTACTATGTTAGGAGCCAATCCAAGCATCTCTTGATAACTCCATGCAAAGTAGTCCTTAAACTCAGTCAATAGGCTAACTAAGTCATTGGTTTCAATTTCATTCAACAAAGAACTGATGTATGTCGGGTGTGGATCTTCTTCAATTCCTAAGTTGATTTTCTTGAGCTTGTTGATGGTTGACTTGATCTCTACTTTGAATTCTAGCGGTGCATCTTTGAATTCAAAATTATTTGAATCATCTGAAGTTTCTAAGCACAACCCCTCATATGAGTTAATATGATTTGAAAGTAACCTATCAGATTCCAAATGATTGGTGATGACTAAGCAGTAATTATCATCATCGACTAGAACCACTATACTGAATCCTAGTCTCGATCATAATTGAGAGCTTTTGCATTTATTCTTCTATATTATTTTGAAGTAGTCTGACTTGTGCGTTGACAAAGTATGTGGGATTAACCCTTTCTTTGCTAAATTATGAACACAAGGCAAGTACCAATCAAAAGGTAATTCTATCAAATCTTTATATGAATCATCCTCAAGTTCTACATCAACTTCTTGACTTGAGGATGATGCTCCCAAAAGAAACTCGAGTCTTCACACTGTGGATGACTTGGGCTTTCATAATTACCAAACCCTCAACTTTTTGAGAGGAATGTGGGGTTAGAGCTAAGGTTCCAAATCGATGCCTGACAGTTTCACATATAAACTTGGATACAATGCTTTGCTTTAGAGCCCATCCTTCATGCTATATGGATCAAGTGTCACCTCTAAGGGAATCTACTATTGAGAAGAGTTGGCTGGTGTACTAACTATATAAGACTCATCCTATTAACAAGATTCTAAGTCTATATGGATAGTGTGTACTCTAGTATGGGACATCTTCTATTGGGTGGCCAATAAGGAGGTTTTCCACCACTAGGACCTCCAACCGCCTCTATTCCTCCCGTGGAGGTCTGGTCGTCCTACCCATATGTTTGAATGGAGTAACGAACTGTGGGTGGAATCTAATTTGAGGCTCCACTTCCTCCTCCAAGTCTATTTTCGCTCCCTTTTATTTTTTTTTCATTTTCTATTTTCTTTTCTTTTTATTTTTCTCTTTCTTTATTTTATATTTATTTCTTTTATTTTTAAACTTTGGCCATGTTTCGAGAATAGACTTGTCGATTTTGAGGGAGGTAGTAAGCCACATCTTCATATATGCTGACCTCATAAACTATAAATGACTTGAGATCTCCTTTAACACAATAGATGATCCCACATCTCATGAACTTCATAATCGATGTAGAGAGGATGGAACTATGTTGTTCTCATGTATCCATCATCTCCCAAGCAAAGAGTTCAAAGATGTATTCGAGTCTATAATGTGAAACTTGGCTTCAATCATCTAATCACCTATTTCCAAGGGAAACACTATGGAGCCTAAGGCTTGTTGACCTCACTTTTGGAGTGTGGATTCAATCTTCCCATCTTAGACTTAGGAGTCTTCTAGACACTAAGACTTCCTTAGTCATAAGACACTTCTAACAATTAGGTAAACACTTAACTTAAGCCTAAAGACTTAGAAGGGTTAACCATAGATTTAGGTTATGCCTAGGGATTAGGATAA
Organism: Cymbidium sinense; assembly: GCA_021442155.1. Classification (NCBI taxonomy): domain Eukaryota; kingdom Viridiplantae; phylum Streptophyta; class Magnoliopsida; order Asparagales; family Orchidaceae; genus Cymbidium; species Cymbidium sinense. Next base: position 197,085,295 of record CM038214.1, read on the forward strand.
TCTGCCTACCCTACAACCCAAATCCAATCCATGTTCAGCTTCTCAAACTAAACCTCAAGTTCAATTCAAACATCAAATTTAAATCCAAATCCAAATCCAAATTCCAAAACTAAATGATTGAAGCCCATGATCAAATCCAAACTTGAAACCCTTCCTAAGCCATATGACCTATCCCATGGACTTAGCCAAATATTAATCCAAATCAAGTCAAACTCAATTAATTTTCTCACAAATCAATCATATTTTCAATCATCTTGACAAATTTAAATGAAATATACATTTAAATCATCAAAACTAAATCAAACCAAATAAAATCCAAACCTAAGCCACATGACTCAACTCATGGACTTAGCCAAATTCCTTCATTCCAAAACCCAAATTCAATTGATTTTCCCATGAATAAATCGCCTTCAATCATATTCACAAATATAAATGAAATCTACAATCATCAAGCCAAACCAAAATCAACCCAAGTCAAACCCAAACTTTTGACTTGAAATGTTCAAATGAACCAAAACCCATTTGAACCCAAGTAATTGCAATTGAATTTATATATCAATCCTAAATCCATATATAAACCCAAAATCAAGCCAATTAAACCCAATTGGTCCACTTGACCCAAAGTGGCCAATTTGGTTTATTTGAGCCAAGCTCTGATCCTTCATAAATTAGATTGAACCAAGCTCATCAAAACCTCCCATCATAATTATTGATCACCCTAGGTTGATCAATTATCACAAATTGGGTCAAACCAAGTCAACTTGGTCATTTGACCAAGTCAACTCCTTAACCCATACTAGCCAAATTGCAACCTAAGCCAAATCCCTAGAAACCAATGATTCATACCAAATCAAAATCAATATTTGAATATGACTTGACCCTTCAATTGAGTCAAACCAAACCAATTGGTCCTCTGACCCAAGTTGCCCCAAATTGACCTAAAAGACCAAATTGGGTCAAATCAAAATATAAACCAAATTGATTACAACCAATGGCTCAAGTTCATTCCAAATTGATTGTTGAACTTTACCAAAGCCATGATTGGACCCAATTGAACACAATTGACCTACTTAGCCCAAATTGACCTAAAGGTTCAAGTTGGCCTAAATCAAAATAAAATCCAAATTAATTGAAACCAAAGCCTACAATCATCTTCAATTGGTCAACTAAACCCAAACCAACACCCAACCCAGCCAATTTGGCCAATTTGGTCAAATTGGTTAACTTAATCCATTTGACCCAAATGAATTCAAATGAGCCAAAATCAAATATAAGCCAAACTAAACCAAACCAATTAAACCAAAACATCCTAAATGATCATATGAACTTAACCCAATCCTTAGTTTGACCCAATTTGACCAATTGGTCAACTTGACCCAACCTAACCCAATTTGACCTAAATGTGTCAAATTGATCCAGACCTAACCAAATCAACTCCTATTGACTTGAAATTTTGGATAACCCAGTTTTGGTTCATTTCAAATCTACCCAAATCAAATCCAATGCCAAATGATCCTTCTACCCTTGGGTCAAAGTAATCACATGAGATAAATCACCTAAGTAAGTGGTCATTTCCATCCCTTGGCCACATGGTACTCTCCCAATGGTCCACCTAGGCACCTAAGACACTGCCCAACCTGACCCAAGGGGTGGTTGGGTTTTCCATGACCCATGGGAGATGAAATCACCTCACCCTGCCCATTGGAGCATTTGAAACCCATATGACACTCATGATTCTTACTTAGAAGCCACCTCCACACCTTCAACCAACTAGCCCGAGCCAACTCACCTCCTCCCTGACATCCACGACTCCCTTAGATGGTTGGAGGGCCACTAGAAATGAAACTCGATCCCACCATTCGATCAAGATGAAGGGGGTATACACCCACTCATTTCCAATCAAACACAGACAAATATCATTCCTCATAACCATAACTACCCAAGATGTTCCTCTAGAGCCATTCCATAATTCCCAAGCTCGTTCCTAGATCAAAAAATTCCATTTCTATCTGTCGTAAAATAGGACACTCACATTTCTAGCATAAGTTCCCTATTTCTCCATCAAACTCAAATTAACTTTGCACGCACATTCCCTAAGCCTCATATAGTAAGAATGAATTAACTCCCAAGCTTCCTGAGCACCGGAGGTGGGACTTCAATCAAAGATGAGCTCCAAATCATCATTTCATGGCTTTTGAGAACACAAGGAATTGATCCAATTGTTACTCAATAAGGCTTCATCTCCACTAGATGAAGCTTCTCAATCATTTGAGCCATCTTGAGCTCATGACATATGCTTCCAAAATGATCCTTAAGCAAAATGGGTTGGAGCTTTTGAAGAAAACTTGCATCATGTGTAATCTTGACTTGGATCCTCCATCGATGTCATGAAGGTGTGGGATCTTTGAGTTGATCCGAGCTCGTAAGCTTGGATCAAGTGAGCAATGGTGACGGACTCCATTCTCCTCACTGCATGATTAGATCATGCACCATCCATTTCAAGATGGATGGTCGGATTAGACCGCTAGATCAATATATTTAATCTTATTAAGCTATGGGATTAATCATAGTAGTGGGATTAATCTAAGATCATGATGAAAAAGAAAGCATTCGCCGCTGCCAAGAAGGCACCGAGTCGATAAGTTTTAAGTAGCCAATCATGCCATGTGGAAAGCACGCTGCACGCACCAATGAATAAATAGATTAGTTAATTAGGCTTAATTAATCATTTTAATGGTAAAACTTCTAAAAATCATAAAAATCATAGAGAAATAATAAAAAAATGCAAATAAATACTCATTTTAAAGTATTTTAGAGGAGAATTAATTAAAAATGATCTTAACTAATTTTGAATAGTAATTAAGGTTTAAAAGTTTAATAAAATTAATTAGCTTAATTACTCTTAATTACATGAGAAATTAATCCCAAATTTTGGGTTAATTTAATGGGATGACCTATACCTCCCATGATTTTCTTGGGATTTATTATTTCACTTAATTAGAAAATTGACTAACTAAACCTTAACTACCTTTTAAGTTAATTAATGTTTAATTAATCCCATGAACAATAATAAATTGGTTAATTAAGTTTATTAATCATTGTTCAATAGTAAGTGAACTAAGGAATAGGGTTAAATCTTTCCCTAAGTTCATTTCACCCTTTTTAAAATGAAATTAATTAAGATTTAACTAATTAATTAAATCACTTAATCAAATTAAAATCATAATCACATCATACCTTAATTAAATCATGGGGTAGATCTTTAGGTGTTTAATAACCTAAAGGAGTTTAATGAAATTATGGTTAGTCCACATGTGTGGAAAACCATAAGAGTAATTAATTAAGTCCCTTAATCTAATTAACTATTAATCATGAGCCAATTTTAGGCCCCTTTTATTTCCTAGATCATTGCAAGTTTATTTTCCATGCATATCATGTTGGCTCATAATTATTTAGTTAATTACTTTAAGGTGACATAGGTAAGGGTAATTAATTCATCTAATTAAGGGTTCAACTTAATTAACCCATAAAATCAACTTAATTACATCCTTAAATTAAATCAAATCTAATTTGGGAATGGGTTTAAAACAACAAGTGATGATTTCTCTTCTCCTCTTTAAATTAAATCAAATCCAAAACTTAATTAATAAAGAAGCTTTTGGTTTACTTTAAATAATCTTATTTGATTTGATTGTCCTTAAGAACTAGTTTGGTTGAATGAATCACATGCTTATATTTGATTATCCTCTTTCCAATCATGCATCCATCTTTACATAAAGGAAATCCATTTTATTTTGCTATGGTATGTGGCTATTATCACTATTAAATCCAAATGTATTTTCAAAAGCTTATAAATGAATAATAATATGTGTTATGATGCTAGTTATAAAAACATAAGAAATGCATGTGCTTATAGCTTAACTGTATGAATATTGAGGTCTCTTTCCTCTATCCATGTGTTAATTTATATAAGATTGAATGGTAATTGGTATATACTTTGGACATCCCGAGAACATGATGCTTTAGCTCACCCCAAGGAGGTCATTTAATTACCTCACTTTTGTTGTTTAATAATGACACATACCCATTTGATTTCGTTCTTACGTATTTCAACATTAGAATTTGGATAGAGCTTTAATTCATATATATAAATGATTCAATAAAAAGAATCGCATGGTTTTCTTTCCTCATTTATGTATACATCCATTGTGTGTCCAAGAAAAGCAAGTATATAGTCTGGACATCCTAAGAATATGAGGCTTTAGTTAGCCCCAAGGAGGTCATTTGATTACCTCACTTCTAGGTTTAACAATGACATACTTTCCTATATCTTTGTACATGTATATGTATATGTGATTAGTGAATGAAAATCCCATTTTACATTAAAATTGCATGCATTCATAATTGACTAAGTGGTTGAATTAATTAGCCATATGATTTGGAGCTTGCTTCTTATGTTCATGTATACGAATTTACATATGTTTGAATGCTAATGGGTATATAGTCTGGACATTGAGAATATGAGGTTTAGCTAGCCAAGGAGGTCATTTGATTACCTCACTTCCTGGTTTAACAATGACATGCCTATTTAATTTCATTCTTATGTCCTTTTGTATAAGAATTTTTAAAGTTTTAAATTAATATGTTTAAATAATTCAATCAAATAAAATATAAATTCTAAACATACACATACATTCATCATTTAAGTGTGCTAAAATATGTTGCATGTATAGATACACTTAGTATTAAATCATATGCATGTTACATGTGATGGAAAAGAATGATTTAATTTATGCCATATGGTAGTAATTCAATTAAATTAATCTTAAAATGCCTTAATTTTGAATAGATTATTTAAAGTTAACCTAAACTAGAATTAATTAAATCATTTAATAAGCCATTCACTAAAGAGAACTAAATCAAATTAATATACTTTAGAAAGTGACTTAAGGTGGGATGAAAGAGGCAATCCTTTTTCCTCTTTATAACACTTAGTTGCAAGTGTAATCAAATGAAACATAAGAAAACACAAATTAAAATTCTCAAATAAATTCTAAAGTGAAATCAACCTTTCATGTTAAATTGAATCCTTCTACACTTAGAAAATACAATAATGCCTAACAAGACTTACCACACAAGCCTTAATACACACATTAGAATTAAGTCACCACTTCTAGCTCTAAGTTAGACGGTGTATTATGTGATGATATGTTTTATGATGTATTATTTTAGATTGGATGTTAGTGTATGCTTCAGACTGATGATAGGCCAATATTAATCTTATTTTTGGGCTTAAGGGATTATGAAGTTGCTTAAATATGCATAATCCAAGTTAGATAGGGCTTAGTTACCCATGTGGTACTAAGTCCAAATTATAAATACAACTACTTGGGATTATATGTATATTTAGCTAACCTCTATTTTAGGTGTAGTTAGATTTACTTTTCCCACATAAATGTAATTTTATAATAGGAATTAAGATTAGTGCTATGAGGATTAGGATGAGTAATGTCCAATTTTTTCCTTGGGTGCCTATGATGCCTTTGAAGTAAGCACCATCCAAATCAAAGAAGGAACCAAATTAGAAATGGAAATATGAAAAAAAGAAGACCCCATAGCATTTAATACAATTATAATTATTCTTTCATATTCTAGTTGTATAAGGGTAGAGCCTACCCATCTTTTCTCTCTTTGGGTTGTATGCTCCCACCTACCCTTTTATTCTTTTATGATAGTTTATATAATTGTTTGATGTTATGTTTACAATGTGCATTAGATGACATGCTTTTCATAGTTTCTTAAATGATTGATGCTTTAATGTGTGGCTTGGATATGATTAGGCTCTTAAGATAAAAAATAACTTTTCTACCCAACTAATCACTCATAACTAAATTTTAAACAACTCATAACCTCATCATAAAGCCTAAGACATAAATAAGATAATTAAAAGAATTAGCAACCCCTTAGTTGTACGGTTGTATGTTTCACATCATGCATGCATATTCTTTCTCTCTTGAACATGAAGGATCTCCATCCACCCATAAAGGAATGCTTAACTTGTGAGAGCACCCTTGTGGTGAGAACACCTTCTTCTAGTTAATTTGACCCATAACCTATTTCATCATGCATTTAGGCATAGAAATCCTAAAGCCTCTATCAAAATGATCTATCTAAAATAAAATAAAATTTAAAAAGATTTTCCATCTATAGATTAAGTCATGCTCTCATCACCTTGCTCTAGTCTCTGGAGTGTGTTTAGGACTTTAGTCTCTTTCTAATTAAATAACTACCCTAGCTATGTTGTAATTCATAAGACCAGACTATGGTTTTAAAATCGTAAGAGAGTTAGTTAACCACCTGTGATTATAAGTCTGTTGGATAATTTATTCTCTTTATGGAGGTAAACCCTTATGTCCATCTATTGCTTAGATTTAGGCATTTTAGCTTAGTAAAGCTCTAAATTTAGATCAGGTATCCATTTTCTTGAATGAGCATAAATCCTCACCTTTGGACATTCCCACAACCTTGTGTTGGTCCCCAGTAATCTAATTAAATTTCAACCCAAAACATATAAATCTCCTCAACATCAAAATTATAAAGTCCAACCATAAGATAGATTGTAATGCTCATTAGCATTTCCTACTTATTTCATTTGAATTCTAAAAATAAGTCTTCTCCTTGAACTTTCCAATTGATTTTCCAGATACAACCAATCTTTTGATAGTCTAACTTGAAATTTGATGATAAATGTTTACTTTAATCGAGTATTCTTAGAAATTTGATTTCTAAGATGTAATTAACTATGGAGGCTTTCCTCCATAGGAACTTAAGAACCTAGTTTAATATAAACCCTACTAAATTCATCCATGTAAAGTAGGGAAAAATCTCTGCACATTCAAGACCCATCATGCCTAGAGTCCTTATTACATGATTAGTCCATTGTAGGCTATACCTTTTGAGATAAATATCATACCTCAATATTGTACCTGATCACCTAAATATATGTATAATGGTATCCCCCCCATACTAAAATAAACATGATAAGGCCCTCTCACCTTATTCATTGAATCCTCAACATCATCCTTTCTTTTGAGTTTGGAGATGTCGATCCTCAAGTAAAAGGGTTATTAGACTCATAATGTTGATACACTGGTCAACTAACTCGATAGCCTACATCCGCCAACATCCACTAATGTAAAGAGGCTTTAATCCCTCTGAGTAAGTCTTCATCCTAATGTAACTCCTAAGATGTCCTGAGTGGCATGCCTCCTCTTAGTAACTGAGCTACATATCTCTAGATCAAGTAAGGCCTTGATTAAAGATTCTCTCATTTCTTTGGATAAGGCAAGGGCATTATATATGCTTAACTTAGATGGAAACTTTCTAAGGTGAGCTAGGACATTATAATTAACTCTAGCTTGGTCCTCCATAAGCACATCCATGGGTGGAGCATCCTTAAGCTATCTCAAAACCAATGACTTGCTTACCCTTATCTAGGTGCTACCCTGGAGGTAAAAAACTGCCACTGCGTAGGTTGTCCTCAATGACTTCTTGGAATGATGAGCTTGTGGAAAGTTCTACCTTCCTCATACCTAAAGCTTCTCTATGGGATCCTCGAGTCCTGACTCCAAGTCAATCTCAGGAGGTGAACCCGATTGATTCAGAGAAGGATAGTCTACCTTTGAATAAAAATGGAAAGGATCAGAACTACTAGAGCTATAATTTTTATTTAGACTCGGAGAGCTTTCAATAGGAATAAAATCAAGAGCATCAAAAGTAGACAATATATAACTAGAATCAATTTTCTTCATTAATTTCTTTTGGGTAGATACATTATAAAATCAAGTAGTAAAAGTAAAGGATTCCCCTTATCCATAGATACAATGCTCAAATAAGAGGAGCTAAGAGGTGGTAGCTAAATGGAGAGTACTAGACTTGGACGGTGGCTACACTGACTATCCCGGCAAGTATGGTGAAACTTCACACCCTCCCTCGAGTTATCCTTGTAATAGCAAACATTTAGTGTTGAGGTTTGAGCTACTAAGCACCTGCAAGGAAAGCTTCTTGATCTTAAAAATGATCTTCTTAGAGGTTATAGGAGATACCTAACCTTCTTCTTAAGAGGATCACAGTATCCCAAAGGATTACAAATAGAACGGATGGTTGTTCTAATAAGTATTCTAGGGATAACTATGGCTCTCAACTTGTAGCTGCTCAAGCTAGTCCTTAAAAGTGATACAATCCTAAGACATGGCCTAACATGCGTGGTAGGGCAATAGCTAGATCATGTTCTTGACCACTTCCTCTTAGGCTCTAAAACGAAAGTCGTTTCTTTAAGAGATTCTTAAAGATTTTCCTAACCACCTCTTGAATGAATATGACTTATCAAATATCCAAGAGTAGGTGGAAAGTAGCTACTGATGGATATAATACCACTATTGGGTCCAGGTGGTGGAAATGGTCATTGTGGTGGTTGTGGTGGCTAATGATGGTAGAGTGGTGAAGAGGAGGTAAAAGGAGGCTAGCTTGTAGTCTCTCATATTGAACTCTAGTGCTTCCTTACTCACACAACTATCCTGCCTTCTTCAAACACCTTCTGCTACTAGATGATTGGTGGAAAGGGCAATTATTTGGCTTCCTCTATAGCTATTGATTAATTTCAAATATTTTGATGGTAAACCTTAAGCATGAAGACTACATGGATATTCTTGAGAAGAATCTCAATATGTCAATAATGGTTCAGATTTTCATGCTAGTTATGCCACTTGAGATGTAATCAACAAACACTAGCTTTCTACAATGAGGTCACTACAATCACCTCCCTGAGCTCCAAAACCTCTTATGAGGTGTAACTCAGAAAAGTCTTCACCGAATAAGCCTTACATATTAATCAACTACAACAAATTGACTAACTAAACTAAGAGGAGTGTGTTGCAAAATGGTGTTAACAAAACTTCTAAAGTGTGCAATGTGTTATCGTGGGTTCCCACCATCAAAGATCCTAAAGGATAAACAAAACCCTAAATAAAATAAAACTAAATAAAAACCTAAACCTAAAAAAATAAACCTAAAAATAAACCAAAAAATAAATAAATAAAAAACATAAACCCTAAACTAAAAAAAAATAAACCTAAAATAAATAAAATAAAATAAACATAAACCTAAACTAAAATAATAAAACCTAAACCAAAACTAAACTAAATAAAATAAAATAAACCAAATAAACCTAAACCTAAAAAAAAAACCTAAAAAAACCTAAAAAAACTAAAACCTAAACCTAAAAAAAAAAATAAATAAACCCAAACATAAACCTAAAAATAAAAAATAAACCTAAACCTAAAAATAAAAATAAAATAAAACTAAACTAAAAAAATAAACCTAAACCTAAACCAAAACCTAAACCTAAAAAATAAACTAAAATAAAAAAATAAACTAAAATAAATAAACTAAACTAAAAACAAATAAACCTAATAAAAAATAAAAAATAAATAAAATAAAATAAAATAAATAAAATAATAAATAAACTAAATAAACATAAACTCCTTTTAATTTATTTTAAAAAAAAAACCTAAATAACCCTAAACCCTAAAACCTAAACCTAAAAAACCCTAAATCATAAAACTAACCTTAACCCTAAACCCTAAACCTTAAACTAACCCTAAACCCTAAACCCTAACCCTAACCCTAAACCCTAAATCCTAAACACTAAACCCTAAAACCTAAACACTAAATCCTAACCTAACCCTAAACCCTAAACCCTAAACTCTAAAAACCCGTAAACCCTAAACTAACCCTAAACCCTAAGCTAACCCTAAACCTAAACCTAAACTAAATAAAATAAAATAAACTAAAAATAAACCTAAACCTAAAAAATAAAACCTAAAAAAATAAACCTAAATAAAAAACCTAAACCTAAACTTAAAAAAATAAAATAAAACCTAAACTAAACCTAAAATAAAAATAAATAAACATAAAAAATAAAATAAAAATAAACTAACAAAAAAATAAACCTAAACCTAAACCTAAAAAAAAAAATAATAAACTAAATAAAAAAAAAATAAAATAAATAAAAAAATAAAACTAAAATAAATAAAAAAATAAACTAAATAAATAAACCTATAACTTAATTTAAAAATAAAATAATAAAAAAATAAAATAATAAAATAACCTAAAACCCTAAACTCTAAACTCTAAAATATAAACTAAACCCTAAACCCAAAACCTAAAATAAACTAAAACCTAAACCTAAACCCTAAAACCTAAACCTAAACCCTAAACTCTAAACTAAACTAAACCTAAAAATAAACTAACCCTAAACCCTAAACCTTAAACCCTAAAAATTAAAATAACCCTAAACTAAACCCTAAACCTAAACCCTAAACTTAAACCTAAACCTAAAACCCTAAAACCAACTAACCCTAAACCTCTAAACCTAAACCTAAACCTAAAACCCTAAACCTAAACCTAAACCTAAAAAACCTAAACCCTAAAATAATTAACCTAAATAAACCCTAAACCCTAAACCATAAACTAAAACCTAATCCTAAACTAAATAAACCTTAAAAATAAAATAAAAAAACCTAAACCTAAATAAAATAAAAATAAAATAAAACTATATTAAACCTAAAATAAAATAAAATAAACTAATAAAAAAAAAAAAATAAAAAATAAATTAAACCAAACTAAACTAAAAAAATAAAATAAACCTAAGAATAAAAACTAAATAAAATAAATTAAAAGTAAAAAAAAAAGAAAATAAAATAAACCTATAATAAAATAAACTAAAACTAAATAAAACCTAAACCTAAAAATAAACCTAAAAAATAATAAAAAAATAAATAAAAATAAACCTAAACCTTAAACTAAAAAAAAAAAAAAGTAAACCTAAAATAAAAATAAAATAAACAAAATATCATAAACCTAAAGCTAAACTAAAATAAATAAAACCTAAACCTAAACCTAAAATAAATTAAACCTAAACCCTAAACTAATTAAAATTAAATGAAGTAAAAATAAACCCAAACCTAAAGTAAAAAATAAAACCTAAAAATAAACCTAAAATAAAAACCTAAAACTTAAACCTAAACCTAAAAATAAAAAATAAAAACCTAAACCTAAAAAATAAAATAAAATAAAAATAAAACTCAACTAAAAAATAAACCAATACCTAAACTTAAACCTAAACCTAAAAAATAAACTAAAATAAAAAACCTAAACTAAAATAAATAATCCTAAAATAAATAAACTAAACTAAATAAAAATAACAAATAAACATAAATAAAAATTAAACATAAAATAAACTAAAACAAATAAAAAATAAACTAAATAAACTAAATAAATAATAGAAGAAATGTTGAATCTAAATTTGTTCTCTCTTTCAAAAAAAAACAAAAACTAAAACCTAAACCATAAAGCTAAAACTAAACCCTAAACACCCTAAACCCTAAACCTTATACCTTAAACCCTAAACCCTCAAACCCTAAACCCTAAACCCTAAGCCATAAACCTTAAAACCCAAAAACAAAACCTTAAACCCTAAATTAACCCTAAACCCTAAACCAAGCTAAAAATCTAACCCTAAACTAAATAAAACCTAAAAATTAAAAAAAAAATAAAAAAAGTTAAACTAAAATAAAAAAATAAAATAAAATAAAATAAAAACATAAATTAAAACCTAAACCTAAACCGAAACCTAAAAAGAAAATAAAATAAAAAATAAAAACAAAGTGAAAATAAGGTAATAAAAACCTAAAAATAAACTAAAAAATAAAAAAAACTAAATAAAATAAAAACTAAACCTAAAATAAAAATAAAACAAACATAAAATAAAATAAATTAAAAACTAAATAAAAACTTAAACCTAAAAATAAACTAAAATAAAACCTAAACCTAAACTAAAATAAACTAAACTAAATTAAATAAAACCTAAACCAAAATAAACTAAACTAAACATAAACCTAAACTAATAAAATAAAATAAACTAAAAATAAACCTAAACTAAAGTAAAAAAATAAAACCTAAAATAAACCTAAAATAAAACCTAAAACCTCAACTAAAAAATAAAATAAAACCTAAACCTAAAAAATAAACTAAATAAAAACTTAAACTAAAAATAAATAAACCTAAAATAAATAAATTAAACTAAATAAAAAATAAAATTGAAAAATAAAAAAATAAAAAATAAAATAAACTAAAATAAATAAAAAATAAACTAAGTAAACTTAAACCTACTAGTTTACTTAATTTAAAAAAAAATAAATAAATAAATAACTCTAAACACTAAATCGTAAACCCTAAACCCTAAACCCCAAACCTGAAACCCAAACCCTAAACACTAAACACTAAATCATAAACCCTGAACATAAACCTAAAGAAACCAAATAAATAAAAAAATAAACCTAAACCCTAAAACCTAAACCTAAACCTAAACCATAATAATGGCAAACCTAAAGAACAAAGATCAACTGGCTACTAGATCTATAGGCAAAGGCTAAATTATCGCAATGGTGGGGATCTATATGGATATGGAGGTGGTGGTCGAAAACTAAATAGAGTGACAAAGGTTATAGCCTTAATGGTCACAGAGGGATAGATCAAAGTTATAATGGTGGATCTTGTTGCTTGAGAGGCAACGATGGTTCTGATGGGAACTAAAGAAAATGAAGATCAACCGATCTGATCTACTACTTATGGAATTGTGTCTAAATAGACAATAATTATCTAACTATGCAATTTTATCTATGTTGTCGCTATGTCTTAAAAAAACTCTACTAATAAAAAGAAGAAATGTTGAATATGAAATTCTATTAAAAAAAAATTAAATAAACCCTAAACTAAACCTAAAACCTAAAATAAACCCTAAACTAAACCTAAAAATAAAAACCCTAAAACTAAACCTAAACTAAACTAAACCTAAACCCTAAAAAACATAAACTCTAAACCTAAACCTAAACTATAAACCTAAATCTAAAAAACCTAAACCTAAACCCTAAAACTAAAAAACTATAAACCTAAACTAAAATCTAAACCTAAAAAATAAACCCTAAACCCTAAACTAAACTATAAACTAAATCTAAACCTAAACTAAATAAACCCTAAACCCTAAACCCTAAATAAAATATAAACTTAAACTAAACCTAAACTAAATCCTAAACTTAAACTAAATCTAAACTAAACCTAAACCTAAACTAAACTAAACTTAAACCTAAATCTAAAATAAACTAAAACCTAAACTTAAACCTAAACCTAAACCTAAACTTAAACTTAAACCCTAACCTAAATTTAACTTAATAAACTTAAACCTAAAATAAACCTAAACTAAACTCCTAAACTAAAACCTAAACTATAAATAAACCTAAACCTAAACTAAATAACTTAAACCCTAAACCTAAACCCTAAAAACTTAAACTAAACCCTAACCTAAATTAAACTCTAAACCTAAACCTAAATAAACTACTACCTAAATCTAAACTTAAACTCTAAACCTAAATCCTAAACTTAAACTTAAACTAAATAACCCTAAACTTAACTTAAACCTAAACTTAACCTAAACCTAAAACCTAAAACTAAACCTAAACCTAAATCTAAATCTAAACCTAACCTAAACTTAAACCTAAATCCTAAATATAAAATAAATAACCTAAACCTAAACTTAAACCCTAAACCTAAACCTAATAAATTTAAACCTAAACTAACCTAAACCTAATAAACTAAAGAACCTAAACTAACCTAAACTTAAACCTTAAACCTAAACAACTTAAACCTAAACTTAAACCTAAACTAAACTCTAAACCTAAACTAAATAAACTAATCTCTCTAAACTTAACTAAACCTAAACTAAACTAAACCTAAAACCTTAACCTAAACCTAAACCTAAACCTAAACCTAAACCCTAAACCCTAAACCTAAACCTAAACCCTAAAACTAAACCTAAACTTAAACCTAAACCTATACCTAAACCTAAACTAAACCTAAACCCTAAACTAAACTAAACCTAAACCCTAAACTAAAACCTAAAACCCCAAAAAAAACTTTTTTCTGAGCCCTCATCCTCGTGCTCTAGGGATTTCCCTTTCCCCCCCTAATTTTCAGCTTTATGGCCACTACTTGTTGGCTATTTTGCATGACTCTCACTGGTTTCCTTTTTGAATTGACGGCGCCAGTCTATTTTGTGTCTTCATTAGAGTGATGCCACAGCTTGGCGTCTTCCTCGATGATTCCTTGGGGAAAATTGAATGATCCAATGGATCCTACTATTCAACTAATAATGTAAAATAGCAATACGTAACTGAACGAAGTAATAATTCTAGTTTAGATTTCTAATGTGTGAATTCATTAAACTATCAATTTTCTAAGCTTTATTTGGTGACCGCTACAATTGATCTAACCACTATGAAATTTCATCTTTAGTTAGAATCCTTTTGAATTGGATTACCAAGAAAACCCCAAAGAAATGTAGTTGATCAAAAAATTCCATTATGCAAAGAATTGAATTTGAAAATGTCCTATCTTTTGTTCTCACCTAAAATTGACATAATAATTGAATGTTTCATTCTTCATTCTCACCTAAAAAAGAAAAATCTCTAAGGAAACTGTCTAACCCTAACAAAGACTATAAAATATCAAAATTACTTTGGAAAAGGATCTTTAAATGTTCTAATAAGGCTGAAACTTTCACTCTTTTAAATGGCTTCTAATGTGAACAATAATAGCTTTCTAAACTTTGAATGAGGATTTTCTCTCCTATTCATCCCATCCTTCTTCAAAATAAAAATGAAGCTCTAATGGAGAATATAAATGAAATTTAACACTATGCATCATTCTAATTCAATGGAAAATATGTTTTTAATACCTAATGATAATCTTTGATAAACTAATTCCATTTTCCAAATTAAGGATGATTTACCTTAAAATGATTTCTCTAATACTTTAATAATAAAAATTGTCCTTCTTAATAAATTAGCTCCCTCCCTTGCTTTTCTCCTCTAAGCTCATTTATCTTTAATAAATTCTAGTGTCTTAAGAAGGAGAATTTACTTCTCATCGAGATTTAATACTAGTTGCTAAATCCTTTATGATGATTCAAAGGGAAAAGAAAATTTTCCAAACTTTCTTCAAAAATAAAAAATGTTTAAATTTTCCCTCCCAAATTTAAGAAACACTAAACTCTCCCTCTCTTCTCTCAATTTTACTTAAATTTCTTTATGTTTAATTTTTTAGTTTAATGTTAAGATTATACCCCTATATTTGTAATTGTATTAAAATTTTTGTCCATCAAAATATTTCCTTACTTATTATTCTTGAGCTACTTATTCATGCTAATAAAATTAACCATGTTGCTAGAATGATTAGTTTCAATAAAATTTTCTAATGTTAGAAAATTTGGTGTTTTAATAACTTTGTAGATTTTCTATTCATGATTTTCATCAAGTTGTCAATGCTCAAATCTCTTAGATGATTTTTGTGTTTTGGCTATTTTGTTTATGAATCTGTGATAGATCTAGAGATCTTCTTTGGGATAACTCTAATTTTTCCAAATTCTATCAATAAACCTTATATTTGGTGGTGATTTCAACGTTGTTTTGTTCTCTTTAATGAAGTCTTGCTCTCCTAATATTCATTCCAAATAAATTTTCCAATAAATCCTTGATTGTAATTTAATAATATTGGTTTTAAGGGTTCTAATATACTTTGCAAAATAGACTTTGTAAATTAATTCTTTTAGTACTCATTGGATTACTTAATGACCTATTACTTTTATAGATCATTTAATAATTGTGATCATGTCCTCTTTGGTTTATTAAAACAATTCTAATAAATTAATTTTGGGTTTTAAGGGTTCTAATTAAACTTTGCAAAATCTAGACTTTAAGCAAAACCTTATGATGATTATTGTGTTTTGGGCTATTTTGTTTATGAATCTTGTGATAGATCTGGTAGAGATCTTCTTTGGGATAACTTGACTAATTTTGCCACCTCATCAATAAACCTTGGTATGTTGGTGGTGTTTCAATGCTATTTTTTTGTTCTCTCTAATGAAGTATGGTTGCTCTCCTAATATTCATTCCATGGATAAATTTTCCAATATGATCCTTGATTGTAATTTGAATAATATTGGTTTTAAGGGTTCTAATTATACTTTGCAAAATATAGACTTTGTGAAAGGTTGGACCGATTCTTTTTAGTACTCATTGGATTACTTAATGACCTATTAATTTTATAGATCATTAAGAACCTTGTCCATCATGCTTTTGGTTTCTATTAAAAACAATTCTAATAAATTAAAGAATTTCTCTTTTTAGATTTTAGAACATACATTCTGATATTAATGTTGACGGGAGTGAGTTCTCAACCTCATCTTCTTAGACTTAGGGATTTTCTAGACACTAAGACTTCCTTAGTTATAAGACACTTCTAGTTACTAGGTGAATACTTTACCTAAACCTAGAGACTTAGAAGGGTTAATCATAAGATTAGGCTATGATTTAGGGATTAAAGAGACTCACCTACTCTATAGCCTAAATTTGACATGTGTTCACCTTCTCAAACCAAACCTCAAATTCAATTCAAATATAAAAATCCAAATTCATATCCAATTCAAATGATTGAAGCCCATGTTCGAATCCAAAATCAAAATCTTTCTTCAGCCCTATGGTTTATCTTATGGACTAGCCTTAGCCAAATCGAAATCAATCCAAATTTATTTGATTTTCTCAAAGATAAATTCAACCATTCAATCAATTTATCTAATTCAAACTCAAACTCAACTTCTAATCATGATCCAAACCTAAATCCAAATCAAATCAAATCCAAATCCAAACCCTTAAGCCAATTTCAGACATAGCCAAGTTCTACCTAAAATCAATGAATCCTTCAATCATCTTCCAAAAGTTCTACCTAAAATCATAACCAAGACCATCAATTAAATCAATCACATTAGAATTCAAAATCAAATGTTTTTATTCAAGTTTAAGCTAAATTAATCAAATCATGATTTGAATGATCATAATATATATAAAAAAAGAAAATGATAATAACAAACAAAAAATTTTAATTTAACATACACAATCCATTTGAAATCAAAATGAACTACAATGAGAGAGAGAGAGAGAGAGAGAGAGAGAGAGAGAGAGAGAGAGAGAGAGAATAAATTAACATCAATCTAACATCAAATAAATTTTTTAGAATTAAAAAAAATAAAATATAAAATATATATATATATATATATATATATATATATATATATATTAACTTAATAAAATAATTAATTAATCAAATTATGAATCCATATTATCAATAATTATTAATTATAATTAAAATTATCTTATTTTATACACATAAATTATAAAATTTCATTCAATTATTTACTAAAGTTATTAAAATTATGTAAAACTTTTAAAATCATTTATTTTAAAAAAAAATCAGGTTTCACAAAATTATAAAAATAAAGGGAAAGAGATAAAACTATTAAATGACCTACTCCTTGCTAATTTATGTGATCATGACAACACATAAAATATGCAAAAAAAAGAAAGAAATAAAAAGAGGGAATGTGATAAGAAGTTGAGGCATGTAGCACAAAGTTGGCATCTCTCTCTCTCTCTCTCTCTCTCACTCACTCTCTCTCTATATCTCTCGATCTCAACCAACAGAAAAAACAACACACAAAAAAAAAAAAAATTGAGGCTATCTTTTGTCTCATCTTCCTTCAGGCAAGAGAAGACAAAGCCCTCACATTCCTACTTCACTTGAGAGTGGATCTCCCATCCCAAACCTAAAAATATAAAAAATAAAAAATCTCTTTGAGCACCTCTCCTCCGTTCTGATGAAAAGTCAAAAGCAAACTCTCCCTCATGTCCATCTCTTCCTCTCAACCAAGCTAAGCCTAGTCAACCGAAGTAGCATCCATGCCTCCCTCTTCCTCTAGTAGGTGAACTCTCTTCCCTCACTTTCTCTTAAATCGAGACACATAGTAGCATGCAACAGGTAGCTGATCGAGACTTCCTTGATCCCAAATAGTCCCGATAAATCTGGCTACCTGCAGAAAGTACATGAGACATCCCATGAATTTATATTGATTGGTCGAACCATGCCACTCGCATAGCTTAGCCACCAATAAACTCTCCCTCTATGCCTCCATTATCTTTCATAAAGACCATGACTTTCTAGCCCCAAGCTACCATCCCATTATTCATCGCTTCTCCTATTGGATCACTGGTCAGAGAAGAACCCCTTTGAAGGCCTCCGGTTGATGGTTCTCTCGATTCAGCATGAAGAAAGAATCCCTACCTAAAATTATCAAGGCCTGGTGATCTGGTCCTCCATGAGCCCATCATTGAGGTCTCCTTAGAAGAGATCAAATCAAGAAGATCTAGAAGATCATAGATAACATGATTGCGTCATGTAAGTCCCGCATCACTGCTACTGATAGATTGGTATTCCTTTGAGGGAAATGAGCTGAGTGGACATGGAATATGTGCAAGTATTGATGTAGAATAGTATGCTAGAGATTCAATTTCCCTGAAAGCCATCCTCAATGATCTATAAAAAAATTCCAAATTAAAGGCACTGCTGGAAGCGCTTGGAGGGTTCTTTAATGATCCATAATGGTATGCTCAACTTCTAGAGGCTTTTGAACTTATTGTTCTCAATGCTCTAACACATCATATATATAATCTGGGTGGAGATTATTATTCTTGATGACACAAAGGAATACATTAGCTAAGCTCCTAAGAGTGAAACTGATGCACAAGACCATCGACCTTTTGATCTATTGGTAATAATTAATCCAAAGCTTTAGAAGAAGGGAAGCAAAATAGCTTTGTTCTTTGAAAGATGTTTGAGCATTGATGGATTTAGAGCTATGGTAGGGTGGCATCTATAGGTGGAGGTCACAGGTCACAATCATTTTGGTCAGCCTATCAAATTACTGCTTTTGGATGGATGGCTCGCATATTATAGCATGTGTTTGATCATCTGAATGGGACTATATATGTGGATAAGATTGTTCCGAGAACATTCAGAAAAGTCAAGAATCTGGTTTTGCCTCTTCTAATAGGATGCCCAATGCCAAGTGTTTATGAGCAAGTGAGGAGGAAGTGAACCATAGGAGCGAAGAAAAAGAATGCTAGTAGAAATATTGATCCAACCAAACAAGCACCTCAATAGGGCTTTGTTTCTTCCAAACGAAACCACCTCTTGGTCGAATCTATTAGCTCTAGTGAGGAATAATTCTTAAATGCTTAGAAAATTTTTGGGATCTCATGTTTAATGTGTTGAATGCGAGCGTCATTAGGATCCAACCTTTAGAGCCCATTCACTTTACTTTTTAATCCTTTCGGTGAGAGTTTAGAGACAAAAGTAACACTATTCATTGCTTGCATGTGTTTATGGCTTAGAACATGTGATATGGAGTTCTCTTTTTTTAGTTTATATGGATTTACATAAAGTTTGAATGTTAAAAAGAGTATAGTCTATTTGAAAAGGACACAACATTTGTTTGAATTCATTCTAATGTATTATTTATGTTAGAATTTAAAATGAACTTTAGCTCACATATATAAATAATTCAATTGAAAGAAATATAACATTTGCATGATTTTCCATTCTTGTAGTCACTTGTACATTCATGTGTATTGAAGAATAGTGGATATATCTAGTCTAGACATTTCAAGGATGCAAGGCTTTACGTAGCCCCAAGGAGGTCTTTACCTCACTCCCCTGGTTTAACAATGGTGAAGTATCCACTTAAAACTTGTATACACTTGTATGTGCATTTAGCTAATGAAAGAAAATCTCATTTTCAACTTTAGCTCACATGTATAAATAATTCAATTGAAAGATATACAACTTTTGCATGATTTTCCATTCTTCAAGTCACTTGTACATTAATGTGTATTCAAGAATTGTGGGTATATCTAGTATAGACATTCCGGGGATGCAAGGCTTTAAGTAGCCTCAAGGAGGTCTTTACCTCACCCCCCTAGTTTAACAATGGTAAATAATTCGCTTAAAACTTTTATACACTTGTATGTGCATTTAACTATTGAATGAAAATCTCCTTTTTCAACTTTAGCTCAAATGTTTAAATAATTTAATTGAAAGAAATACAACTTTTGCATGATTTTTCATTCTTGTAGTCATTTGTACATTCATGTGTACTCAAGAATAGTGGGTATGTCTAATTTGGACATTCTGGGATGTGAGGCTTTAAGTAGCCCCAAGGAGGTCTTTACCTCATTCCCCTAGTTTAGCAATGGCAAAGTATCAGCTTAAAACTTTGATATGCTTGTATGTGCATCTAGTTAATGAATTGAAATCTCTTTTTCTACAAATATACACATATACATTCATCATCTAAGTGTGCTAAAACATATTGTATGTGTAGGTATATTTAGGATTAATATCATATGCATGTTACATGTGATGGAAAGGAATGATTGAACATATATCATGTGATAGTAATTCAACTGAATTAATCTTAAGATGCCTTTCATATTAAATAAGATTATTTCAAGTGAGCCTAAACTTAGAATTAAGTTAAAACTTGTAATAAGTCATTCACTAAAGAGAACTAAATCAATTTTACATGCTTTAGAAAGTTGCTTAAGGTAGGGATGAAAGAGGGCAATCATCTTTTCTTCTCTTTGTAACACTTAGTTGCTAAGTGTAATAAAATGAAACAAAAGAAAATACAAATTAAAATTCTCAAATCAATTAAATAACTTTAAGTGAAACCAACCCTTCAAGTTAAATTAGATCATTCTAAACATAGGGAACTACAACTCTAATGCCTAGCAAGACATACCACACAAGCCTTAACACACACATTAGAAGTAAGTCACTACTTCTAGCCTTATGTTAGGGCGGTGCTTGGTATGATGTATATTTTGGTTTGAGATGTAGTATTGTAGACTGAGTCTTAGGGTGTATACCTCGTAGTCTGATGGTAGGCCATGATTAGCCTAATCATGTTTTCTATAGGGGATTATGTTTAAGGGGCCACTTAAAAATAAATATAAATGCTCTCTTTGTAGGTTTCTTAAGCCCCTAAGCATAATTCAAGTTAGGATAGGTGGGCTTGGTTACATATGTGTAGGGTGCTAAGTCTAAATTATGATATAATTTCTTGGGATTGTATGAATGTTTAACTAACCTCTATTTTCCAAGTGTAGTTAGATTTACTTTTTCTATTTTTAATTTAATTTTGCAATTAGGAATTAGGATTAGAGCTATGGGGGATAAGGATGAGCATTGGCTAAAAGGCTTTGTCCTGGGAGGCCATGTGATGCCTTTGAAGTGGAGTAAATTGAATCAAAGGAAAGAAATGAAAACATGAAGAATAAAGAATGAAGATCCCCCATAGCATTCATTCATTATTAATTATAATTATTAATTTGTAATTTTGGGTTGTATAAGGGTAGAGCTCGGCTACCCATCTTTTCTTTTCGGGTTGTATGGTGGTACCCGACAACATCGACCTTTTATTCTTTCATGATAGTTATAGAAATTGGTTGATGATTTATTTAGGATGTGTACTAGAAATGCAATGTTTTTCTTAATTTCTTAAATGATTGATGTTTGAATGTGTGGCCTAGATGCGATTAGGCTCTTACAAAAAAAATAAATCTTTTATCCAACTATAACTCATAACTAAAGTTTTAAATAATTCATAACCTCACATAAAGCCTAGGCATTAAATCAAGATAATTAAAAGATTTAGCAACCCTTAGATGAATGGTGTATGTCTCACATCATGCATGCATATTGCTTCACTCTTGCTAAGAGAGGGTTTCCATCCTTGCACGATAGGGGAAGGCTTGACCTGAGGGCCTCCTCTTTGGTGGAAAACACATGTTTCCAGCTGATTTAGCCAATAATCTAACTTCATCATGCATATATGCATACAAAATCCCAAAACCTTTGTCAAAATGAAGTGTCTAAAATCAAATAAAATTTGAAAAGATTTGCATTTGTAGATTGAGTCATTACTCATACCACTCATACTCTAGTCTTTTTGGTAGTGTGTTTAAGGACTTTTGTATCTTTCTAAATTAATAACAACCCAACTATCTTGCAAATGCATAAGACTTATCTACATGGTTTTAAAATCATAGGAGGAGTTAGCTAGCAGCCACTATAGGTAATTTTAAGTCTAGCAATTAGGTGATTTATTCTTTCTTGTGGAGGTAAACCATATGCCCATTTTTGCTTAGACTTAGGTTTATGCTTTGGCTTATGCCAAAACTCCCTAGATATAGGGTCTAAGGTTGCTATTTCCTTCAGGCTATGAACATAAATCCTTAACTCCTAGGCATTTCCACAACCTTGTGTTGTTGGATTATAAATCCTAGCTTTTTAATAAAATGTCAACTTCAATAAAATTAATCTCTTCAACTTCAAACATATAAATCCCAACCATATGATAGATTGAAATGCTCACTAGGCTTCCTAGTATCATGAGCATTTCTTACTCATTCCCTTTGGCTTTGATAATAAGTCTTCTCCTTGAATAATCCCATTTAATTTTCCAATACAAATAATCTTTGATAGTAGCCTTGAAATCTTTGGAGACCTTAATTTGTACTTTAATTGAGAGTATTCCTAAGGAATTCACATTCATTAAAATGTAATTAAATATGGGGGCTTGCATCCATATGAAACTTAATGAACCTGACTTAAAATAAATCCTACTTTACTTTTCCATGTAAAGTAGGGGAAAGATCTCTGATATATTCGAAGACCCATCATGCCTTAGGAGTTCATATTAGGTGATGAGGTCCATCATAAGGTAATGATTTCTATCTTTCGAGATAGTGCATCATTCTTTAATGTCATACCTGATCACTTTAATAAGTACCCCCTAAAATCTACGTGGTGTCCCACATCTCAAAAATAAACACCATAATTAATTTTTTAATGTTGAGGCTAATAATTGGAAAGATCCTTTACATCCTGATAATTCAATCAGGGGGATGAATAGACTCTGGTTTAAACTGAAATGACTTAAACAAAATCTGGTTTGGTGGAACAAGCATTATTTTAAAAATCTTTTTGCTAATATGAAGGATATCAAAAATTTGGTTTGTGATTTTGAAGTTTCTATTATGACGGAACCTTCCAAGATTATGGACTTGAATGAGGCGAAGGATAGACTTGTTAATTTTCAAAATATGGAAGAAACTTATTAGTGAAAAAAAGTTGTTAGTAAACATATTGTAAATGGTGATAGAAATAATAGGTATTTACATGCTTTAGTTAATAAAAATAGAGCTTTAAATAATATTTAGAAGATTAAAAATGACAATGGAGAATGGATTAAGGAGAATAATGATATTAAGAATTTGGTTATTAATTATTTTAGAAATATGATTAATAAAAGTTGCTATTATGTATCTATTTCTAAATATCACTTGATTCCTTCTATTATTACCAATGATAGAAATGCTTTGGTCACTATTTTGCCTAATGAAGATGAAAATTTTAAAGTTCTTAATAGCATGAACATATATTTTGTTACTGGACTAGAGGGTTTCACTACTAAATTTTTTCAAAAATGTTGGTTTATTATTCAAAATGATTTTAATGATGTTGTTGATTTCATTAATGGAAATTCTTTTCTTAGATATTTTTTAGCACTTCTATTATTCTCATACCTAAGAAAGATAATTGAGACTATTGGAGTGAGTTTAGACCTATTAGTCTTTGCACCTTCTTCAATAAGCTAATTTCCAAAATTATTGCCAATATGATTAGTCCTCTTCTTCATATGATTATCTCTTTCAATCAAACTAATTTTGCTAGAGGTAAATCTATTTCTTATAATATTTTACTTGCCCAAGAATTAATTCTTGATTTAAATGCTAAGGCTAAAGGTGGAAACATTCTTTTCAAATTAGATATTACCAAAGCTTTTGATAATATCGCTTGGGATTTCCTTTTTTATATTATGAATTTATTTGGGTTTTTTGATAAATTTATTTTTCTATTAAAAATTGCATTAATAATGCCTGGTTTTTTTATTTTTCTTAATGGGGAAGCTTTGGGTTTCTTTCCTTCCTCCCATGGCTTAATACAAGGGGATCCTTTATCTTCTACTTAAGTAATCATTGCTATTGAATACTTATCTAGGAGCATCAATGATTTATTCTTAAATAATCATAGTATGTATTACAACTCTTCGTGGTTTTCCTATTTCACATTTAAGCTTTGTGGATGATTTCATTATTTTTGCAATGCTTCTATTCATCATATCAAGAATTTTAAAATATTTTAAATACATTTCAGAGAGAAAGTGGTCTTACTATCAATGATAACAAAAGCTATTTTATTACTTCTTCCAAGATTCCAATAATAAAATCAATCACATCCTGCATATCACTAATTTTAAACATCAACATTTACCTCTTAAGTACTTGGGTGCTCCTATTTTCAAAGGTACAAAATGTTTCGATCTTTTTGATGAGTTAATTCAAAAAATTTTAAATAAAATTTCTATTTGGGAATCTCATTTACTCTCTTTTGGTGGCAGACTCACTATTCTTAAAAGCCCTCTCAATTCAATGCCTCTATATTTGATTCAAACTATTATTCCTACTAATTCTACTCTTATCAGAATTGATCGCTTGCTTAATAACTTTTTTTGGGGATCCAATAATTCTATTAAAAGAATGCATTGGACATCCTGGCATAAATGCTATGGTCTTTGAAGGTGGTCTTGGTTGTATCCTATTCGTGAAGCTATTATTGCTTCTCTCAAGCTCGGAATTTTAGAAAGAATGATAGCCTGGCTAATTTTATGATGGAAAATATTGCCAATGTAAACACCCTCTTATCTGTGCTTATAAAGTTGGTGACTCTCCTTTGGAAACAACTTTGCTCCATTAAATGGGTTGTTGAATCCTTAATATCTTGGGTATTCATTTGGGTTCAACCTTCTTTTGGCAAGACAATTGGATTGGCAATGGATATATTGACTCCCTTTTATCTACACTCTACTGCTACGATCAAAGTTAACTCTTTTTGGCTTAATAACAATTGGAATGAAAAAAACCTTGAAAATTATATCTATATTTCTCTTTTTGATAACTTTAGAAACATTGCTAATTTTTCTAAAAACTTGATCAAATTCTTTTAAGCTCTCTTACAATGGAGAATTCGTTCTTAAAGAGGTTTAGAATTTTATTAGAGATAAGTAGAACTCTAATGCTTTCATTAAACTTTGGAACAATATCATTCTATTTCTTATTCGATTTTAGCTTGGAGGATTTTGAATAACTTTATTCTTGTAGATTTCTTGCTGGAATAAAGGGTTTTATTTATCTTCTAAGTGCTATTGTTGCTTTCATATTGAAAATGTTAATCATGTTTTCTCAATGGTGCCATTGCTTCCAAATTATGGATATGGTATGATGATTTATTTAACATTAACTATTTTCATGGTTTCCTTTCTTTATATCAACTTCTTGAAGCTTGTTTCCAAAAAATTGTGAATAGTCATATCAAAATCTTAATTGCTATTACCTTTATTTGGTTCATTTGGATGGATAGAAATGATACTAAAAATCATCGTATTCTTATGAATCATAAAAGGATCATGGCTAGAACTAAAGAAAAAATTCATGCTTTGTTTAATGTTAATTTAATTAGCAACATCCATTTTAGAGGTTACAAATTTGTGGCTAAAAAATTAGGTCTCATTCTGCGTAATGTTTCTTTCAATAAGGCTATTAGGATTATCCATTGGATCAAACCTAATGAGAACTTTATTAAAATGAATACTGATGGCTCAATTTCACCTAATAAATATGGTTGTGGTGGTATTATTAGGTATTCCAAAGGTACTATCATTTGTGCTTTTTCTTATCCCCTCAAAGCATGTTCTGTTATTTATGTTGAGCTTATGGCTGTTAATAAAACTATTGATCTTTTTTTCAATAAATGGCTCTTTAATATTTGGATTGAAGTTATCACTCTTCTTTTACTTTATATGCTCACTTCTAATAAAATGAAGAATGCTGACTTATTTTATCTTCTTAATCACACTAAAGCCCTCCTCTCTCAACTTTGCTACAAATATTCTCATATTCTTCATGAAGGTAATGCTTGTGCAGATTTCCTAGCCAATTTGGGTGCTAAATTAAATGAGCTCACTATACTAGATAATCAAAACTTACCTAAGTTGCTAAGAGCCTGGTTAACTGATAACCCGGACGCCTTAGACTTTAACTTATGGCTTTTTTTATTAGTCTTTGGCTATGGTGTTTTCTTTGAGCCTTTTTTATTGATTGTTATTTTTGTTCTTTCCCATATTGGGATTGCTCCTTGTTGTTCTTCTTTAGGGTCTTGGCTAACCTCATTTTCTATGAGTGCTACCCTATTTGGTGGATGATGTTATTTCTTTCTACCCTTTGCCAGGTTGTCTTAGCTAGTGTTTGTTTGAAGGCTATTATTAGTCTTTTCATTTCTATCTTAGTGTTGAGCTTTTTGGTGGTTGCTACTTTCCTTTCCAATTTTGGCTCAGTGGCTACTGATTGTTGGTTATTCCCTCTGACTTGTGGCTTGAAGCTTTATGTTTTCTGGTTTTTGCCTTCCTATTTTCTCTTTGGTGCTAGTTGTTTGTTCTTTGTGGTCTAGAAGGGACCTTATTTTTCTCAGGTCAAGTTCCTTTCCTGGTTTGTCTGCTGGGTTGATGTGGTCTCCCAGTTTTTTTCCTGGTTATTTTGCTGGCTAGGTGATTACCATAATTGTTTCTTGGTTGTTTTTGGTGGCCTCCTATTAGGTTGTGGTTATTCCTGCTATCAATATTTCCCTTTGAATGTGGTTTGGCTCATATCCGGGCTGGTTGCTTCCTTATCCGAGTTGGATCTTCTACTATTGTGGTGGTTGGTTGGGTGGCCTTATTGATTGGCGGGTTGTTTATGGGTTTGACCTGGGTGGTTATTGGTTTTACCTCCTTTATTGGTGGCAGATCTGATGGGTTGTTGGTAGTTTATCTTTGGTTTGGATTTGGCCTGATGGAGGCTATTTGATGGCAATTATTTTTTTTTATTTTGTTGATTAGGGCTTGGTGATCAGTTTTGCTAGTTTTGGTTTGGTTCATTTGGTTATGTTTTAGCCTCCTTGTAATGGTCTTCCTCTCTTGTATGCTTATCTTTTGTTTTTTTTCCTATTTGGGTGGTAGCTTAATGGGTCTATTTTCTCTAGCATAAATGTTATTTTCTGGGTGGTGGTTTTATTGGCTATTTTGTTTGTTGGGTGAGTTCTTGTGGTTTTTTTTTCTTGGTTTTGGTTTGTTGTCATTTTGGTTGAAGGATGTTTAGTGGCTGTTGTTTTTCCTTGGGTGATGATGACTTAGATTTTATATTGGATGTGGGTATTACCTCTTTCTAGTGTATTTTACTCTCCTTGTTTCCTAATACCTGCTTCTTGGTTTGTGGTGGTGGTTTTTCTATTACACTGGTTATTCTTGGTGGTAGCCTTGCTAGGTGCTCTGTTGGTCATTTTGTTTATTTGTCTTGGTAGAGGTGCGGCTCCCCATTTAATCTTTTGCTTGTCTGCTTGGATTATCCTCTGCCTAGATTTGATTGGTGGCTGCTATTGGTGTTAGCTGTCCCCTCTATTTGGGTATTGGTTTGCTATTGCTTTGGGGACAATCTTGGGATTGTTCTATGGCTTTGGGCTCTTTTTCTTGTTGTTATCCTATTAATGATGCTTGCTCTTTTGGTATTTCTCCTCCCTTTTGGTGTTGGCTTTGGTGGTTTTCCTCATGTATTGCTATTGTTCGATGGAATTCTATTGTTCTACCTTACTAGGCTTGGTTGTTTTGGTGGCTTTATGTTTAGATGTTCTGTTTGTTGGTTGGAAGACTTTGCAACATTGTTGGATGATGATCTCTGGATGATTACCTACATGGGGTATGTTGGCAATGATGGTCTTGATGTTTCCCTCTATTTTGTTTTTTTGTAGCACTATATGTAATTGTAACCCTTCTGGATGCTTACATATAGTGTTGCTCGAGATGATTATGAGCTGAGCCTTTCTTTTCTTTGTTCTTTCTCTTGCTCTTTCTTTATGCCTACTTAATTGTACTCATCCTTTCCTTAGAATGTTGCAGATTTCTTGTATAGGTCGGCAGTCTAGCTGGTGGATTTTACTATTATCAAAGAAATCAAGTGAATTTTGCTGTTGCTCATATGGAACTTTTGTTGTTGCTGATTTGGTTTCTCTTTTGCTTCTCTTTATTTAATATTGTAATAGTTTGGGGATTCATCTCTTTAGATTTTATAATAGCTCTTTGAGCATTAGTTTAGAGATTTGTCCCTTTTAAGAACTTTGTACTCCTTATTTTGTGGCAATAAAATTCTCTTAATTTTCCAAACAAAAAAACCCTAAACCCTAAACCTTAAACTAAAACCAAAACCCTAAACCTAAAACCAAAACGTTAAACCCTAAACACTAAACACTAAACCCTAAACCCTAAACCCTAAAACTCTAAACCATAAAACTTAAACCTAATAAAAAAAATAAAATAAAATAAAATAAAAAACTAAACTAAAACCTAAACCCTTAACCTAAAACTTAAACAGCAATACGTAAGACTCTAAACCTTGAAAACCCTAAACCTAAAACCCTAAACTAAACCCTAAACCCTAAACCCTAAGCTAAACAAACCTAAAACCAAACCTAAACCCTAAACCTACCCTAAACCATAAACCTAAACTAAACCCTAAACTAAACCTAAACTTAAACTAAACTTAACCCTAAACTAAACCTATAAACCCTAAACTAAACCCTAAAAAAATAAAAAACCTAATCCTAAACTAAATAAAACCTAAAAATAAAATAAATAGAAAACCTAAACCTAAATAAAATAAAAAATAAAATAAAATAAAAACCTAAACTAAAATCTAAACCTAAAACTAAACCTAAAAATAATATATAAATAAAATAAAATAAATAAAAACCTAAACTAAACTAAAAAATAAAATAAACATAAAAATAAAAAACCTAAATAAAATAAAAACTAAACCTAAAATAAAAATAAAATAAATCCTAAAAAAATAAAATAAAAACTAAAGCCTAAACCTAAAAATAAAAAAACCTAAACCTAAAAAAGAAAATAAAATAAGAATAAAACTAAACTAAAAATAAACCTAAGCCTAAACCTAAACATAAAAATAAGGTAAAATAAAAAACCTAAATAAAAATAAATAATCCTAAAATAAAAAAACTAAACTAAACCAAATAATGATATAAATAAAAAATAAAATAAACTCAAATAAATAAAAAATAAACTAAATAAACTTAAACCTAGCCGTTTACTTAATTTTAACAAAAAAACCTTAAACCCTAAACCCTAAAATAACCCTAAACTAACCCTGAAAACCCTAAAAACCTTAAACTAGAAAGCCTAAACACTAAACCCTAAACCCTAAATGCTAAACACTAAACCCTAACTCTAAACCCTAAAACCCTAAACCCTAAACCCTAAACCCTAAACCCTAACCCTAAACCCTAATCCCTAAACCCTAAACCTAAACCTAAAGTAACTAAATAAATTTAAAAAAAATAAACCTAAACCCTAAAATGAAACCTTGAGCATGAACATCACCACACAACCAAAGCCTAGACCTGGGTAAAGAGGCCTTAGGGTGGTGGGATATGGTCCAGTGGATATCGAGGTGGTGGTCTGAGCAGTGGTGGTTATGGAGGCTGAGGAGCGACAGAGGTTAGAGTCGTGGTGGTAGCTGAGGGAGAGATCGTAGATATGATTGCAAATCTCAGTACTCGAGAGGCGGTGGTGGTTTTGATTTAACTAGAGAAAAAAAGATTATCCGATCTGCTGCTTATGGCTGTGTCTTCTGAGAGATGTTAGTTATCTAGGGTTTATGATTTGCTCTATGCGTGCTCATTTTTTATCTACATTGTCTCTTGTGTCTTAGAAAACTTGGTGTGTTGGTTGATGAAATCGAAAAGAAGAAATGTTGAATATGAATTTATTCTTTGTTAAATAAAAAAGAAACCTTAAACCCTGAACCTTAAACCCTAAACCCGAAACCCTAAATCCTAAACTAAAACCTAAACCCTAAACCCTAAACCCTAAAAACCCTAAACCCTAAACACTAAACCATATACCCTAAACATTAAATCCAAAACCATAAACCATAAAACCCTAAACCATTAACCATAAATGCTAAACTTTAAAACCAAAACTTAAATAATAAAAATAAAATAAAATAAAATAAAAACCTAAACCTAATCCTAAAACCTAAACCTAAACCCTAAACCCTAAACCCTAAAAATCCTAAACCCTAAACCCTAAACCTTATAAAACCATAAACCCTAAACCCTAAATCCTAAACTAACCTTGAACCCTAAACCCTAAACTAACCCTAAACCTTAAAAATCCTAAACCCTATAGCCTAAACACTAAACCCTAAATCGTAAATGCTAAACCCTAAACCCTAACCCTAAATCCTAAACCCAAACCTAAACCTAAACCTAAACTTAAAATAAATCAATAAAAAAAACATAAACCCTAACATGGCATAACCAGAACATCACCATCAACGGGCTCTAAATCTGGAGGCGAAGAGGTGGCTTATTGTGGTGGGGGATCTAGAGGTCGGTGGATATGGGGTTGTGGAATGCAGTGGTGGCTAGGAGCAATAAGGTTGCACCATGGTCGTGGTAGGGAGAGAGGATCCTACTCGATAGTGGGGTGGTTTTGATTGCTAAGAACTATCGAAGCTTATGGAACTGTGTCTTTATAATAGAGACAGTTCTAGTTATCAAGGGTTTTTGATTAGCTTTATGCATGCTCATTTTTTACTTATGTGGTCACTTGTATCTTAGAAAACTTGGTGTGTCACTTGGTTGGTGAAATCGAAAGGAAGAAATGTAGAATTTGAATTTAATTTTTGTTAAAAAAAAATCTTAAACCCTAAACCATAAACCATAAACCCTAAACCCTAAACCCTAAACTAAAACCTAAACCATAAAATCCTTAAACCCTAAACACCAAACCCTAAACCTTAAACCCTAAACCATAAACCCTAAAACCTTAAACTATAAACCTTAAACCTTAAACCATAAAACCTAAACATAAATAAATATAATAGAATATAATAAAAAAAACATAAACTAAAACCTAAACCCTAACCCTAAATCTTAAAATAACCCTAAATCCTAAACTTTAAATAAATAATACCCTACCACCCTAACCATAACCACAACCCAACCTAACCCTAATCCCTAAAAACCCTAAACCCTAAACCTTAAACCCTAAATGCTAAAACTCTAAACCCTAAACCCTAAACCCTAAACCCTAAAATCGTAAATCATAAACCCTAAACCCTAAATCCTAAAACCTACAACCCTAAACCCTAAACCCTTAACTTCAAACTCTAAACCCTAAACCCTAAACTAACCCTAAACCCTAAACACTAAACCCTAAAAACCTAAAAACCTAAACCTAAACTAAATAAAACCTAAAAATAAAGAAAATAAATAAACCTAAACCTAAATAAAATAATAAAATAAAAATAGATGCTAAAACCTAATCATAAACCTAAAAATAAAATAAAATAAAATCAAAAATAAAAACTAAACTAAAAAAATAAACTTAAAAAATAACCTAAACTAAATAAAAAATGAAAATAAAAAAAAAACCTAAATAAAATAAAAAGTAATCCTGAAATAAACCTAAAAATAAATAATAAAACCTAAACCTAAAAAATAAAATAAAAATAAAACTAAACTAAAAAAATAAACCTAAATCTAAAAAATAAACTAAAATCAATAACCTAAATTAAAATAAATAAAATTAAAATAAATAAACTAAACTCATTAAAAATAAAAATAAAAGTAAGCTTAAATAATAAAATAAAATAAACTAAATAAACCAAAATCTACTTGTTTACTTATTTTAAAAAAACCTAAACCCTAAACTTGAAAAATCCTAAACCCCTAAACCCTAAACCCTAAATCAACAACCATAAACCTTAAACCTACAACCTACAACCCTAAAATCTAAACCCTAAACCCTAAACCTATAACCATAAACCCTAAACCTACAACCTACAACCTACAACCCTAAACCCTCAAATACCATAAACCCTAAGCCATAAAAACCTAAACTATAAACCTTAAACCCTAAACCTAAACTATAAAACTATAAACTAAACCTTAAACAACACTAAAACTCCTAAACCTTAAACCCTAAAATACTAAACCCTAAATCTCACCTTAAATCCTAAACCCTAACCCCAATACTAACTATAAACCTAAATCCTAAAACCTTACAACCTAACCTAAATCTCTAAACTAAACCTAAAGTTTAAACTTAAACTCTAAACCAAACCCAACCCTAACCCTAAACCCTAAATCTAAAACCTACAACCTAAACTATAAACCCTAATCTAAACCCTAAACCCTAATCCATAAACCCTAAATCAAAACTTAAAACCTAAAACCTAAACCTAAACTAAATAAACCCTAAAAAATAAAATAAATAAATAAACTTAAACTAAAATAAAATAAAATAAAATAAAACTGAACTAAAACCTAAACCTAAACCTAAACCTAAAAAAAAAGAAATAAAAAGTAAATTAAAATAAAATAAATAAAAACTTATACTAAACTAAAAAAATTAAAACCAAAATAAAATAAAAACTAAACCTAAAAAAAATCTAAATCTAAACTAAAATAAACTAAACTAAAATAAGTAAAACCTAAAACTAAACCTAAAATGAACTAAACCTAAACTCTAAACAAATTAAAATAAAATAAGCTAAAAGTAAACCTAAACCTAATCTAAAAAATAAAACCAAAAAATAAACCTAAAATAGAAACCTAAAACCTAAACCTAAAAAATTAAAATAAAAAATCTAAACCTAAACCTAAAAATTGAAAATAAAACCTATGCTAAAAAAATAAAATTCAAATAAACTAAACTAAAAAATAAAAATAAACCTAAACCTAAACCAAAAAATAAACTAAAATAAAAAACCTAAACTAAAATAAATAAAACTAAAATAAATAATCTAAACTAAATAGAAAAACAAATAAACCTAAATAAAAATAAAAAATAAAATAAACTAAAATAAATAAACTAAATAAATAAAATAAACCTAAACCTACCAGTTTACTAAATTTAAAAAGAAAAACAAGTGCTAAACTGTAAAGCCTAAACCCTAAACCATAAATTCTAAACACAAAACCCTAAAACCTAAACCCTAAAATAAACCCTAAACCCTAAACCCAGAACCTACAAACCTAAACCCTAAATAAACCCTAAACTAACCCAAAACCCAAAACCCAAAACCCTAAAACCCTAAACCCTAATCCTATCCCTAACCCTAAAACTCTAAACTAAC
The DNA here is from genome assembly GCA_021442155.1 of Cymbidium sinense. NCBI lineage: Eukaryota > Viridiplantae > Streptophyta > Magnoliopsida > Asparagales > Orchidaceae > Cymbidium > Cymbidium sinense. The sequence goes on from CM038214.1 coordinate 197,118,672, forward strand.
CCTAAACTCTAAACATTAAACCCTAAACCATACAACCTAAACCCTAATTCCTAAACCCTAAACCCTAAACTAACCCTAAACCCTAAACACTAAACCTTAAGAACCCTAAACCCTAAAACCTAAACCCTAAACCCTAAATCATAACCCTAAACCATAAACCCTAAAACCCTAAACCCTAAACCCTAAAAACCTAAAAACCTAAACCTAAACACAAAAGCACCTAAAACTAAAATAAATAAATAAACCAAAACTTAAATAAAATAAAAAATAAAATAAAATAAAAACCTACACTAAAACCTACCTAAACCTAAAAATAAAATAAAATTAACCAATAAAAAAACTAAAAAAATAAATAAAAACCTAAACTAAACCAAAAATAAAATAAACCTAAAAAAAAACTTTAAAAAAATAAAACAAAACCTAAAATAAAAATAAAATAAACTTAAAAAAATAAAATATAAGCCAAAATCTAAACCTAAAAATAAAAAATAAAACCTAAACCTAAAAAATAAAAATAAAAATAAAACTAAACTAAAAAATAAACCTGAACCTAAACCTAAACCTCAAAGATAAACTAAAATAAAAAACCTAAACTGAAATAAATAAACCTAAAATAAATAAAGTAAACTAAATAAAAATAAAAATAAACTTAAATAAATATAAAAAATAAAATAAACTCTAATAAATAAAAAGTAAAATAAATAAACCTAAACCTATCAGTTTACTTAATTTAAAAATTAAAAAAACCTAAACCCTAAACCCTAAACCCTAAATTCTAAACCCTAAACTCTAATCCTATAACCCTAAACCCTAAACTTACAACAAACAACCATGAACCATAATAAAACCCAAAAAAATAAACCCTAAACACTAAATGCTAAATCGTAAACGCTAAACCCTATAAAACCATAAACCTTAAACCATAAATCCTAAACCCTAAACCCTAAACCATAAATCCTGAACCCTAAATCCTAAACTAACCCTAAACCGTAAACCCTAAACCCTAAATTAACCCTAAAAATACTAAACCCTAAAACTTAAAAGCCCTAAAGCCTAAACACTAAACCCTAAATTGTAAATGCTAAACCCTAAACCCTAACCCTAAACCCTAAACCCTAAAACCATAAATCCTAAACCCTAAACCCTAAACCCCAAACCCTAAACCTATACCTAAAGTAACTAAATAAAGAAGAAAAATAAGCGTAAACCCTAAGAATGGGCAAAACCTCATAGGTAGGAACATCACCGTCAACCAAGCTTACTCTAGATTTGGTGATGGAGGTGAAGGCGCAGGTGATGGTTATTATCGTTATGGAGGGGGTTCTAGAGGTGTTGGTGTATATGGAGGTGGTGGTCAGAGCAGTGGTGGTTATCGAGGCAGGAGGAGCGACGGAGCTTACAACCGTGGTGGTGGTGGAGGGAGAGATCACAGATGGAGGATCCCGCTACTGAGGTGGTGGGGGGAAGGAGAAATTGAAGAATGGCCAATCCAATTTGCTGCTTATGGAACTATGTCTTTATAGTAGAGATAGTGTTAGCTATCTAGGGTTTTTTGATTTGCTCAATGCATGCTCATTTTTTATCTATGTGGTCACTTGTGTCTTAGAAAACTTTGTGTTACTTGGTTGATGAAATCTAAAAGAAGAAATGTTGAATCTAAATTTGTTTTCTATTAAAAAAAAACCTTTAACCTTAACCCTAAACCCTAAACCCTAAACCCTAAACCCTAAACCATAAATCGTAAGCCCTAAGCCCTAAACCCTAAATTCTAAACACTAATCCCTAAAACCTAAACCCTAAAACTAACCCTAAGCCTACAACCCTAAACCCTAAACCCTACACTAAAATCAGAAACTCCTAAACCCTAAACAGAACCCTAAACTAAAGTAAACTTAAACCCTAAACCCTAAACCTAAACCTAAACCCTAAACCCTAAACCCTAAATCCCAAAACCCTAAACCCTACACCCTATACCCTAAACCCTAAACCCAAAACACTAAAACCCTAAACCGTAAACCCTAAACCCTAACTCCTAAAACCTACAACCCTAAACCCTAAACCCTAAACCCTAAACTCTAAACCCTAAACCTTAAACCCTAAATCGTAAACTAACACTAAACCCTAAACATTAAACCCTAAAACCTAAAAACCAAAACCTAATCTAAATAAAACCTAAAAATAAAATAAATAAATAAAGCTAAACTAAAATAAAATAAATAAATAAAATAAAATAAAAACTTATACTAGAACCTAAACCTAAACCTAATCCTAAAATAAAATAAAATAAAAAACTAAATAAAAATAAAATTAATAAAAACTTAAACTAAACTAAAAATTAAAATTAACCTAATAAATAAAATAAAAACTAAACCTATAATAAAAATAAAATAAAACTAAAAAAATAAAGTAAAAACCTAAACCTAAACCTAAAAATACAAAATAAAACCTAAACTTAAAAAATAAAATAAAAATAAAATAAAACTAAAAAAATAAAACTAACCTTAAACCTAAAAGTAAAAAAATAAAATAAAATAAAAAATCTAAACTAACATAAATAAACATAAAATATATAAACTAAACTTAATAAAAATAAAAATAAAAATAAATCAAAATAAAAAAATAAAATAAAATAAATAGACTTAAACCAACCGATTTACTTAATTTAAAAAAAAAACCTTAAACCCTAAACCCTAAAAACCTTAAACATAAAATCTTAAACCCTAAACCATAAACCCTAAACCTACAACCATAAACCCTAAACCTACAACCTACAACCTACAACCCTAAACCCTAAACCCTAAGCCCTAAACCTACAAGCATAAACCCAAAACCATATACCCTAAACCCTAAACCATAAAACCCTAAACCGTAAATCATAAACCATAAACCCTAAACCCTAAACTATAAAAAACCATAAACCCTGAACCCTAAACTAACCCTAAACTCTAAACCCTAAATCCTAAACCCTAATATAACCTTAAAAACCTGAAACCCTATACTCTAAAAACCCTAAACCCCAAACTCTAAACCATAAACCCTAAACCCTAAACCTAAAACTTAAACTAACCCTAACTATAAACTTAAACCTAAAACCTAACCTAAAACAACCTAAACCTAAATTAACTAACCCTAAATCCTAAATCCTAAAACCTACAACCCTAAACCATAAACCCTAAACCCCTAACCCTAAACCCTAAACCCTTAAAATAAGATAACCTACGCCTAAACTAAACAAAACCTAAAATAAAGTAAATAAAAAAACCTAAACCTAAATAAAATAAAATAAAAAACTAAACTAAAACCTAAACCTAAAAAGAAAATAAAATAAAAAATAAAAACTACACTAAAATAAAATAAATAATAGCTTAAACTAGACTAAAAAAATCAAAAACCTAAATAAAAAAAAATAAACCTAAATAAAAATAAAATAAACTTATACCTAAACTAAAATAAAATAAACTAAAATAAATAAAACCTAAAACTAAATCTAAAATAAACTAAACCTAAACCCTAAACTAAATAAAATAAAATAAACTAAAAAGAAACTTAAACCTAAATATAAAATAAAACCAAAAAATAAACCTAAAAGAGAAACCTAAAACCTAAACCTATAAAAATAAAATAAAAACCTAAACGTAAACAAAAAAATAAAAAAATAAAACCTAAACCAAAAATATAAAATTAAACTAAAAAATAAATAAAAACTTAAACTTAAACCTAAAAAATAAAATAAAATAAAAAACATAAAGTAAAATAAATAAACTTGAAATAAATAAACTAAAATAAATAAAAATAAAAAATAAACCAAAAATCAAAAATCAAAAATAAAATAAACTAAAATAAATAATAAAATAAACTAAATAAACTAAATAAACCTAAACCCACCAGTTTACTAAATTTAAAAAAAAAAAAAACCATAAATCATAAGAACTAAACCCTAAACCCTAAATTCTAAACACTAATCCCTAAAACCTAAACCCTAAAACTAACCCTAAACCCTAAACCCTACACCCTAAAACTGTAAACCCTAAACTAACCCTAAACCCTAAACCCTAAACAGTAAACCCTAAACCTTATAGCCTAAACCCTAAACCCTAAACCCTAAACCCTAAACCCTAAACCCTAAATCCCAAAACCCTAAACCCTAAACGCTACACCCTATACCCTAAACCCTAAACCCAAAAAACTAAAATCGCAAACCGTAAACCCTAAACACTAAATCCTAAATCCTACAACCCTAAACCCTAAACCTTAAACTCTAAACCCTAAACCTTAAACCCTAAATCGTAAACTAACACTAAACCCTAAACACTAAACCCTAAAACCCTAAAACCCAAAACCTAATATAAAAAAACCTAAAAATAAAATAAATAAATAAAGCTAAACTAAACTAAAATAAATAAATAAAATAAAATAAAAACTTATGCTAGAACCTAAACCTAAACTGAATCCTAAAATAAAATAAAATAAAAAACTAAATAAAAATAAAATAAATAACAACCTAAACTAAACTACAAATTAAAATAAACCTAATAAATAAAATAAAAACTAAACCTATAATAAAAGTAAAATAAAACTAAAAAATAAAGTAAAAACCTAAACCTAAACCAAAAAATACAAAATAAAACCTAAACTTAAAAAATAAAATAAAAATTAAACAAAACTAAAAAAATAAAACTAAACCTAAACCTAAAAGTAAAAAAATAAAATAAAATAAAAAACATAAACTAACATAAATAAACCTAAAATATATAAACTAAACTTGATAAAAATAAAAATAAAAATAAAAATAAATCAAAATAAAAAAATAAAATAAAATAAATAAACTTAAACCGACCAATTTACTTAATTTAAAAAAAAACCCTTAAACCCTAAACCCTAAAAACCTTAAACATAAAATCTTAAACCCTAAACCCTAAACCCTAAGCCTACAACCATAAAACCTAAACTACAACCTACAACCCTAAACCCTAAACCCTAAACCTAAACTAAACCATAAAACCTAAAACCTAAACCTAAACCATAATAAACTATAAACCTAAACCCTAAACTATAAACCTAAATAATCAAAACTATAAACTAAACTAAACTATAAAACTATAAATCCTAAACTAAACCTAAACTTAAACCCTAATTAAACCTTATAACCTTAAAATCAAAACTAAACCCTAAACCTTAAACCCTAAACTTAAACTAAACTAAACCTAAACCTTAAACCCTAAACCCTAACCCTAACCTAAACTAAACCTAAACTAAAACCCCTAAACCTAAACCTTAAATTCTAACCCTAACCCTAAATCCTAAATCCTAAAACCTACAACCCTAAACCATAAACCCTAAACCCAAAACCCTAAACCCAAAACTCTTAAAAAAAAATAACCTACGCCTAAACTAAACAAGACCTAAAATAAAGTAAATAAAAAAACCTAAACCTAAATAAAATAAAAAATAAAATAAAATAAAAAACTAAACTAAAACCTAAACCTAAAAAGAAAATAAAATAAAAAATAAAAACTACACTAAAATAAAATAAATAAAAGCATAAACTAGACTAAAAAAAATTAAAATCCTAAATAAAATAAAAACTAAACCTAAATAAAAATAAAATAAACCTATACCAAAACTAAAATAAAATAAACTAAAATAAATAAAACCTAAAATTGAATTTAAAATAAACTAAACCTAAACCCTAAACTAAATAAAATAAAATAAACTAAAAAGAAACCTAAACCTAAATATAAAATAAAACCAAAAAATAAACCTAAAAGAGAAATCTAAAACCTAAACCTATAAAAATAAAATAAAGACCTAAACATAAACCAAAAAAAAAACCTAAACCAAAAAAATAAAACTAAACTAAAAAATAAACAAAAACCTAAACTTAAATCTAAAAAATAAAATAAAATAAAAAACATAAACTAAAATAAATAAACTTGAAATTAACAAAACTAAATAAAAATAAAAAATAAACCAAAAATAAAAAATCAAAAATAAAATAAACTAAAATAAATAATAAAATAAAATAAATAAACTAAATAAACCTAAACCCACCAGTTTACTAAATTTAAAAAGAAAAAAAAATCTTTAAATCGTAAGCCCTAAACCCTAAACCCTAAATTCTAAACACTAATCCCTAAAACCTAAACCCTAAAACTAACCCTAAACCTACAACCCTAAACCCTAAACCCTACACCCTAAAATCGTAAACCCTAAACTAACCCTAAACCCTAAACCCTAAATAGTAAATCTTAAACCCTAAAGCCTAAACCCTAAACCCTAAACCCAAAACCCTAAACCCTAAATAATAAAACCCTAAACCCTAAACCCTATACCCTAAACCCTAAACCCAAAACACTAAAACCCTAAACCGTAAACCCTAAACCATAAATCCAAAAACCTACAACTCTAAACCCTAAACCCTAAACTCTAAACCCTAAACCTTAAACCCTAAATCCTAAACTAACGCTAAACCCTAAACACTAAACCCTAAAAACCTAAAAACTGAAACCTAAACTAAATAAAACCTAAAAATAAAATAAATAAATAAAGATAAACTAAAATAAAATAAATAAAATAAAATGAAATAAAAACTTATACTAGAACCTAAACCTAAACCTAATCTTAAAATAAAATAAAATAAAAAACTAAACAAAAATAAAATAATAACACCTACTCTAAACTAAAAAATTAAAATAAACCTAATAAATAAAATAAACTAAACATCTAATAAAAATAAAATAAACATAAAAAAATAAAGTAAAAACCTAAACCTAAACCAAAAAATAGAAAATAAAACCTAAACTTAAAAAATAAAATAAAAATAAAACAAAACTAAAAGAATAAAACTAAACCTAAACCTAAACGTAAAAAATAAAATAAAATAAGAAACCTAAACTAACATAAATAAACCTAAAATATATAAACTAAACTTAATAAAAAAAATCAAAATAAAAAAAATAAAATAAACAAAATAAACTTAAACATACCGATTTACTTAATTTATAAAAAACCTTAAACCCTAAACATTAAAAACCATAAACATAAAATCTTAAACCCTAAACCCTAAACCCTAAACCTACAACCATAAACCCTAAACCCTAAAACCTAAACCTAAATGCATAAATTCTAAAACCTTAAATCCTAAACTCTAAACCATCAACCCTTAACCCTAAAACATAAACCATAATCCCAAAACCCTAAACCTAGACCTAAAGTAACTAAATAAATTAAAAAAATAAACCTAAACGTTAAAACCTAATAAACCTAAACCTAAACCTAAACCCAAAGAATGGAAAACCTTGACTAACCATCACCATCAACTGCCTTTAGTTAAATAAAAAAAAATTATCGTAGTGGTGGAATCGAGAGGTGATGTTGCATATGGATGATAAGAGCAATGGTGGTTAAAATGAGTGATGGTTGTTACAACCACCTAAAGGAGAGATAATGATGGTGGATCCAAATACTAAATAGTGGTTTTGATGTTAACCGGAGAAAAGAAAATAATCATTGATGGAACTATGTCTTTATAGAGATAGTTCTAGTTATCTAAGGTTATTTGCTCTATGCATGCTCATTTTATCTACATTATCATCTATGTCAAAACTATACTCTAAATCAATCCTAAACCCTAAATAATAAACCATAAACCCTAAAAACCCTAAACTCTAAACCCTAAAACCACAAACCCTAAAACCCTAAAACCTAAACCCTAAACCCTAAATAGAAAACCATAACCATAAACCCTAAAAGCGTAAACCCTAAAACCCTAAATCTTAAACCCTAAACCATAAACCCTAAACTATAACCCTAAATCGTAAACCCTAAACCTAACCCCTAAACCTAACACTAAACCATATATCCTAAATCATAATAAACCTAAACCATAAAACCATAAACTCTAAACTCCTAAACCCTAAACCCTAAACCTAAAACTAATAAACTAAAACTTAAACCCTAAATTAATCTAAACCTAACCTAAACCCTAAAATCAGAACCTAAACCCTAAGCCCTAAACCCTAAACCCTAAAAACCTCAAAACCTAAACATAAACTAAATAAAACCTGAAAATAAAATAAATAAAATAACCTAAGCCTAAATAAAATAATAAAATCAAATCAAATAAACACCTAAACTAAAACATAAACCTAAACCTAAAAATATAATAAAATAAAAAACTAAAAATAATCAAAAAAATATAAATAAACACCTAAACTAAACTAAAATTTAAAATAAACCTATGAATAAAAAACTTAAATAAAATAAAAACTAAATGTAAAATAAAAATAAAATAAAATAAAATAAAAACTAAATAAAACCCAAAACCAAAAAATAAACCTAAAAATAAATAAAAATAAAACTTAAACCCTAAACTAAAAAAAAAGTAAACCTAAAATATAAATAAAAAAAACAAAATAAAATCAACCTAAACCTAAACTAAAATAAACTAAACTAAAACAAATAAAACCTTAACCTAAACATAAAATAAATTAAACCTAAACATAAACCTAAACTAAATATAATAAAAATAATCTAAAAATATACCTAAACCTAAACTAAAAAAAAATTAAAATAAACCTAAAATAAAAACCTAAAACCTAAACATAAAAAAAAAACAAAATAAAAGCCTAAACTTAAACCTAAAAATAAAAAATAAAACTTGAACCTAAAAAATAAAATAAAGATAAAACTCAACTAAGAAATAAACTTAAACCTAAAAAAAGAAACTAAAGTAAAAACCCTAAACTAAAAATAAATAAACTAAACAAAATTAAAATAAATAATAAACCTAAATAAAAATAAAATAAACTAAAATAAATAAAAAATAAATTAAATAAGCTAAATAAATATAAACCTACCAATTTACTTAATTTTAAAAAATAAACATTAAACCCTAAATCCTAAACCCTAAACCCTAAACCTACAACCCTAATCCCAACATCTAAACCCTAAAAGACCCTAAACCCTAAACCCTAACCCTAAACCCTAAACCCTAAAACTAAACCCTAAATGCATAAACCCTAAAACCCTAAACCCTAAACTCTAAACTAACCCTAAACCCCTAAAAACACATAAACCCAAAAGCCTAATGCCAAAACCCTAAAACCTAAACCCTAAACTAACCTTAAATCTTAAGCTAACCCTAAACCCTAAACCCTAAAAACTGTAAACTATAAACCCTAAACCCTAAACCCTAAAAACCTCAAAACCTAAACTTAAACTAAATAAAACCTAAAAATAAAAAAAATAAAATAACCTAAGCCAAAATAAAATAATAAAATAAAATAAAATAAAAACCTAAATGAAAAGCTAAACCTAAACCTAAAAATAAAATAAAATTAAAAATTAAAAATAAACAAAAATAAAATAAATAAAAATTTAGACTAAACTAAAAAAATAAAATAAACTCACGAATAAAAAACCTAAACAAAATAAAAACTAAATGAAAAATAAAAGAAAATAAAACTAAAATAAAATAAAATAAAAACTAAATAAAAACCAGAACCCAAAAATAAACCTAAAAATAAATAAAAAATAAACTTTAAGCCCTAAATTAAAAAAAAAGTAAACCTAAAATAAAAATAAAATAAACAAAATAAAATAAACCTAAACCTAAACTAAAATAAACTAAACTAAAATAAATAAAACCTTAACCTAAATCTAAAATAAATTTAACCTAAACCTAAACCTAAACTAAATATAATAAAATAAACTAAAAATAAACCTAAACCTAAACTAAAAAAAAAAAACCTAAAATAAAAACCTAAAACCTAAACATAAAAAAATAAAATAAATGCCTAAACCTAAACCTAAAAATAAAAAATAAAACTTAAACCTAAAAAATAAAATAAAAAAATAAAAACTAAAAAAAAAACATAAACTTGAAAAAAAAACTAAAGTTAAAACCCCAAAGTAAAAAAAATAAACTAAACTAAATAAAAATGAATAATAAACCTAAATAAAAATAAAATAAACTAAAATAAATAAAAAATAAACTAGAAAAGCTAAATAAATATAAACCTACTAGTTTACTTAATTTTAAAAAAAAACTTAAACCCTAAACCCTAAACCTACAACCCTAATCCCAAAACCTTAAACCCTAAAAGGCCATAAACCCTAAACCCTAACCCTAAACTAACCCTAAACCCTAAACCCTAAACCCTAAAACCCTAAACCCCAAACTCTAAACTAACCCTAAACCCCTAAAAACCCTAAACCCAAAAGCCTAATGCCTAAACCCTAAAACCTAAACCCTAAACTAACCTCAAACCCTAAGCTAACCCTAAACCCTAAACCATAAAAACTATAAACCCTAAACCAAAACCCTAAACCTTCAACCCTAAAACCCTAAACCCTAAACACTAAAAACCTCAAAATCTAAACTTAAACTAAATATAACCTAAAAATAAAATAATTTAAATAACCTAAGCTAAATAACCTAATAAAATAAAATAAAATAAAAAACTAAACTAAAACCTAAACCTAAACCTAAAAATAAAATAAAATTTAAAATTTAAAATTTAAAAAATTAAAAAAATAAAAACCTAAACTAAACTAAAAAAATAAAATAAACCTATGAATAAAAAACATAAATAAAATAAAAGCTAAATGTAAAATAAAAGAAAATAAACTTAAAAAAAAAAAAACTAAATAAAAACCAAAACCAAAAAATAAACCTAAAAATAAATAAAAAATAAAACTTAAAACCTAAATTAAAAAAAGAGTAAACCTAAAATAAAAATAAAATAAACAAAATAAAATAAACCAAAACCTAATCTAAACTAAACTAAACTTAAATAAATAAAACCTTAACTTAAACCTAAAATAAAATAAATTTAAACCTAAACCTAAACTACATATAATAAAATAAACTAAAAATAAACCTAAACCTAAACTAAAAAAAAAAAATTTAAAATAAACCTAAAATAAAAACCAAAAACCTAAACATAAAAAAATAAAATAAAAGCCAAAACCTAAACCTAAAAATAAAAGTTAAAACTTAAAGCAAAAAAATAAAATAAAAATAAAACTCAACTAAAATATAAACTTAAACTTAAAAAAAGAAACTAAACTAAAAACCCTAAACTAAAAATAAATAAACTAAACTAAATAAAAATAAATAAAAAACCTAAATGAAAATAAAATAAACTAAAATAAATAAAAAATAAACTAGGTAAGAAAAATAAATATAAACCTACTTGTTTACTTAATTTAAAATAAAAACTTAGACCCTAAATCCTAAACCCTAAACCTACAACGCTAATCCCAAAACCTTAAACCCTAAAAGACCCTAAACCCTAAACCCTAACTCTAAACCCTAACCCTAAACCCTAAACCCAAAACTCAAAACCCTAAACCCTAAAAGCATAAACCCTAAAACCATAAACCCTAAACTTTAAACTAACATTAAACCCTTAAAAATCCTTAACCCAAAAGCCTAATGCCTAAACCCTAAACTAACCTTAAACACTAAGCTAACCCTAAACCCTAAACCTTAAAAACTGTAAACCCTAAACCCTAACCCTAAACCCTAAAACCCTAAACCTTAAACCCTAAAAACCTCAAAACCTAAACTTAAACTAAATTAAACCTAAAAATAAAATAAATAAAATAACCTAAGCCTAAATAAAATAATAAAATAAAATAAAATAAAAACCCAAACTAAAACAAAACCTAAACCTAAAAATAAAATAAAAAAATTAAAAATAAACAAAAAAATAAAATAAATAAAAACCTAAACTAAACTAACAAATAAAATAAACCTATGAATAAAAAAACTAAATAAAATAAAAACTAAATGTAAAATAAAAGAAAATAAACCTAGAATAAAATAAAATAAAAACTAACTAAAAACTAAAACCAAAAAATGAGCCTAAAAATAAATAAAAAATTAAACTTAAACCCTAAACTAAAAAAGGTAAACCTAAAATAAAAATAAAATAAAAAAATAAAATAAACCTAAAGCTAAACTAAAATAAACTAAACTAAAATAAATAAAACTTTAACCTAAACCTAAAATAAATTAAACCTAAACCTAAAACTAAACTAAATATAATAAAATAAACTATAAATAAGCCTAAATCTAAACTAAAAAAAATTTAAAGTAAACCTAAAATATAAACCTAAAACCTAAACAGAAAAAATAAAATAATAGCTTAAACCTAAACCTAAAAATAAAAAATAAAACTTAAACCTAAAAAATAAAATGAAAATAAAACTCAACTAAAAAATAAACTTAAACCTAATAGAAGAAACTAAAGTAAAAACCCTAAACTAAAAATAAATAAACTAAACTAAATAAAAATAAATAATAAACATAAATAAAAATAAAATATAATAAAATAAATAAAAATAAACTAGATAAGCTAAATAAATCTAAACCTACCAGTTTACTTAATTTAAAAAAACACCTTAAATCCTAAATCCTAAACCCTAAACCCTAAACCTACAACCCTAACCCTAAACCCTAAAGCCTAAACCCTAAAAGCATAAACCCAAAAACCCTAAACCCTAAACCCTAAAACCCAAACCCTAAACCCCAAACCCTAAACCTAAACCTAAAGTAACTACATAAATTAAAAAATGAACCTAAACCTTAAAACCTAATAAACTTAAACCAAAACCTAAACCCTAAGAATAAAATGACATAAATATCACCATCAACCATGCTTAGTCAAGATCTAATGGAATGGTTAAAACTATCTAAAAAATATGGAGTAGTAAAGGCTAGAGGAGTGATGGAAAAAATAGAGATCAATGGATCCCAAAAGGTGGTTCTAAAGAAAATAAAGAATGGCCCATACTGCTATAACTATGTAAGAGATAGTTCTAGTTATCTAGGCTTTTTGATTTGCACTATGCATGTTCATATTTTATCTATGTTGTCGCTTATGTCTAAGAAAACTTTGTGTGTTACTTGGTTGATGAAATCAAAAAGAAGAAATCTTGAATCTGAATTTGTTCAATATTAAAAAAAAACTAAAAACCTTAAACCCTAAACTAAAACATGAACCCTAAACCTAAAACCTAATCCCTAAACCCTAAACTCTAAACCATAAAACACTAAACCTCAAACCCTAAACACTAAAACTTTAAACCCTAAACCCTAAACCCTAAAAACTAAACCCTAAACCCTAAACCTTGAACCATAAAACCAAAAGTCTACACCCTAAAAAACCCTAAACCCTAAACCCTAAACTCTAAACCCTAACCCTAAACCCTAAAACCTAAATGTATAAACCCTAAATCCATAAAATCTAAATCCTAAACCCTAAACCATAATCGTAATCCCTAATCCCTAAACCTAAATTAAATAAATAAATAAACCTAAACTCTAAAACTTAATAAACATAAACCTAAACATAAACCCTAAGAGATGGTAGAACAATAACATCACCATAAACTAGACTGGTGGTGGTGAAGATGGTTATAAAAATATCTAAATGGTGGATATAAAAAAAAATATAAATCTATAAATAAACTATATGATGGTGGATATAACTAGAATAAATCCTATAAATAAATATTTAGTTATCTAGGTTTCTATAAAATCTAAAAGTGTCTAGAAATCTTGGTATTGATGAAATCAAAAGAAAATGTTGAATAATCTCTATTAAAAAAAAAAACCAAAAACTAAAAACTCTAAACTAAAACTAAACCCTAAATAAAAAAACTTAAACCCTAAACCTAAAAAACCTAAACTAAACCTAAACCCTAAACCTAAATAAACCCAAAACCCTAAACCCTAAACCCTAAACCCTAAACCCTAAACCCTAAACCTAAAACCCTAAACCCTAAATTAACCCTAAACCCTAACCCCTAAATCCTAAACCCTAAAAAGCTAAAAACCTAAACCTAAACTAAATAAAACCTAAAAAATAAAATAAATAAAAAAAACCTAAACCAAAATAAAATAAAAACATAAACTAAAACCTAAACCTAAACCTAAACCTAAATAAACCTAAAAGGAAAAAAAATTTAAAAAGAATAAAAACTAAACTAAAATAAAATAAATATAATTGTAAACTAAACTAAAAAATAAAAAACCTAAATAAAATAAAAACAAAACCTAAACTAAAATAAAAATAAACCTAAAATAAAATAAAATAAAAACTAAATAAAAACCAAAACCTAAAAATAAATAAATAAATAAATCCTAAACTCTAAACTAAAAAGAAAAACTTAAACATAAAATAAAAATAAAATAAACCTAAACCTAAACTAAAATAAATAAAAGACAAACCTAAAATAAACTAATACTAAACCTAAACCTAATCAAAATAAACTAAAATAAACCTAAATTTTAAAAAAATAAAACCTAAAATAAACCTAAAATAAAAACCTAAACCTAAACCTAAACCTAAAATATAAAATAAACCAAAACCTAAACGAAAACTTAAATCTAAAAATAAACTATAAATAAAAAACCTAAACTAAAATAAATAAACCTAAAATAATTAAACTAAATAAAATAAAAATAAAAATAAACCTAAATAAAAAAATAATAAAATAAATTAAAAAGTAAACTAAATAAACTAAAAAACCTAAGCCTACTACTTTACTTAAATTAAAAAAAATTGAAACTTAGAAAAATAAAAAAATTTAGAAAAAAACCCTAACCCTAAACCTTAAAACCTTAAAACCCTAAACCCTTAACCCTAAACCATAAACCCAAAATGCTAAAAGCTTAAACTCAAAACCTTAAATCCTAAACCCTAAACCCAAATTAAACCCTAAACCCAAAAACCTTAAACCCTAAAATAAACCTTAAAATCCTAAAAACCTAAACCTAAATTAAATTAAACCTAAAAATAAAATAAATAAAAAAACCTAAACTTATATAAAATAAAAATTATAAAAGATAAAATCCTAAACTAAAATCTAAACCTAAACCTAAACTTAAAGCTAAACTTAAATGTATAAAAGAAAAAACTAATTAGACTAAACTAAAATAAATAAAAACCTAAACTAAACAATAAAATAAAATAAACCTAAAAAAAGACCTAAATAAAATAAAAACTAAAAGTAAAATAAAAATAAAATAAAATAAAAACTAAATAAAAACCTAAACCTAAATAATAAACCTAAAATAAAACCAAAAAATAAATAAAAAATAAACCTAAACTAAAAAAAACTAAACCTAAAATAAAAATAATAAAATAAACCTAAACATAAACTAAATTAATTAATCTAAAATAAATTAAACTTAAACCTAAACCTAAAATAAATAAAACCTAAAACCTAAACTAAATATAATAAAATAAACTAAAAATTAACATAAACCAAAACTAAATATTAAAACCTAAAAATAAACCTAAAATAAAAACCTAAAACTAAAACCTAAAAAAGTAAAATAGAAACCTAAACCTAAACCTAAAATGAAACAATAAAACATAAACATAAAGAATAAAAGAAAAATAAAACTAAACTAAAAAATAAACATAAACCTAAACCTAAACCTAAACCTAAAAAATAAACTATAATAAAAAACCTAAATGAAAATAAATAAACCTAAAATAAATAAACTAAACTAAAGAAAAATTTAAAACTAAACATAAATAAAAAAATAAAAAAAAATAAAATAAATAAAAATAAATTAAATAAAGTAAACAAACATAAACCTACAGGTTTACTTAATTAAAAAAAAAACCCTAAACCCTAAAAACCTAAATAAAAAAAATACCTAACTAGTGGATATGGAGGTCTAAAATAAAAAGATTAAATAAGAAATATATGATGGTGGATCCAATTGATGAAAAAATAAGAATAAATCTTCTCCTTATGGAACTATGTTTTACATAAATTCTAATTATCTAGGGTTTTGATTTGCTCTATGCCTCATTTTTTATCTATGTCGCCTCTAAAAAACTTTACTAAAATAAAAGAAGAAATGTTGAAAATTTGTTCCTTATTAAAACCAAAACTCTAAACCTTAAACTAAAACTAAACTAGACCTAAAACCTAAACCCTAAATTATAAAACCCTAAACCTAAACCCTAAACTCTAAACCCTAAACCTAAAACCCTAAACCCTACCCTAAACACTAAAACTTAAAACCAAATAAGCCCTAAACCATAAACTCTAAACCCTAAATAAATCTTAAACCTAAACCATAAACCTTCAACTAATAATAAACCCTAAACTCTAAAAAAAATAAACCTAAACCTAAACTAAATAAACCTAAAAAATAAAATAAATAAAAACTTAAACCTAAAATAAAATAAATCAACATAAACCTAAACTAAAATAAACTAGACTAAAATAAATAAAATGTAAACATAAACCTAAATTAAACTAAACCTAAACCTAAACCCTAAATATAATTAAATAAACTAAAAATAAACTTAAACCTAAATTAAAAAATAAATCCTAAAAATAAACCTAAAATAAAAATCTAATACTTGAACCAAAAAAATAAAATAAAAATCTAAACTTAAATCTAAACATGAAAAATAAAACCTAAACTTAAAAAACATAAAAATAAAACTCAATTAGAAAATAAATATATACCTAAACCTAAACATAAAAAATAAACTAAAATAAAATACCTATTCTAAAATAAATAAACCAAAAATAAATAAACAATACTAAATTAAAATAAAAATTAAATTAAATAAAAAAATTAGAATAAATAAACTAAATAAACCAAAACCTATCGATTTACTTAATTTAAAAAACCCTTAACCCTAAACCCTAAAACTAACCCTAAACACTAAACCCTAAACCTACAAACCTAAACTTACAACCCTAAACCCTAAACCCTAAACCTTAAACCCTAAAAAGCCCTAAACCTAAAACCCAAAACCCTAAACCCTAAACCCTAAACTAACCCTAAACCCTCAACCCTAAACACTAAACCCTAAATGCTAACCCTAACCCAAACTAAACATAATCCTAAACCTCCAAAACCTAAACTAAATTAAATAATAAATCAATCCATAAATCTAAAACTAAACCTAAAATTTAAACCAAGTAACCCTACCCTAAACTCTAAAACTAACAAATCAAGCACTAAACCCTAAACACTAATCCCTAACCCTAAACCCTAAACCTTAAACCCTAAAACTGTAAACCCAAAAACTGTAAACCCTAAACCCAAACCAAAACCTTAAACATTAAAAGTATAAAACCTAAAACCATAAACCCTTAACCCTAAACCCTAAACCCTAACCTTAAACCCCTAACCATAAACTAAACCTAGATAACCAAATAAATTAAAAAAATAAACCTAATCCCTAAGAAAGGGTAGAATCTTGATGGTATGAACATCACCGTTAAAGGGCTCAATCTAGATCTAGTGGTGGAAGAGAAGGTGGAGGTATGAGTCACTTTAGCCTGCGGGAGGGTGGTTGTGGTGAATAGTGATATTAAAAATTTTAAAAGTTAAATCTTTAATTTTAAGTTTTAGTAACAAATTAATTTTTAATTTTATAATGACGAGATATAATTCTTAATGCTGCAAAAATAAATGTACAGTAAAGTAAAGAGAGACAATAGGCACACAATTTTTATGTGGTTCGGCCAAACCCCAAAATTGACCTAAGTTCACGCCTACCCTCCCCTTGCTAAGAATCCACTAAATGTAAAATAGTTTATATTCTTCTATAACGGGGCGAGTACAACCCCTACAACAATATCTACTCTCCTACAAAAGGGCGAGTACAACCACAACATAAATTTTACAACACAAAAAGAAAAATAGAAAATAATAAATTTTGATAAAATATATCTATCACAAATATACCATGCTATCCAATTCAAAAAGTGATCTCACAACTTATAAATGATCACTTTATAGCTTAAAAATTTGGCAAGATAAAATGCTCACTTAATATTGATAAGAAATAATCAAATAAATATCTTAAAGTTATCTTACTAAGATGTTTATGTTATTACATTTTGTAGACTAATATAAAAATGATTTTAAAATAAATTCATAATATTCTTTTGCACAATAAAATAAATTTCTACAAGGAATAATTTATTTTATTTAAACCAAAAAGTTGCTTTCAATTAATGCAAATGATCATAAAATACTTAAATAAGATTAGTATATGATAGATTTAAGTAGGCTAGTAAGCGTTTAATTAGAAAGAAAGATCTAGCAAATATGAAAATTATTTCAGTGCAATAAATTCATTTTAAATAGTTAAAATATACTTCTAAAATAGATCTAAGAATAAATGATCTTTCAAATAAGACTAATGAAGAAATATTTGAAGAAACCAAAAGAAATTGGTAGGAAGATAAAAATTTCAACAAGTTGAAATAAATCCTACAAACTATCATAGGAGTTTTTCACAAAAAAAATGATTGGAGAAACTTTGATGTGAAAAACTTAGAATTTGATGTCCAAAGACTAATCCACCAAAAAGTATAAATTTGAAAGAATAAATAGATTGTTAAAATAGTATGAACAATTAAAATGGGATTAAAATCAAAAAACAAACCTAAGTAATTTGAGAAAGCTTGCTTAGTTGAAGATGTTGAAGCTTCCAAACCAAGGATTTGATCTTGCAATATTTGGGGAACACTTGGAAGGAAAATATAAGAAATTTTCTCTTATATTTGTTGGAAGGATTTTGAATTTGAATGAGGAATGCTTTCATGAAGAGAATTAGGGTTTTTTATAAGCAAGAAGATAATTTTAAATTATTTCAAAAATATATTATTCATCATAATAATTTAATATTCAATAAAAATATAATTTATATTAAATAAATATTAAATTTAAATAGCCAAAATTCAGCTATTCACATGGGCAAGTCAAAAATAATTAAATATGGCTCTTAATATATTCAAACCATGTAGCATGCATTCATTATTAAAATCAGCTAATGTTGGAAAAGTCATATTAAATTTAATTTTAATCAAATGTGGGTTATGTAACCTATCAAATTAAAGGACAAACTCCAAGGAATCCATTGGAGATAAAATTAGATACAAATTCATTGATTATAAAATGACTTTGGCTAAAATACAAAATTCCACATATTTTTGTTAATTTTGAAATATGACATTTAAATATTATGATATAATTTATATATAATCATGCATATGTTAGTTATCATAGAACCTTAAAATTAAATTAAAATTTTTAATTATATTAAATATATAAACTAATTACACTTAATTATCATAATTTATTATCATTTATTATTTTGACAATTCAAATGCTATGTATGAAACATATAATTGAATGTTAATTAGATGGAGATTTATATAAATTAACCTCATTATCATTATTTAAAATAAATAAAAATAATATGTTAAGTTGTGAGCAAATTCATTCATGCTAATGAACTTATATGAATTTCTAAGATAATTATAAATGCATATAACCTAAAATATTATATCTTGAGCTTCACATTATCCATTTTGATTTATCTTTCATTCTTCTATTCTTGCAAATTCCTCAAACATATTATGAGATGTATTGGATATGTAATTAGCAATTAATATATCTGAAACACATAAAACATACATTAGAACATCCAAGCATTCATTTGTTATCATCAATTGATTGAACATGAGGCTCATTAAGCCAATAATATTCCCCTTTTTGATGATGACAAACTAATGTTGGGTATTGAATTTGATGAAGGTGCAAATTGACCTTTCATCATAGCTTTTGAAAAAAACATTTATGCACAAGAGATGAATAATGTTGGTCACCCTAAATGTATGCATGAAACAGACTTAATACTAACCAACATTTTACTCTTCTCCCCCTTTTTACAACATCAAAATGTGAGAACAAACTACATATAATTTTAAATATTAGGATCTAACATTCCAAGTATGTGTCTTAAAGTACAGAAATGTTCTTCGGGTAATGGTTTTGTAAAAATATATGCAATTTTAAGATCGATGCTAATGAAATTAATATTAACATCACCTTTCAAAACATGATCCCTAATAAAATGACGTCTAATTTCTATAAGCTTGGTTCATGAGTGTTGGATGCGGACTTTTGGTCAAACTTAAAAGCACTATTGCCATAACTAGGATGTGATCTTGCTTAATACCAAAATCTTTTAATTGTTACTTTAACCAAAGGACACCTGCAACTCAACTACCAACAACTATGTACTTAGTAGTGGATAAAGCTACAAAATTTTATTTCTTGGATGACCAAGACATAGCGATGATCTAAAATTGACATGCTTTGATGTGCTTTTCTATCTACTTTAGAAAAAAATCGTATCAAAATAAGCAACCAAATAACATGATAAAGAATTTTTAGGATCCATAAACCTAACTTAGTAGTGCCTATCAAATACTGAAAGATACGCTTGACTGCTATTCAATGAGATTCTTTTGGGTTGGCCAAAAATGAGCACCAAACAAACAATAAACATAATATTATGTCTACTGGCATCAAGGTATAAAAGTGAACCTATCATACTCCTATAAAGTTTTTGATCAACAGATTTTCCTAATTCATCTAAATCCAATTTTGTAGATGGGCTCATAGGAGTTTTCCTAGATTTAAATCTTTTCATGTCAAACCTCTCAAGCAATTCATTTGTGTACTTAGTTGGACAAATGAATGTGCCATTTTCTTGTTGCTTCACTTGAAGACCTAAGAAAAAATTAAGTTCTCCCATCATAGTTATTTCAAACTCTTTTGACATCAAAGATGAGAACTTATGGCACAAAGATTCATTTATACTTCCAAATAATATATCAACTACATACACTTGTACCATAATCAAATCATCATCTATGCTCTTAAGGAAAAAAGGTGGTATCTACTCCCTTTCTAAATCCATGATCTATCAAAAGTTACTTAACTATCATACCAACGAGAGAACTGTTTTAAATCATATAAGGCTTTCTTTAATTTATACACATGATTTGAATAATCAAGGCTCTCAAATCAAAGTGGCTGCTCTACAAATACATCTTGGTCAATAAATTAATTTAAAAATGCACTATTGACATCCATTTGAAAAAGTTTAAAATCCCTAAAATAAGCATAAGTAAGGAGTAACCTAATAGCTTCTAGTCTTGCTATGGGTGCAAAAGATTCTTCAAAATCAATACCTTCAACTTGTGTGTACCTTTGTGCAACTAACCTAGCTTTATTTCTAACAATACAACTTGAATCATCTGTCTTATTCCTAAAGACCCATTTTGTTCCAATGACATTTTGATCTTAGGGTCTTGGGACTAATTCCTAACCATCATTTCCTACAAATTGATTCAACTCCTCTTCCATCACATTAATCCAAAAATTATCTTTTAATGTTTCTTATAAATTTTTATGTTCAATCTCAGATAAAAATGATGAATGATCTACAACCTCTCTACTATGTCTTCTAGTCATAACTTCTTTTGAAGGATCTACTATAATTAGTCCCTTTGGATGATTTTTAATATATTTCCATTCTTTAGTCAATGATTCATCCACATTATCTTCTAAATATATTTTATTAAAATTATCAATCTCTTCATCAATTAAATTTTCATCAAAAATAACATGTATTGATTCTTCTACAATCATTTTTCTTTTATTGAAAACTCTATAAGCTCTACTAGAAAGAGAGTATCTAAATATTATCATCGATTTGAATCAAACTTACCTAAATGCTCTTTTTCATTATTCAAAATAAAACATTTACATCCAAATACATGAAAGTGTTCAATCTTAGGCTTCTTTCCAAAACAATTCATAGGGTGTCTTCTTCAAAATTGGTCCAAAATATATCCTATTCATCACAAAACATGCAATATTTACTGCTTCTGCCCAAAAAATATTTTAGATATTTATACTCATCAAGCATAAATCTACTTAAATTCAATTAATGTTCTATTTTTTTTCTCTCTACTACTCCATTTTGTTGGGGACTTCTAGGTGCAAAAAAATTATGTCTAATCCCATGTTCATCACAATAATCCTCATAATTTATTTTCAAATTCGCCACCATGATCAGTCTAAAACTTATTAATCAAAAGGCCTTGTTCTCTTGGAATATATTTAAAAAACTTTCTAAATTCACCAAAAACATCATCCTTGCAAGTTGCAAACAAAACCCAAGTATATCTAGAGAAATCATCAACAATCACAAAATCATTATTTTTTCCACCTAAGCTAGTGGTGCTAATTGGACCAAATAAATCCATGTGCAATAATTCTAGAGGTCTAGAAGTAGAAACAATAGTTTTACTTTTAAATAAGCTTCTAGAATGCTTACCATGAATACATGCATCACAAACATAGTTTGAATGAAAATTTAATTTAGGCAAGCCAACTACTAAATTAAGTTTAGCAATTTTATTTAGTTTGTGCATATTAATATGACATAGTCTCCTATGCCATAACCATATATCATCATGAGTGCTTTTAAAACAAAGTAAATTCAAATTCACATCATGAAAGCTATCTAAATCAATGACAAATATTTTTGTCTTTGTCCTATTAACAAAACATTTTCATTATTTTTATAATACAATATGATGCATAAAATACTACATTCAAACCTTTATCACATAATTGTCTAGTAGAAATTAAATTATGTTTTAATCCTTCTACTAGAAAAAAAATTATCTAAAGTGATCGAATTATTACAAATAGAACCAATGTCAATGATCTTTCCCTTTGCATTATCTCTATATGTAACAAATCCTCCATCACTTGATTCAAAAGTTGTGAATTTATCTTTATCTCCAATCATATGTCTTGAACATCCGTTGTCCAAGTACCAGATGCCTTCTTTGATTTTGCTTTGAAGGAATTCCTACAAAAGAAAATCACATGTTAACTTTTTGGAACCTAAACATGTTTGGGTCCACATTCTAAATTCGAAGCAAGATATCTAGTATGTGTGGTTTGTGTAGTGCTTGTACCTTTTGGTACCCATACATAAGTTGATTGCTTAGTATTTTGTAATTTATGTACATAGCAATCAAATGAAAAATTCCCTTTTCTATCACAATAGTTGCACTAAACATTAGTGTTTGCATATGGCCTAGCACGATAATTATAAGATATATGAGTGGGATGTGTATAATGCAAATAATTTTTATTAAATGTTTTACTTGATGAAGCATTATAATGAACTTGTGATTTCAAACATAATTCTAATATTCCTTTTAACAAAATATTCTCTCTTTCAGGTTTTTATACAAGGAACAATTTAATAAAAAAATATTTTAAAATTTTAAATTATCACATACATTTTTTAAATCACAAAAATGCGTATCTAAATTTTTATGTTAACCTAAAACTTAAACATAAACATAAACCTAAAAAGGAAATAAAATAAAAAATAAAAACTAAAGTAAAATAAAATAAATAAAAACCTAAGCTAAACTAAAAAATAAAAAACCTAAATATAATAAAAACTAAACCTAAAATAAAAATAAAATTAACCTAAAATAAAATGAGATAAAACTAAATAAAATCTAGAACTTAAAATAAAATAAATTAAACCTAAAATAAATCAAAAATAAAACCTAAACACTATAAAATCAAAACTTAAGCCAAATAAAAATGAAATAAACCTCTAAACTAAAATAAATAAAACCTAAACCTAAACATAAAATAAACTAAACCTAAATCTAAAAATAAACCTAAAATAAAATAAAAAAAAACTAATAGTAAAATAAACTAAACTAAAATAGAGACCTAAAAATTATCCTAAAATAAAAATCTAAAAACTTATAAAATGATTCTAAACTTAAAAATATAATAAAACTAAACCAAAAAAATAATTAAATAAAATAAACTAAAATTAGGCTTAAAAAATTAATTAAACTAAAATAAAACTAAAATAAAATAAATGTAAAATAAAATAAATAATAAAATAAAATAAAATGACTAAATATAAAATAAATAAACAAATAAAATATAAAAATAAATAAATAAGCTATATAAACCTAAACTTACTGGTTTGCTTAATTTAAAAAAATAAAATAATTAAAATAATTAAAAAAACCCTTACCCTAAACCTACAACCTTAAACCCTAAGCCTTAAAATCCTAAACCCTAAAGCCTAAACTCTAAATACTAAACCCTTAACCCTAAAACTCTAAACCCTGTACCTTAAGCTCTAAACCCTAAATAATAAACCCTAAACCCTAATCCTAAACCCTAAACCCTAACCCTAAACCCCAAACCCTAAACCTAAACCTAAAGTAACTAAATAAATTTAAAAATAAACCTAAATCATAAAACCTAATAAACCTAAACATAAACATAAACTTTAAGAATGGGAAGAACCTTTATAGTAGGAACATCATTGTCAACCAGGCTCAGTCTAGATATGGGGTGGAGGCGAAGGCGGAGGTAGTGATTATCGTAGTGATGGTGGGTGATCTAGAGGTGTTGGTTTATATGGAGGCGGTGGTCAGAGTAGTAGCGGTTATGGAGGTGGGAGGAGCGACGGAGGTTACAGTTGTGGTGGTAGCGGAGGGAGAGATCAATGATTTGATGGTGGATCATGCTACTCGAGAGGCCGGGGTGGTTCGGATGGGAACTGGAGAAACTGAAGAACAGCTGATCCGATCTGCTGCATATTCAACTTTGTCTTTAAAGTAGAGACAATTCTAGTTATCTAGCATTTTTAATTTGCTCTATGTGTGCTCATTTTTCTAGGTATGTTGTCGCTTGTGTCTTACAAAATTTGGTGTGTTACTTGGTTGAAGAAATGTTAAATGTGAATATGTTCTCTATTAAAAAGAAAAACCAAAAACCCTAAACCCTAAAAACTAACCTAAAACTAAACACTAAACCTAAACCTAAACCTAAACCCCAATCTTAAACCAAAACCTAAAACCCCAAAACTAACCCTAAAACAAACCCAATGACCCCAAATTTAGGCTAAACCCTCAGACTAAATAAAACCCTAAAAATAAAACATAAACCTAAACAAAATAAAACCAAAAAAATAAAATAAATAAAAAAAAAAGCTAAATAAGATAAAATAAAAATAAATTAATTAAAATAAAAACCTAAATAAAACCTAAACCAAAATAAAACCTAAAAGAAATATAATAAAATAAAACTAAAATAAAATAAATGATAAAGCCTAAAAGACACTAAATAATAAAAGAAATAAAAAATAAAATAAAAAACTATAAACCTAAATATAAAATCTTATAAAACCTAAAGACCTGGAACTAACAAAATAGACTTAAAATAAAATAAAATAAACTAGGACTAAGATAAATAGACTAAAGATAAATAAGGCTAAACCTACTAAAATAAATCCTAAACTAATCTATAGATAAATAAAATAAACCTGGATAAATAAAATACTAAAATCTAAGATAAGATCCTAAACCTAGGCCCTGAGCCATGAGCCCTAGGCACCCTAGGCTGGCCAGACCAGCACTTGGGTAAGGCCTTAAACCCTCATGACACCAGGCCCTGGGCTCAGACCATAAAAAAGCTAAAACCTAAGGCCCAAAATAAATAATAAATGAAGAAAACTACCAAGATAAAGATAAAATAAATAAATTAAGATAAAACCTAGCTAAAACCAAAACCTAGCTAAACTGAGCCTAAAGAGATTAAAAAAAATAAAAACTAAAATATATAAAATAAATAAAGGCAAAAAACTAAAAGATAAAACACTAAATAAATAAAACAAAACCTAAAATAAAATAAAATAAAATAAAAATAAATATAAACAAACCTAAATAAAATCTAAAATATAAACCTAAAAAAACATAAACCCTAAATAAAAGAAAAACAAACTTAAAATAAAATAAAATAAACTAAGCAACTAAAATAAACAAAACTAAGATAAATAAAACCTAAACATGACCTAAAATACTAACTAAACTGAACTAAATAAGATTAATAAAAAATAAACTAAATAAAATAAAACCAAAATGATCATAAAATAAAACCTAAAACCTAGCCTGAAAAAATAAAAAAAATATAAACCTAAACCTAAAATAAAATAAACCTAAACCTAAAGATATAAAATAAAAAATAAAACAAAACAAAAAATAAACTGCTAAACCTAAACCTATTAAACTAAAGATAAAAAAATGAAATAAATAAATAAATAAGATAACTAAACCTAAAATAAAGAAATAAAATAAATAAAAATAAAATAAAATTAAAACTAAATAAACTAAAACTACGGGTTTAATTAAAAATGTTAGAAGGTTAAGTTTTAAAAGATGTGACCCTACACAGACCCTGGCCTTAACCCTCAGGCCAGCCAGGCCCAACCAAGACCCTAGGCCTGACCCTGGGCCACAGGCCCTGAGCCTGGGCTGAGCCACAAATGACTAGCCACTGATCACTGGACCCAGCTTTGGGCCACCCCAGGCACTAAGGCCTGAAACTGCACTGACTACTTAAACCCCAGGCCAGACACTAGAACTGAGCCCAAAGAAGACCACTGGATGTTTACGACACTGAGCCACTGTTTGTAAAGACCCTGAGCCACTGGCCATGACTGAAACAGGTTAAGGCTGGGCTCTCCAGGCCATGGGCCAGACAGACACAGGCCTGGGCCATGAGCCCTGCAGGCACAGGAGATCCTGGGCTAGGTGGGTAATGGGCCTACTGGGCCAGCCAGATGAAATACTCCCTGGTGGGTGAGGAGATCCACAGGCCCTGATCACTGATCCTTAAACTGGGCCCTGAGCCCAGGCCCTGGGCTGACCTATGACTGGGCCCTGGGCCTAAAGCTAAAATAGAGCACACCTGAAAGTATGGCTTAAAGATAAATAGATAAAACTGGCTAAGATAAATAGATGGATTAAATAAACTGACTAGCTGACCCTACCTAAACCTAAAGAAAAAAAGGTTTTAAAGATTAAAGAAAATAAATAAAAAAACACTAAACTAAAAAACTAAAACTCTAAATAAATAAAATAAAACCTAAAGATAAAATGGATAAATAAAGAAACTAAATAAACCTAAACCTGAAAATCTAAAAATAAACCTAAAATAAAGAAAAAAAAAAAAGCTAGCTAAATAAAACTAAATAAAATAAAATAAAATACCAAACTAAACTAAATAAATAAACTAGCCACTTAAATAAACCTAACCTAAACCTAAACTTAGGCCATAAAATTAAATAAAAAAAATAAACCCAAACCTACTTAAATAATAAGATAAAAAACCTGCAAAAATAAAATAAAACCTAAAATAAACCTAAAATAAAAATAAACTAAACCTAAAGAAAATAAAGTAAACTAGGCTAAAAGCCTAAAACCTGACCTAATTAACTATAAAACCTAAGCTAAAGATAAATTAACATAAATAAATAAACTAAATGGAATAAAAGACTAAATAAAATAAATTTCAGTAGTTAAAGATAAATAAAGATAAACTAAATAAACTACTGCCACTTTTCTTGATCTAAAAATGAAGGTTAAAGATATAAAGGCTTGCCTGGAATCTGATCAAAGGCTGGGCCCTAGGCCCTCCCTCTGGGCTTTAGGCTTGGGCCCAGGCAGGCCCTAAACCAAGGCCACTGAGCTGCCTTGCTGGCTAGGCAGGCTGAGCCCTGGGCCCTGACCTAGGCCTTGGCTGACCATGAGCATGAGCCCCAGACCCGGGTGAGAGGCTAGGCCACAGGCCCTAGGCCATCGTGATCCAGACCCAGTGAGCCACCACAGGCCCTGAGTTAGATCCTAAGATCCTCTGGCCCTAAACCATAAAACCCACAGGCAACCATAAAATGACCCCTCAAACCCTAAATAAAACCATAAACTTTAAAACTAAACTGTCTTAAACCACAAAGCTAAACACTAAAAAACCAAACCTAAACTAAATCCTCCTAAACCCTAAACCTAAAACCCACAAAACTAAACCAATACCCAACCACAAAAAGCGTAAACCCTAAAATCTAAATCCTAAACCTAAACCCTAAACCTAAAATCACATCTGACTAAACCACAACCCGCTAAACTAAAATTTACTAAATAAATTAAAAAATTTACCTAAACCCTAAGAATGGGCAGAGCCTTGGAGGCAAGAACATCCATGTCAACCAGACTCAGTTTAGATCTAGTGATGGAGGCAAATGAGAGGGTAGTGGTTATTGTAGTGGTGGTGGGGGATCTAGAGGTGCTGGTAGATATGGAGGTGGTGCTCAGAGGAGTGGTGGTTATGGAGGCGGGAGGAGCGATGGAGGTTACAACCGTGGTGGGGGTAGAGGGAGAGATCGAGGATATGATGATGGATCATGCTACTCGAGAGACCAGGGTGGCTTTGATGGGAATTGGAGAAACTGAAGAACGATCGATCCTCTACTTCATAGGGAAATGTGTCTTTATAGTAGGGATGATTCTAGTTATCTAGGGTGTTCGATTTGCTATATGCGTGCTCATTTTTTATCTATGTCCTCACTTGTGTCATAGAAAACTTGGTGTGTTACTTGGTTGATGAAATCGAAAAAAAAAATGTTGAATATGAATTTGTTCTCTATTAAAAAAAAGAAACCCTAAACCTTATACCCTAAAAACCCTAAACCCTAAACCCTCAACCCTAAACACTAAAACCCTAAACCTTAAATCCTAAATCCTAAAATCTAAAACCTCAACCCTAAACCCTCAACCATAAACCCCAAACCCAAACACTAAATCTTGAACCCTAAACCCTAAGCCGTAAAAAGCTAAAAACCTAAAACTAAACCAAAAATTAATATAAATAAGTAAACCTAAACTTAAAAAAATAAAATAAAAACCTAAACCTAAACCTAGAAATAAAAAATAAAACCTAAACCTAAAAAAATAATAAGAATAATAATCTACAAAAAAATTAACAAACTAAACAAAAATAAATTAAAATAAAAATGCTAAAATAAAAAATAAATAAAGATAAACAAACCACTAAATAAAAATAAAAAAGAAACCTAAATGAAAATAAATAAAATAAAATAAACTATAATATATAAAAATTAAACTAAATAAATGAAGTTAACCTAAACTGTCGGGTTTCTAGTTTTTTTTTAAAGCAGCCCTAAACCTAAACCAAATCCTAGGCCCTAAACCTAAATCCTAAAATTTACTCCTGCACCCTAAAATCTAAACCACCTCTTGCTACTGGCTAGGCTCTGGAGCCTGGGCTTAGGCACTGAGCTACCAGGCCCTGGCACCCCAGTCTTGGGCTAAACACACTGAGCCTGGGCCCAGGCTGACACTGATCCTGAGCCCATCCTAATCCTGAGGCTGAGCCTGAGGCCTGATCTCTGACCCACCTGTCTTGACCACTAGGCCCTAACCCTAAAAAGAGAGCGCTGAGGCACTAAACCTAGGCACTGAGCCATGGGCCCGGCCCTAAAGGCTAAGTGCTAGATCCTGGGCCCTGAAAACCATGATCACAAAACCTAACCTAAGTATAAATAAAACTTTAAAATGTTAAGATCTAAACCTATAAATAAAATAAGATAGATCAGATAAAAATAAGATCAAACTAAACTGAGCTACTAAACCTAAATAAGATAAACTAAAATGGGATAAAGAAACCTAAATAAACTAAAATAAAATAAACCTAAGAATAAAAAAACTTAATAAAAATAAAACTAAGCGTAAAATTAAAAATAAAATAAACCTAAAATAAAATAAAAACAAAATAATAACCTAAACTTAAAAATTAAACCTAGAAATAAATAAAAAATAAAACCTAAACCCTAACCTAAAAAAAACCTAAACATAAAATAAAAATAAAATAAACAAAATAAAATAACCCTAAACCTAAGCCAAAATAAACTAATGTAAAATAAATAAAACATAAACCTAAACCTAAAATAAACTAAACCTATACTTAAACTTAGACTAAAAAATTAAACCTAAAAATAAACCTAAAATAAAAACATAAAATGTAAACCTAAATAAATAAAATAAGAACCTAAACCTAAACCTAAAAATAAAAAAATAAAACCTAAACCAAAAAATAAAGTAAAATAAAAAATAAATAAAAAATAAACCTAAACCTAAATTATAAACTAAAATAAATAAACTAAACTAAATAAAAATAAATAAACATAAATTTAAAATAAAAAATAAAATAAATTAAAATAAATAAAAAATAAACTAAATAAACCTAAACCAACTAGTTTACTTTATTTAAAAAAAGAAAACCCTAAACCTAAATCATAACCCTACCCTAAACCTACTGACCACATACCCCAAACCTAAACCCTAAATCCTAAAATACCTACTAAATAAACCCTAATCCTAAACACTAAATCTTTTAAGCATAAACCAAACCCTAAACACAAAACCTAACACACAAACCAAACCCCAACCACCTAAACTTAAAGTAACTAAATAAACTAAAAATAAACCTAAGCAGTAAAACTAGTAACCTAACCCTATGAATGGGTAGATCCTTGATGACAAGAACATCCGACGGACTCGGTCTAGATCACGGTGGTTGAGGCGAAGGAGGAGCAGCGGTTATCGTGGTCTTTGGGTGATATGGAGGTGGTGGTCGGAGAAGTTGTTGTTATGGAGGAGGAGGAGCAATGGAGGTTCGGTATGGTGGTGGTTGGGGAGAGATCGAGGATATGATGGTGGATCACGCTACTCAAGAGTTACGGGTGGTTACATTCGAGTGGAGAAAGCGAAGAATGGATCGATCTATTGCTTATGAAATTGTGTCTTTATAGTGGAGATGGTTCTAGTTATCTAGGGTTTTTGATTTACTCTATGTGTGCTCATTTTTGACATATGTTGTCGGTTGTGTCTTAGAAAACTTGCTGTGTTACTTGGTTGATGAAATCGAAAAGAAGAAATGTTGAATATTAATTTGTTCTTTGTTAAGAGAAAAAACCAAAAAGCCTAAACCTCAAAATAAAAACAACCTGAAAAAATCATAAACTAAGCCTAAACCCAAAAACCCCTAAACCCACAAACCTTAAACACTAAACTCTAAACCATAAAACCCTAAACCCTAAATGCTATACCTAAACCTTAAAATACTACTCATCCTACCCTAAACCTAAAAATCCTAAACCCCAGACCCTAAACCCTACAGTAAGTAAACTAAACTAAACCCAAAATGCTAAAAACCTAAACTAAATAAAACTTGAAAATAAAATAAATAAAAAAACATAAACTAAAATAAAATATAAAATAAAATAAAAAGATAAACTAAAACCTAAACTTAAACATAAACCTAAAAAGGAAATAAAATAATAAAACTAAAGTAAAATAAAATAAATAAAACCTAAGCTAACTAAAAATAAAAACCTAAAATATAATAAAACTAAACCTAAAATAAAAAATAAAATAAACCTAAAATAAAATGAGATAAAACTAAATAAAAATGTAGACCATAAAAATAAACATAAAAATTGAACCTAAAAATAAATTCAAAAATTAAACCTAAACCCTAAACTAAAAATCAAAACCTAAGCCTAAAATAAAAATAAAATAAACCTCAAACCTAAACTAAAATAAACTAAACTAAAATAAATAAAACCTAAACCAAAACCTAAAATAAACTAAACCTAAATCTAAAGCTAAACCCTAAATTAAATAAAATAAACTAAAAATAAAGCTAAACCTAAAATAAAAAATAGAACATAAAAATTATCCTAAAATAAAAATCTAAAACCTTTACCTAAAAATATAAAATAAAAACCTAAACCTAAACTTAAAAATAAAAAATAAAAACTAAACCAAAAAATAAAATAAAAATAAAACTAAACTAAAAAAATAAACCTTAAACAAAACCAAACCTAAAAATTAAACTAAAAATAAACCTAAACTAAAATAAATAAACCTAAAATAAATTAACTAAACTAAACTAAATAAAAATAAAAATAAACCTAAATAAAATAAAAATAAACCTAAATAAAAATAAAAAATTAAATAAACTAAAACAAATAAAAAATAAACAAAATAAACTGTATAAACCTAAACTTATTAGTTTACTTAATTTAAAAAAATAAAAAAATAAAAATAAATTATAAAAAAACCTAATAAACCCCAACCCTTAAAATCCTAAACCTTAAACCCTAAACTCTAAATACTAAACCCTCAACCCGAAAACCCTAAACCATGTACCTTAAGCCCTAAACCCTTAATAATAAACCTAAACCCTAATTCTAAACCATAAACCCTAGCCCTACCCTAAACCCCAAACCCTAAACCTAAACCTAAAGTAACTAAATAAATTAAAAAATAAACCTAAATCATATAACCTAATAAACCTAAACATAAACATAAACCCTAAGAATGGGAAGAACCTTTACAGTAGGAACATCACCGTCAACCAGGCTCAGTCTAGATATGGCGGTGGAGGTGAAGGCGGAGGTAGTGGTTATCATAGTGATGGTGGGTGATCTGGAGGTGTTGGTTTATATGGAGGCGGTGGTCAGAGTAGTGGTGGTTATGGAGGTGGGAGGAGTGACGGAGGTTACAGTCATGGTGGTAGCAGAAGGAGAGATCAATGATTTGATGGTGGATCACACTACTCGAGAGGCCAGGGTGGTTCGGATGGGAACTGGAGAAACTGAAGAACAATCGATCCGATATGCTGCTTATTGAACTATGTCTTTATAGAGACGGATCTAGTTATCTACCATTTTTTGATTTGCTCTATGCATGCTAATTTTTAATCTATGTCGTCACTTGTGTCTTACAAAATTTGGTGTGTTACTTGGTTGATGAAATCAAAAAGAAGAAATGTTAAATGTGAATATGTTCTCCATTAAAAAGAAAATCCAAAAACCCTAAACCCTAAACAAAAACTTCAACCATAGACCTAAAACCTAAACCTTAATCCCTAAATCCCCAAAACCCTAAACCTTAAACCTTTAATCCTAAACCTTAAACCCTAAAACACTAAACCTTAAACCCTAAACCCTAAAACCTAAAACCTAAAACCTAAACCCTAAACTCTAAACCATAAACCCTAAACACTAAGCCCTAAACCCCAAACCCATAACTTTAAACCCTAAACCCTAAACCCTCAACTAAACTTAAACCCTAAACCATAAAAAGCTAAAAACATGAACCTAAACAAAATAAAACTTAGAAATAAAATAAATAAAAAACCTAAACCAAAATAAAATAAAATAAATAAATTAAAATAAAAACCTAAACTAAAACCTAAACCTAAAAGTAAAACTAAAGCTAAAAAGAAAATAAATTAAAAACAAAAATAAAATAAAATAAAATGTAAAAACTAAGAATAAAATATAACACTAAATAATATTAAAAAAAAAAAGATAAAAAAAAAACTAAATAAAATCCTAAAACCTAAAAGATCTAAATATAAAGACCTAAAAAAACCTGGACCCTAAACTAAAAAACAAAGAAACAAAATTAAAATAAAAGAAACCTAAACCTAAAGCTGAAATAGGAAACTAAATAAAATAAAGCTGAAACCTAGGCTAAATAAACCTAACCTAAATCTAAACTTAAACCCTAAATTAAATAAATAAAATAAACCTACATAAAATAAAACTAAAAATGATCACAAAGGCTAACCTAGGCCCTAGGCCAGGCCCTGAGCCATGAGCCCTGACCACAGGCCAGGCCCCAGACCACTTGCTCTTGAAAAGGCCCTCTCTGACATGACCCCACAGGCCATCTAAATACTTAGTTAAATAACCTAAAGAATATATAAATAAAACCTAAACCAAGATAAAATAAAATAAATAAATAAAAATAAAACCTAAACTAGTAAACCATAAACCTAAACCTAAAGAAAATAAATTAAAATAAAACTAAACTAAAATAAAATAAATAAAAAATAAACTAATAAAACTCCAATAAAAAAAAACCAAGTTCAGATTAAAATAAAATAAACCTAAAGCTAAGATAAAAAAGTAATATAAATAAAACCTAAAAACCTAAAATAAACCTATCCTAAACCTAAACATAAACCCTAAATAAAATTAAATAAACAAAAATAAACCTAAACATAAACTAAAAAAAAAAACAAATGATCACAAAATAAAACCTAAACAAACCTAAAAATAAAATAAAACCTAAGCTAAACCTCAAAATAAAATTTAAAACCTAAATAAAATAAAATAAAATACTAAACTAAAACCTAAACCTAAACTAAACCTATAGAACCTACAAGTTAAACTAAAATAAATAAACCTAAATAAAATAAAATAAAATAAGAAATAAATAAAACTAAATAAACTAAAAGCGGGTTTAATTATCTAAAATAGAAGGTTTTTAAAAGATTAAAATTTAAAACATGGCATAACCCTTGTCATTAGGCCATGACCTCCTTAAGGCCCTAGGCCCAACTGAGCCCTAGCTAAAACTAGCCTAAACCTAGACACTGAGCCAGGCTGGACCAGCACTACCTGACCACTAGGCATGTGGTAGGCAGGCCCTGACCATAAGACCTGAGCCCTCGGTCCCTGAGCCCTCAGCCCAGGCCACACATCCTGACCCGGACTGGCCACCGCCTGAGCCACCCTAAACTGGGCTAGACCACTCCTGGATGTGTATACCAGGCTGTTCACGGCCTGAGCCACTGAAATGAATGACAGCCAGGCTCACGGACCTGGGCTCTCCTGGGCCTAAGATGATCAGCGTGAGCCATAAACCACTGGGCTCTAAAATCTTGACCCAGGCCATAAACCTGACACTGAACTAAACTCCTAAACCACTGGGCCACTAAACTTTTGTGACCCAAAACCCTAAACCCAAAGCCACTCTAAAACCATAAACCACTAAACCCTAAACCCTAAAACCCTAAACCCTAACCCTAAAACCCAAACCCTAAACCTAAAACTAGAGTAACTAAATAAATTAAAAAATTTACCTAAACTCTAAGAATCGGCAAAGCCTTGATGGAAAGAATGTCACTGTAAACCAAGCTTAATCTAGATTTAGTAATGGAGGTGAAGGCGGAGAAGTAGTTATCGTAGTGGTGGGGTATCTGGAGGTGTTGGTAGATATGGAGGTGGTGGTTGGAGCAATGGTGGTTATCGAGGTGGGAGGAGTGATGAAGGTGGTGGTGGTGGAGATATGATGGTGGATCACGCTACTTGAGAGACCAGGGTGGCTCTGATGGGAATTGGAGGAATTGAAGAATGATAGATCCGATCTACTGCTTAGGGAACTCTATCTTTCCAGTAGAGATGATTCTAATTATCTAGGGTTTTCAATTTACTCTATACATGCTCATTTTTTATCTATGTCATCGCTTGTGTCTTCAAAAACTTGGTGTGTTACTTGGTTGATGAAATTGAAAGAAAAATGTTGAATCTAAATTTGTTCTCTGTTAAAAAAAATAAAAAATAAAAAATAAAAACCCTAAACTATAAACCCTAAATTAAAACCTAAACCCCAGACGTAAAACCTAAACCTTAAACTCTAAACCCTAAACCTTAAACCCTAAAAACCCTAAACCCTAAACCCTTAATCCTAAATCCTAAAATCCTAAACCCTAAACTGTAAAACCTAAAACCTAAACCTGAATCCCTCAACATTAAACCCTAGACCCTAAACCCCAAACCCTAAAACCTAAACCCAAAACCCTCAGACACCCCAAACCTAAACCCTAAAAGCATTAAAATAAACTAAATAAAAAATAAAACTTAAAATAAAATAAATAAAAAACATAAACAATAATAAAATAAAAAATAAATAAATAAATTAAAATAAAACCTAAAATAAAACTTAAACCTAAACCTAAACCTAAAAGAAAATAAATTAAAAAAACTAAACTAAAATAAAATAAATAAAAACCTAAACTAATCTAAAAATTAAAGATAAAATAAAAATAAAACCTAAAAAATAAAAATGGATAAAATTAAAACTAAATAAAAACCTAAACCTAAAGATCTAAAAAATAAAACATAAAAAAGAAATAAAAAACTACACCTAAACTAAAAAAAAACCTAAACTTAAAATAAAATAAAATAAACCTAAACTAAACTAAAATAAATAAAACCAAAACCTAAACCTAAAATAAACTAACTGAACTAAACTTAGGCACCAAATAAATTTAAAATAAACAAAATTAAACTAAACCTAAACTTAAAATAATAGTAAAATAATAACCTAAAATAATATAAAACCTAAACCTAAAATAAAAATAAAACCTAAACCTAAAATAAAATAAAATAAAATTGAGACTAAAAAATAAACCTAAAACCTAAATTAAATAAAATAAAACCTAAACTAAATAAATAAACATAAAATAAATAAACTAAACTATATAAAATAAAATAAACCTAAAATAAAAAATACATTGGATTAAACAAATTAAAGATTAACTAAAATAAACCTAGGCCTCTTTTTGATCTTAAAGATCAAAGGTTTAAAAAATTTAAAAGGCGGACTGACCCTAGATCTTAGGCCTGATCCTAGGCCATGCCCTCGGCTAACTCTAGGCTTTGGCCCTAGGCCCAAGACCCTAGGCCCACAAGGCTAGGCAGGCACATGACAGGCTTATGACCTGAGCCCTGGAGTCACAGCCATGAGCCACTAGACCCTGATCTGCCATCACCAGGCCCCAGGACCCTGAGGCTAGGCCCTAGGCCAGGCCCTGAGCCCTGCTGACACCAAGATCAAGGCCCTAGCTCTGAGTTCTAGGCCACTGGGCCTTAACTGACCTAACTGACCTGAGCAAAGGACCACAACCATGGGCCTCAGACCATGGCTAATCATGGGCTAGGCCACAGGCTCACAAAAGCCCTGATTTAAACCTAAACTAATCTTAACCACACTAAACCCACTAAACCCCACTCCACTGACCACTCCACAACTGACCCTAAACCACAAAGCATAAATCACAAATCCTAAATCCTAAACCACAAACCCTAAACCTAAAATCCTACCCCCCCCCAAAACCCCAACCCTAAACAACTAAAGTTACTAAATAAATTAAAAAAATTTACCTAAACCTTAAGAATGGGCAGAGCCTTGGCAACAAGAACATCACTGTCAACCACGCTCATCCTAGATCTAGTGATGGAGGTGAATGTAGAGGTAGTGGTTATTGTAGTTGTGGTGGGGGATCTAGAGGTACTGGTAGATATGGAGGTGGTGGTCAGAGGAGTGGTGGTTATGGAGGCGGGAGGAGCGACGGAGGTTACAGCCGTGGTGGTGGTGGAGGGAGAGATCGGGGATATGATGATGGATCACGCTACTCGAGAGACCAGGGTGGCTTTGATGGGAATTAGAGAAACTGAAGAAAGATCGATCTTCTTCATAGAGAAATGTGTCTTTACAGTAGGGATAATTCTAGTTATCTAGGGTGTTCGATTTGCTATATGCGTGCTCATTTCAATGTCCTTGCTTATGTCATAGAAAACTTGGTGTGTTACTTGGTTGATGAAATCAAAAAAAAGAAATGATGAATCTAAATTTGTTCTTTGTTAAAAAAAAATAAAAATCCTTAACCCTAAACTCTAAAAACCCTAAACCCTAAACCCTCAACCCTAAACACTAAACCATAAACCTTAAACCCTAAACCCTAAAATCTAAAACCTCCACCCTAAACCCTCAATCGTAAACCCTAAACCCCAAACCCTAAACCTGAGAACCTAAACCCTAAGATGTAAAAAGCTAAAAACCTAAAACTAAACCTAAAATTAATATAAATAAGTAAACCTAAACCCTAAAAAAAACCTAAACTTAAAATAAAAATAAAATAAACTAAACTAAAATAAATAAAATAAAAACCTAAACCTAAAATAAACTAAACCTAAACTAAACCTAAACCATAAATAAAATTATATAAACTAAAAATAAACCTAAACCTAAACTAAAAAGGGCTAAAATATACAAAATAAAACCTAAAAAAAATTAAAAAATAAAAAACCTAAACTAAACCTAAAAATGAAAATAAAACCTACTTAAAAGAATAAAAAAAAGTAAACTCAACTAAAAATAAATATAAACCTAAACATAAACCTAAAAAAAACTAGATAAAAACCTAAACTAAAATAAAATAAACCTAAAATAAATAAAACTAAATAAAATAAAAATAAACCTAAATAAAATAAATAAAATAAAATAATCTAAAATATACAAAAAAATAAACTAAATAAACCTAAACCTATCGGTTTACTTAATTTAAAAAACAACTCCTAAACCTTAAACCATAAAACTAACCCTAAACACTTAACCTTCAACCCTAAACCCTAAACCCTAAAAAACCTTAAACTCTAAACCCTAAACTAACCCTAAACCTTAAACCCTAAACCATAAACTTAAACATAAACCCTAAACCTAAAACCTAAACCCTACCACAAACCCCAAACTCCCAAACAACCCTAAACTCTAAACCCTAAATCCTAAAAGATAAAACCTAAACCAAACTCCTAACCTACAACCACAACATGAGCAAAACCATGATGGAAGAAACATCACCGTCAACCAGGCTCAGTTTAGATATGACGGAGAAGGCAATGGCGGAGGCATTGGTTATCATAGTGGTGGTGGTGGATCTGGAGGTGCTGCTGGATATGGTGGTGGTGGTCGGAGTAGTGGTGGTTATGGAGGTGGGTGGAATGATGGAGGTTACAGCCATCGTGGTGGCCGAGGGTGAGATCAAAGATATGATGGCAGATCCCACTACTCGAGAGGCGGGGGTGGTTCTAATGGAAACTAGAGAAACTGAAGAAAGCCGATCTGATCTGCTGGTTATGGAACTGTGACTTTACAGTAAAGACAGTTCTACCTATCTAGGGTTTTTGATTGGCTCTAAGGGTGCTCATTTCTTATTTATTTCATTGCTTGTGTCTTAGAAACCTAATCTAAAAAATAAATCCTAAAAATAAACCTAAAATAAAAACCTAAAACCTAAACCTAAAAAAATAAAATAAAAACCTAAACCTAAACCTAAAAATAAGAAGTAAAATATAAACCTAAAAAATAAAATAAAGAAAAAACTCAACTAAAAAATAAACCTAAACTTAAAAAATAAACTATAATAAAAAACCTAAACTAAAATAAATAAAGCTAAACTAATTAAACAAAACAAAATAAAAAAAAAAATAAACCAAAATAAAATATAAAATAAAATAAACTCAAATAAATATAAAATAAACTAAATAACTAAAACCTAAACCTAAACCTAAATGTAAAAATAAAATAAAATAATAAATAAAAACTAAACTAAAATAAAATAAACAAAAAGATAAACTAAACTAAAAAAATAAAATAAACCTAAAAATAAAAAACTTAAATAAAATAAAAACTAAATGTAAAATAAAAATAAAATAAACCTAAAATAAAATAAAATAAAATAAAAATGAAATAATAACCTAAACCAAAAATAAACCTAAAAATAAATAAAAAATAAAATTTAAACCCTAAACCTAAAAAAACAAAATAAAATAAACCTCAACTGAAACTAAAATAAATAAAACCTGAACCTAAACCTAAAATAAACTAAACTTAAACCCTAAACTAAATAAAATAAAGTAAACTAAAAATAAAGCAAAACCTAAACTAAAACATAAAACATAAAAATAAACCAAATCTAAAATCTAAAACGTAAACGAAAAAAATAAATAAATAAAAATCTAAACCTAAACCTAAGAATAAAAAATAACACATAAACCTAAGAAAATAAAATAAAAATAAAACTAAACTAAAAAATAAGCATAAACCTAAGCCTAAACCTAAAAAATAAACTAAAATAAAAACCTAAACTAAAATAGATAAACCTAAAATAAGTAAACTAAATTAAATAAAAATAAAAAATAAACTAAAAAAAAACTAAAATAAATAAATAAACCTAAGCCATCCGGTTTACTTAATTAGAAAAAAACCCTTAAATCCTAAACCCTAAACCCTAAACCCTAAACCTCAAAAACCCTAAACTCTGAACCCTAAACCCTATAAAACCCTAAACTAAACCCTAAACCCTAAACCATGAAACTTGAAAACCCTAAACCTTAAAGCATAAACACAAAACCCTAAATCCTAAACCTTAAACCCTAACCCTAAACACTAAACACTAAAGCCCTTAACCCTAAATCCTTAAATCCTAAATGCTAAACCTAAACCCTAAAACCCTATAACTCTAAACCCTAAACCCTAAACCTTAAACCCTAAGCCCTAACCCTAAACCACAAACCTTGAACCTAAATTTAAAGCAACTAAATAAATTAAATAATAAACCTAATCCCTAAACCTTAAACTAACCCTAAACCCTAAGAATGGGCAAAACCATGAGGGCAAGAACTTCATCTTCAACTAGGCTCACCTAGATAAAAATAGTGGTGGGAATAGGTCTATATGGAGGTGGTGGTCAAACTAAAGTTATGGAGGGGAGGAGCGATGTAAGTTACATCCATGGTGGTGTTGGAGGAAGTGAATGGGGATATGATGGTGGAAAGGATTCAAGAAGGTGGTTATGGGAACTGGAGAAACTAAAGAACGATCATTCTGATCTGCTGGTAATGGAACTATGTCTTTATAGTAGAGATGGTTCTACTTATCTAGGGTTTTTGATTTGCTTTTGGGGTGCTCATTTTTTATCTATGTCGTCGCTTGGGTCTTTGAAAACTTGGGTTGCTACTTAGTTGATGAAATCAAAAAGAAGAAATTTTGAGTATGAATTTCTTCTCTGCTTAGAAAAAAAATGTTAAACCCAAAACCATAAACTAAAACTTAAACCTAGAACCTAAAGCCTAAACCATAAACCCTAAACTGTAAACCTTAAACCCTAAAACCCCAAACCCTAATTATAAACCCTAAACCCTAAACCCTAAAACTAAACCCTAAACCCTAAACCCTAAACCCTAAACCCTAAACCCTAAACTCAAAGCCTTAAACCCTAAACCCTTAACCCTAAACCCTAAAAAGCTAAAAACCTAAACCTAAACTAAATAAGACCTAAAAATAAAATAAATTAAAAACCTAAACTAAAATAAAAAAAATAAATTGAAATAAAAACCTAAACTAAAACCTAAACCTAAACCTAGACCTAACCTTAAACCTAAAAAAGAAAATAAAATAAAAGATAAAAACAAAACTAAAATAAAATAAATAAAATCCTAAACTAAGTAAATTAAAACCTAAATATAAAAAAAAAACTAAACCAAAAAATAAAATAAAGAAACCTAAATAAAATAAAA
Source organism: Cymbidium sinense (assembly GCA_021442155.1). NCBI lineage: Eukaryota > Viridiplantae > Streptophyta > Magnoliopsida > Asparagales > Orchidaceae > Cymbidium > Cymbidium sinense. The sequence continues at coordinate 197,159,666 of CM038214.1, forward strand.
TAAAACTAAATAAAAAATCTAAACCTAAAAATAAACCTAAAATAAACCTAAAATAAATAAAAGTAACACCAAAACCCTAAACTAACAAAAAAAACCTAAACCTAAAATAAAAATAAAATAAACCTAAACCTAAACTAAAATAAACTAAACTAAAATAAATAAAACCTAAACCTAAACCTAAAATAAAATAAACCTAAACCTAAGCCTAAACATAAACCATAAATAAAATTAAATAAACTAAAAATAAACCTAAATCTAAATTAAAAAAATAAAACTTAAAAATAAACCTAAATTAAAAACCTAAAACATAAACCTAAAAAACCAAAATAAAAACCTAAACCTAAACCTAAAAATAAAAAATAAACCTAAACTTAAAAAATAAAATAATAATAAAACAAAACCAAAAAATGAACCTAAACCTAAACCTAAACCTAAAAAATATACTAAAATAAAAAACCTAAGCTCAAATAAATAAACCTAAAATAAATAAACTAAACTAAATAAAAATAAAAATGAACCTAATTAAAATAATTAACTAAATAAGCTAAATAAACCTAAACCTACTTGTTTACTTAATTTAAAAAAAGCAAAAACCCTAACCCTAAATCCTAAACCTTAAACCATAAAATCCTAAACCCTAAACTTTAAGAACTAAAGCCTAAACCCTAAACCCTAAAACCCAAATCCCTAAACCTACAACCCTAAACCCTAAACCCTAAACCCTAACCCAAAACCCTAAACCCTAAACCCATAACCCTATAAACCTAAAAACCTAAAAACCTAAACTTATTCTAAGTAAAACCTAAAAATAAAATAAATATAAAACCATAAACCTAAATAAAATAAAATAAAATAAAATAAAATAATAACTTAAACTAAAACCTAAGCCTAAACTTAAACTTAAACCTAAACCTAAATGTAAAAAAAAAGATAAAAAACTAAACTAAAATAAAATAAACAAAAACCTAAACTAAACTAAAAATAAAATAAACTTAAAAATAAAAAAACCTAAATAAAATAAAAACTAAACATAAAATAAAAATAAAATAAACCTAAAATAAAATAAAATAAAAACAAAATAATAACTTAAATAAAAAACTAAACCTAAAAAAAATATAAAATATAACCTAAACCATAAACCTAAAATAAACAAAGTAAAATAAACCTAAACCAAAACTAAAATAAACTAAAATAAATTAAATAAATCCTAAACCTAAAACTATAATAAACTAAACCTAAACCATAAACTAAATAGAATAAAATAAACTAAAAATTAACCTAAACCTAAACTAAATAATAAAATCTAAAAATAAACCTAAAATAAAAATCTAAATCCTAAAGCAAAATAAATAAATAAAAATTTAAAATGAAACCTAAGAATAAAAAATAAAACCTAAACCAAAAAAATATAATAAAAATAAAACTAAACTAAAAAATTATCATAAACCTAAGCCTAAACCTAATAAATAAACTAAAATAAAAAACCTAAACTAAAATAGATAAACCTAAAATAAATAAACTAAACTAAATAAAAAAAATAAATCTAAAAAAAATAAAAATAAAATAAACTAAAATAAATAAAAAATAAACTAAATTAGCCTAAGCCTACCAGTTTACTTATTTTTTTAAAAAAACCCTAAACCCTATACCTTAAACCCTAAATCCTAAACCTTAAACCCTAAACCCTAAACTTGCAACCCTAAACATAAAAAACCCTAAACCATAAACCCTAAACCCTAAACCCTAAATCATAAACCCTCAAAACCCTAAACTCTGAAGCCTAAACCCTATACCCTAAACCCTAAACCCTAAATCCTAACCCTAAACCCTAAACTCTAAAGCCTTAAACCCTATATCCCTAAACCCTAAACCCTTACCCTAAACCCTAAAACCCTAAAAGCATAAACCCTAAAACCCTAAACCCTAACCCTAAACCTAAACCCTAACCCTAAACTCTAAACCTTAAACCTAAATCTAAAGTAACTTAAAATATTAAATAATAAACCTAAATCCTAAACCCTATGAGTGAGAACCTTGAGGGTAAGAACATCATCTTTAACTAGGTTCAATCTAGATCTGGCGATGGAGGCAAAGGTGGGGGCAGCGATTATGATAATGGTGGTGGGAGATTTGGAGGTACTGGTGGATATGGAGGTGGTGGTCAAAGCAGGTTATGGAGTCGAAAGAAGCAATGTAGGTTACATCCGTGGTGGTGGCGGAGGGAGAGATCGGGGATATGATGGTGGATCCTGCTACTTGAGAGGCAGGGGTGGTTCTGATGGGCACTGGAGAAACTAAAGAATGGTCAATCTGGTCTACTGCTTATGGAACAGTGTCTTTATAATAGAGATGGTTCTAGTTATTTAGGGTTTTTGATTTATGCGCGATCATTTTTTATCTAAGTCATCGCTTGTGTCTTAGAAAACTTGGTGTGTTACTTGGTTGATAAAATTGAAAAGATGAAATGATGAATTTGAATTTGTTCTAGTTAAAATAACCAAAACCAAAACCCTAAATAAATAAACATAAACCCTAGACCTAAAACCTAAACCCTAAGCCCGAAACCCTAAACCCTAAAAACTCCTAAACCCTAAACACTAAACCCTAAACCCTAAACCTAAACCCTAAACCCTAAACCCTAAACCCTCAACTAACCCTAAACCCTAAACACTAAACCTTAAACCCTAAAAAGCTAAAAACCTAAATCTAAACTAAATAAAACCTAAAAATAAAATAAATAAGAAAACCTAAAAAAAATAAAATAAAACATAAACTAAAACCTAAACCTAAACCTAAATCTACAAAGAAAATAAAATAATAAATAAAAACCTAAATTAAAGTGTAAAAAATGAGAAACCTAAATAAAATAATAACTAACCCTCAAATAAAAATAAAATAAACCTTACATAGAATAAAATAAGAACTACATAAAAATATAAACCTAAAAATAAAACCTAAAAATAAAACCTAAAAATAAATAAAAAATAAAACCTAAACTCTAAAATAAAAGAAATAAACTTAAAATTTGAATAAAATAAACAAACTAAAATAAACCTAAACCTAAACAAAAATAAACTAAGCTAGAATAAACCAAACCTAAACCTATGTCTAAAAATAAACTAAACCTAAACCTAAACATAAAATAAATAAAATAAAATAAATTAAAAATAAACCTAAAATAAAAACATAAAATTGAAACCTAAAAGAATAAAATAAATGGCTAAACCTGAACCTAAAAATAAAAAATAAAACCTAAACCTAAAAAAAACTCAACTGAAAAATAAACCTAAACCTAAAAAATAAACTAAAATAAATAAACATTAAAAAAATAAATTAAAAAAGTAAAAAAAAAACTTAAATAAATATAAAAAATAAAATAACTCAAATAAATAAAAAATAAACTAAATGAACTAAATAAACCTAAACCTGTCAGTTTACTTAATTTTTTTAAAAAAAACCCTAAATCCTAAAACTAACCCTAAACCTATAACTCTAAACCCTAAACCCAAACCGTAAAACCCTATACCCTTAACGCCAAACCCTAAGCCCTAGAACACTAAAACCCTAAACCCTAAACCTAAACCCTAAACCCTAAACCCTAAACCCTAAACCCTAAAATCCTAAACCCTAAACCCCAAACCCTAAATCCTAAACTAATTATAAATCCTAAAATAACCCTAAACCCTAAATGCTAAACCCAAAACTAATAGTAAACCCTAAGAATGGGCAGAACCTTGAGGGCAGGAACATTATCGTCAACTAAGCTTAGTATAAATCTGGCTGGAGGAAGGTGAGGAAGGGTGATCGATGGTGGTGGGGATCCAGGGACTGGATATGGAGGTGGTGGTTATGGAGGTGGGAGGAGTGATGGAGGTTACACCCATGGTAGTGGCTGAGGGAGATATCAATGATTTGATGGTGGATCCCGCTACTCGAGAGGTGGGGGTGGTTCTGATGGGTGCTAGAAAAACTAAAGAATCGACTGATCCGCAAGAATGGAATGTGTCTTCACATGCTCTACTTATTTAGGTTTTGATTTTCTATGGGTGCTTATTTTTATCTATCATCGCTAGGTCTTTGAAAACTTTGGGTGCTACTTGGTTGATGAAATCAAACAGAAGAAATGTTAAATTTGAATTTATTTTCTATTAAAAAAAACTTAAATCCTAAACCCTAAACCTTAAACCCCAAACCCTAAACTAAAACATAAACCCTAAACCTAAAACCAAAACTTGAAACCCTAAACCCTAAACCCTAAAACCCTAAGCCCTGAACATTAAACCCTAAACCCTTAACCCAAAGCCCTAAATCCTAAACCCTAAACCCTAAACCCTAAAATCATAATCCCTAAACCTAAAACCTACAACCCTAAACCCTAAACCCTAAACCCTAAACCCCAAACCCTAAACCCTAAACCCTAAACCCTAAACCCTAAACCCTAAACTAATCATAAACCTTAAACTCTAAACTAACCCTAAACCCTAACCCAAAACCCTAAACCCTAAACCTTTAATGAAGATGTCATTAAGATTAGATCTAAAGAATGACTTAATCCTAACATTTTTTTGTAAGCTAAAGATAATGTCTTCAAGAGACTTTCCCTTGACTATTAGAGATTTGAATACCCTAAATCCTAACCCTAAATCATATTATGCTACCATATATTATAGGATTATGTAGCATCATATATTTGAGAATGTAGTGATGTGTTTTTTAAATGTTATAAAATGTTTTAAAATGTTTTAGTATATTATGGTATTGTGCCCTATAGTCTATATTAATATAAATCATAAAAATATTTGTTTAATAAATTAGATGATGAAATTTGTTGAATTTGAAGTGGAATTAGGTTGTAGTACCAAAGGTTGTGCTATGCCACTTATAGTCTAAAAAGTAAGATTTTATGTTCAAAATAAATATTATATGTTGTAGCATAGTATAACATCATATGTCATAATACATTGTTCTATGAATTTTAAATTATTTTAGTATTTTACAATCACGCAGTCGAGCCTACACTATCATTATATAAAAAAATGTTGATTCATAATTTAAAATTTAAAATGGTGGAATTTGGCCAAATTAATAATAGGTAGAGCATGGCATCATTATATATTGTTTAAATTTAAAATATGTAATTGATACGACTAAAATATATAGTTTTTTTTATTTTTTAGGCTAATATTGTGATTTTTTATCTTAAACTATCTCTTGTGATGTGATATGCAATATAATATAATATAATATGTTATAGTATATTATAATATAAGATGCCATATATGGTGTAGCATCATGCATTATAGCATGCTATTGTGTATTAGTACTTGTTGTTTAGAATATTTTATTTTGTTATAGTATGATGTAGTAGAGTTTGTACTGGTATAATTCATAAAAATACTAACTTATTGGCTAAGATGGTGGGATTTGAACAATTTTAAGGTAAGCTTTAGGGAACATCATTGGGGGTGTGCTATGGTGTTTCATTTAATCAAAAGATTGGAATTTTGCATCAAAAATAAATGTTCATTTTTCAACCAAATTTTATTAATTTTTTGCTTAAAGTGATTGATTTTAAGGTGTAATGTAAGATAATATATTATATCAAAGCATATTAAAATATAATGTGCATACCAATATAACATCACATATATATGAATATGGTGTTGTGTTACTAAATTTTATGGTACATTTTAGTATGTTTTACTTTTGTTATAATACATTGGGTCAAAACTCACATAAATGTTAATTTGAAGGTTGAGATGGAAGAATTTGGACAAATTCATGGCACACACCAAGTAACTCCAAAATTATGCTATTTTGTACCATTTCTAATAGAAAAATAACAATTTTACATCTAGAATAAATATTATTCATATTTTGAGAAATTTTATTATTTGTTCCTTTTAAGTGATTCTAATGAGGTGTAATGTTAGACAATATATTATATTATTGCAAATTATAATATAACATTATATATTATAATATAATATAGTGTGTTAATTCACACTATAATATGTTTTACTTGATATTGTAGTTAGTTTTAGCTTGCACATCAAATCATAAAATGTTGATTACAATGTTAAGATGTAATTTGAATGAATACATTATTAGGCTTTTGGTTGAAGTATTAAAGGTGCATTAGAGAAGAAATAAGATATGATGAGAATTCACATCAAGGACATGGAGGGAGATGCTAGGGGATCACACATGCATTGGACATGACATGTGAGCGGTCTATGTCAATGGCATAGAAGAAGAAAATCTGCTAGGGATAAGGTTTGAATTCGATTTGATTATATTATTTATGGAAATAAGATCTGTAGGGAATAAGAATCTATAATCCACTAGGGATTAAGATCAAATCGACTTTAATTTATTTATTTTTTATTGATGTGGAGGCATATCTGCTAGAGATATGAGCCCGAGTCCGTTGGGGATCGAGTATATGAACCTTCCACTAGGGAAGTAGATTCGAGCTTTCCGTTAGGGATTGGGATTTGAGTTTGATTTCATAGATTTGTTTGGGGATGTATCCACTGGGGATAAGAGTTTTGTTAGATTTCTTTGATTTAGACTCTACTAGGGGAGTTGGTTTAATTTAGGTCCACTAAGATGGTTAGTTTTAATAATTTATTTGCTTGACTTGTTTATATATGATTTTGGGCTCCCCTCTAGTGAAGGGTCTGATTTAACTCCACTGGGAAAATCAAAATGGGTTTAATTTAATCTGATTTAATGTATGGACCGTGTTGGCGTGTGATGGACCCACAGAGAAGGGACTATATCAGCCTTGACCTACTTTAGGTTTACAAATCCAAAGAGATAGTCTAACAGCTATGGGGTAGAGCTAGCTAACCTAAGGGGTTGCCCTTTGATGTGCAACTACTGTGCTAGGAAGAAGGCATAGCACACTTATAACTTCCAAAGTGAGGAACTACCACTTGGGTGACTGTTAGATGAACAAAAAATCGAACCTAACCTAAGGAGACTACTGAGTGAATATCGCTGGGGACTTTTGTCAACTCAAAGGTAGTCAGGATTATATTTATCTTAATTTTATATGATTTGATATGGTTTGTTTGGTTTAGTTTGATTTTATTGAGGGCATATCCGATGGGGATTTAAGCTCGATCAAATTTGATAGATTTAATTTATGGACCATGTCTATGCACGATGGACCCACAGAGAAGGGGCTATATCAAACTTGTCTTATCTCAGATTTACAAATCTAAAGGGATAGTCTATTAGTTGTGGGGTAGAGCTAGCCAACCTAAGGGGTTGCCTTTTGGTGTGCAACAGCTGTGCTAGGAAGAAGGTGTAGCAGACTTACATCTTCTAAAGTAGGGAACAACTACTGGGGTGACCTATTGGTAGCACAACAAATCAAACCCGACTTAGGCGCAACTACTGAGTGAATGTTGTTGGGGACTTATATCAACTCAAGAGTAGTCAATCTATTCCTATAGGGAGTTTTCTTGGAAACTACCTAAAGATAGATACCTTGAGAAAAGGTACCACTAGGGGTCCTCTAATCCACAAGTAAATATATATTTTGTTTTATATGTTTTGGGACCTGTTGGTATGGGGTGAGGGACCACAGAAGGGCCTATGTCAGCTTTGACCTATCTTAGATTTACTAGACCAAGAGAGAATCTGCATATCCACAGGATAGTTTCTCCAATAACTGGAGTGGTTACTAGGAAAGGGTAATTGTCTAATATGATAGTAACCCTGGTAGTATATAAATGGGGTCACAAAGGAAATGATCCAAATATAGTGCCCACAGGGGAGGTGCTACTAGGGGCATTATCCTGAGCCTTAGAAAAGAAAGCTTATAGGTGTACGATGGCCAACTCAAGGAGAAAGCATAACAGACTTACATCAACTATGAGTGGTGTATCCTAAGGTGCGAGAACCAACCAACCTAAGGTGTATCCATCAGCATGAGTGGTGTATTCGTCAGCATAGTGAGAACCAACAAATCTAAGGTGCCCATTGATGTGCAACTATCAACCTGGAAAGAAAGTGTGTAGGCTTACAACTTTTCAAGTAGAACTGATCATCGAGATAGTCTATCACCGGTAGGACATATGCTATTTGACCTAGAGTGACTACTAAGTAGGGATCCCCGAGGAAGGACTGAATCAAGACTTGAAGCAATCAGAAGGGAAGGGGTCATTAGGGGACTTATCCTAAACCTCAAATGTACTCGACCCAATCAGTGCATGAAGGCTAATCCAAGAAGAAAGCATAGCATACTCACATCCTCTTAAATGAAGCCAACATAAGGTAGCTTACCGGCCACACAATAAGGCTTACCAAACTAACAAGGCTCATCGGTGTGCAATGGCCAAGTAAGGAAGGAAAGCATAGCAGACTTACATCCTCCAAAGCAAGAAGACCATTGGGGTGACACATTAGTTGGGTAGCACGTCAGCCTAACCTAGAGCAGCTACTGAGTGAGTGCCACTAGGTGCGTTATCTCAACTTAGAGTTGCCCGAGACAAAAAAATGTGTTTTTTTTATATGTATGTCTATAGTTTGTGTTTGTGTTGTGTCAATGAAGTATAGGACATCATTCGGGTTCCTTACACCTACCCTAGACACATCGTAGTAGATTCACAAAAATGATTACTTTTAATGTGGAAGAGATGAATTCAAAATAAAATTTTCATTGATGATAATTATTTTCAAACATGATTTATAATATTTCTTTAAGTAGAGCTCGTTGATTGGAAGCATTGGGCGCTCTCCCTTATGATTAATAAGCTGATTAGATCTTCCTTTGTAAGCCTTCTCTATGGAAAAAGGCCTTCCCAAGTGGGTTCAAACTTGCCTCCCATCTTACGATAAGCAACAATCGGTCTCCTTAGAACTAAAATAAGCTCTACTATTTGAAAAGCTCTAGAATGGACCAACTTGTTATGAGCTTGAATCATTTTAGCTTTGTACAACTCGAGGTTTTGGCATGCCCACAGGCATCTCTAATCCAAAACTTTGAGCTCTTCTAACTGCAACTTGGCGTTCTGCTTTGTTGTGAGCTTGCTACCCACAGCTATCTTTAGTGATGGGAGTTGGACTTCGAATGGTAGATAGGCTTGGAATTTAATATTAGGCTCCACTTCATCCTCCAAGTTAATTTTCGCTCCCTTTTATTTTCTTTTTCATTTTCTCTTTTCCTTTCTTTTTCTTTTTTATTTCCTTTTCTTTTTCTTTTTTCTTTTTCTTTTATTTTTAAACTTTGGCCAAGTTTGCAAGAATAGACTTGTTAATTTTGAGGGAGGTAGTAAGCTGCATCGTCATATATGCCAACCTCGTGAACTCTAAATGGCTTGAGATCTACTTTAACACAGTAGATGATCCCACCTCTCACAAATACACTGATGTAGAGAGAATGGAACTATGTTATTCTCATGTATCCATGGTCTCCCAAGAAAAGTGTTGAAAGATGTATCTGAGTCTATAATATGAAACTTATCTTCAATCTTCCAAATCATCTATCTCGAAGAGCAACACTATGGTGCCTAAGGCATGTTGACCTCACTTTTGGAGTGCAGATTCAATCATCCCATCTTAGACTTAGGAGTCTTCTAGACACTAAGACTTCCCTAGTCATAAGACACTTCTAACAATTAGGTAAACACTTAACCTAAACCAAATGACATAGAAGGGTTAAGCATAGAATTAGGTTATGCCTTAGGGATTAGGATAATCCACTTACCCTACAACCCAAATCCAATCCATGTTCACCTTCTCAAACCAAACACAGTTCAATTCAAACATAAAATTGAAATCCAAATCCAAGCCCAAATTCCAAAACCAAATGATTGAAGCCCATGATCAAATGCAAACTTGAAACCCTTCCTAAGCCATATGAACTGTCCCATGGACTTAGCCAAATCTTAATCCACATCAATCCAAAATAAATTGATTTTCTCATAATCAATTTATATGTTCAATCATCTTCCTAAATATAAATCAAATCTACATTAAAATGATCAGAACTAAATCAAATTAAATCAAATTAAATGAAAACCCTTCCTAAGTCGTATGACATATCCCATGGACTTAACAAAATCTTAATCCAAATCAATTCAAACTCAACTGATTTTATCACAAAATAATCATGTTTTCAATCATATTCACAAATTTAAATAAAATATACATTTAAATCATCAAAATAAATCAAACCAAATCAAAATCCAAACCTCCACATGACCCACCTCCATGGACTTACCCAAATTCCTTCTTTCAAAAACCCAAATTCAATTGATTTTCTCATGAATCAATCATACCTTCAATCATATTTTCAAGTATAAATGAAATTTATAATCATCAAGCCAAACCAAAATCAACCCAAGTCAAAACTTAACCCTTTTGAACCCAAGCCAATTACAATTGAATTTATATATCAATCCCAAATCAATATATAAACTCAAATAATTCAAACTAAACCCAAAATCAAGCCAACTAAACCCAATTTGTCCACTTGACCCAAAGTGCCCAATTTGACCTATTTGAGCTAAGTTCTAATCCTACCCAAATTAGAATGAACCAAACCCATCAAAACCTCCCATCAAAATATAAACCAAATTGATTGCAACCAATGGCTCAAGTACATTCCAAATTGATTGTTGAGCTTGACCAAAGCCATGTTGAACCTAATTGAACACAATTGACCTACCTAGCCCAAATTGACCTAAAGTTTCAAATTGGCCTAAATTAAAATAAAATCCAAATTAATTGAAACCAAAGCCTACAATCATCTTCAATTGGTCAACTAAACCCAAACAACACCCAACCCAAGCCAATTTGACTAATTTGGTCAAATTGGTCAACTAACATTTGACCCAAATGAATTCAAATGAGCCAAAATCAAATCTAAGCCAAACTAACCAAATAGAACCAATGATATGAAATGATCATATGAACTTGACCCTTGGTTTGACGAATTTCCAATTGGTCTTAATCCAATTTGACCTAAATGAGTCAAAGCAGGCCAAACTAACCAAATCAACTCTAATTGACTTAAAATATTGGCTAACCCACTTTCTTTCTCATTTTCAAATCTAATGCCAAATGATCATTCTACTTTTGGGTCAAGGGCATCACATGAGATAAATCACCCATGTAAGTGGTCATTTCCACTCTTTGGTCACTTGGTGCTCTCCCAATGGTCCACTACCTAGGACACCTTAACCTAACCCTGGGGTTGTTGGGTCGGCCATGACCCATGGGAGGTGAAATCACCTCACCCTCTCTATTAGAGCATTTGAAACCCATAGGACACCCATGATTTCTTTTTGGTAGCCACTTCCACACCTACAACCAACCAAGCCAAGCCAACTCACCTCCTCTATGCCACCCACGACTCCCTAAGATGGTCGGACGGCCACTAGAAGCCAAACTCGATCCCACTGTCTGATCAAGATGAAGGGGGTATACACCTCCTCATTTCCACTCAAACACACAAAATCATTTCCCAGCCATAACTACCCAAGATGAGCTCTAGAGCCATTCCACAAGATCCCAACCATTCCTCGATTGAAAAAATGCCATTCCCATCCACCCCAAAATAGGACACTCCCATTTCGACTAACTTCCCATTTCTCATCAAACTCAAATTAACTTTGCAACCTTCCTAGGCCTTGTTGAAAAAATGAATCATCTCCCAAGGTTCTGAGCACGAGGTGGGACTTCATCAAAGCTCCATCATTTAGTTCATGGCCTTAGTGAACATCGAAATTGATCCAATTGTTGATCAAGGGCTTCGTCTGCACTAGACGAAGCTTCCTCAATCATTTGAGCCTCCGGTCTTGAGCTCCAGTGAGGTATGCTTCCAAAATTGATCCATAGGCAAAAAAATGGGTTGGAGCTTTTTGAAGAAAACTTGCATCTCATGTGATCTTGACCATTGGATCCCCTGTCGATGTCATGAAGGTGTGGGATCCTTTTGGAGTTGATCGAGCTTCGGTAAGCTTCGGATCAAGTGAGCAATGGTGATGGACTCCATTCTCCCTCACTCATGTGATCTTAGATCATCGCACCATTCATTATCGAATGAATGGGTCATGATTAGATCCACTAGATCGATATGATTTAATCCTATTAAGTGGGATTAATGTAGATGTTTGATCTTAGATCGATGGTGAAGAGAAAATAAATTCGTCACCACCACACATAGGCTGAGTCGGATAAGTTTTAAGTAGCCAATCTGCGATGCCACATGGAAAATGCACCATGTGGTGCCACAAGATGGCTTTAATTAGGCTTAATTAATCATTTTAATATATTTTTAATGGTTGAAACTTCTAAAAATCATAAAAAAAGCATAGAAATAAAAAAATGCAAATAAATACTCATTTTATAAATATTTTAAGAGAATTAATTAAAATGCAATTAACTAATTAGCTTAATTAATCATTTTAAAGATAATGGTTGAAATTAAAATTAGCATTTACAAATTACTCATTTTAATATTTGAGCAATTAATCAAATTTTGAATAGTAATTAGGTTTAATTTTAATATGACCTCTTGAGCAATAATCCCTTTTGTGGGTTAATTTAATGGGATGCTCATAATTTTCTTGTGATTTATTGCTCACTTAATTAGAAAAATTGACTAATTAAACCTTAACTACTCTTTTAAGTTAATTAATGATTAATTAATCCCATGAATAGTAATATATTGGTTAATTAAGTTTTTTAATCATTTATTCAGCAGTGAACTAAGGAATAGGGTTGGGACCCTTTCCCTCATTCATTCACCCTTTTTTAAAATGAAATTAATTAAGATTTAACTAATTAATTAAATCACTTAATCAAATTGAAATCATAATCACATTAAACCTTAATTAATTAAATCATGGGGTAGATCTTTAGGTGTTTAATAACCTAAAGGAGTTTAATGAAATTATGTTTAGTCACATGTGTGGGAAAACCATAAGAGTAATTAATTAAGTCTCTTAATCTAATTAACTATTAATCATGAGCCAATTGCATTAGGCCCCTTTTATTTCTAGGATCATTACAGTTTATTTTCCATGCATATCATGTTGATCATAATTATTTAGTTAATTACTTTAAGGTGACATAGGTAAGAGTAATTAATTCATTAAGGGTTCAAATTAATTAACCCATAAAATCAATTTAATTACATTTCCTTAAATTAAATCAAATCACTAATGTGGAATGGGTTTAAAACAACAAGTGATGATTTTCTTCTCCTCTTTAAATCAAATCAAATCCAAAACTTAATTAATAAAGAAGCTTTGGTTTGCTTTAAATAATCTTATTTGATTTGATTATCCTTAAAAACTAGTTTGGTTGAAAGAAACACATGCTTATATTTGATTGTTCTCTTTCCAATCACATTAAATTTTTTGTCATTTGAATTCATGCATCCATCTTTTCAAAATCAAGTAAAATAAAATGGCTTTCCTTTATGTAAGCTTGCATGTGTTGATTTAATTTAATATGCATGGCTATTATCACTATTAAATCAAATGTATTTTTCAAAAGCTTATAAATGAATAATAATATGTGTTATGATGCTAGTTATAAATACATAAGAAATGCATGTGCTTATAGCTTAAGTGAATGAATGTTGAGTTCTCTTTCCTCTATTCATGTGTTGATTTATATAAGATTGAATGGTAATGGGTATATAGTGCATCCGAGAATGCAAGGCTTTAGCTAGCCCCAAGGAGGTCATTTGATTACCTCACTTCCATGGGTTTAAAATGGCATACCCATTTATTTCATTCTTATGTTTTTCAACATTAGAATTTGGATAGAGATTTAATTCATATATATATAAATGATTAAATAAAAAAATATACAATCTTTGCATGGTTTTCTTTCCCTCATTTATGTATACATTCATGTGTGTCGAGGAAAAGAAAGTATATAGTTTAGACATCCTGGGAATACGAACCTTTAGTTAGCCCCAAGGAGGTCATTTGATTACCTCCTTGGTTTAGTAATGACACATTACTTGCCTATCTTTGTACATGTATATGTATATGTGATTAGTGAATGAAAATCACATTTTACATTAAAATTGCATGCATTCATAATTGACTAAGTGGTTGAATTAATTAGCCATATGATTTGGAGCTTACTTCCTATGTTCATGTATGAGTTTACATATGTTTGAATGCAAATGGGTATATAGTCGGACATCTGAGAATGAGATTTTAGCTAACTCAAAGAGGTCATTTGATTACCTCACTTCCCTAGTTTAACATAGGCACATGCCTATTTAATTTCATTCTTATATCTTTTTTATATAAGAATTTGGATAAAGTTTTAAATTAATATGTTTAAATAATTCAATCAAATAAAATATAAATTCTAAACATACACATACATTCATCATTTAAGTGTGTTAAAATATGTTGCATGTATAGATACACTTAGGATTAAATCATATGAATGTTACATGTGATGGAAAAGAATGATTTAATATATGTCATGTGGTAGTAATTCAATTAAATTAATCTTAAGATGCCTTTCATTTTGAATAAGATTATTTAAAGTGAACCTAAACTTAGGATTAATTAAAATCATTTAATAAAGCCATTCACTAAAGAGAACTAAATCAATTAATATACTTTAGAAAGTGACTTATGGTAGGGATGAAAGGGGAATCCTCTTTTCCTCTCTTTATAACACTTAGTTGCTAAGTGTAATCAAATGAAACAAAAGGAAACACAAATTAAAATTCTCAAATCAATTAAACTACTTCAAGTGAAATCAACCTTTCATGTTAAATTGAATCCTTCTACACTTAGAAAATTCAACACTAATGCCTGCACTTACCACACAATCCTTAACACACATTAGAATTAATCACCACTTCTAGTTAGGAGATATGATGTGATGTATGTTTTATTTTATGATATATTATTTTAGATTAAATGTTAAGGTGTATGCTTTGTAAACTAGATGATAGGCCAATATTAGCCTAATCATGTTTTCTGCATGGGATTATGCTTAATGGATGCTTAAAAATAAATGTGAATGCTCTTTTTTCAGGTTGCTTAAATCCTTAAGCATAATCAAGTTAGGGGCTTAATTACCCATGTGTAGGGTGTTAAGTCCAATTACAAATACAACTACTTGGGATTATATTTATATTTAGCTAACCTTTATTTTGCAAGTGTAGTTAAATTTACTTTTCCCTCATAAATGTAATTTTGTAATAGGAATTAGGATTAGTGCTATGGGGATTAGGATGAGTGGCAAGGCTTTGTCTGGGGTGCCTGTGATGCCTTTGAGCAAGCACCATCCAAATCAAAGAAGGAACCAAATAAGAAATGGAGATATGAAAGAAGACCCCATAGCATTTAATACAATTATAATTATTCTTTCATATTCTAGGTTGTATAAGGGTAGAGCTTACCCATCTTTTCTCTCTCTCTTTGGGTTGTGCGATGACCCAGACCTTTTATTCTTTTTATAATGTTTATATAATTGTTGATGTTATGTTTACATTGTGCATTAGGATGGCATGCTTTTCATAGTTTCTAAAATGATTGATTCTTTAATGGGTGGCTTGGATACAACTAGGCTCTTAGGATAAAAATAACTTTTCTACCCAACTAATTACTCATACCTAAATTTTAAACAACTCATAACCTCATCATAAAGCCTAAGAGATAAAAAGATAATTAAAAGATTTAGCAACCCCTTAATGGTACAGTTGTATGTTTCACATCATGCATGCATATTCTTTCTCCTTGAACATGAAGGATCTCCATTTTTGCATGATAGAATGCTTGACATGTGAGGGCATCCCTTGGAGAACACCTTCTACATGATTTGACCCATAACCTATTTCATCATACATTTAGGCATAAGAAATCCTAAAGCCTCTGCCAAAATGATGTGTCTAAACTGAAATAAAATTTGAAAATATTTTGCATCTATATACTAAGTCATATGCTCATACCACTCATGCTTTAGTCTCTTAGGAAGCGTGTCTAGGACTTTAGTCTCTTTCTAATGAAATAACTACCTTAGCTATCTTGCAATTCAAAAGACCGTACTACGTGGTTTTAAAATCGAGGAGGAGTTAGCTATGCCACTCAGTGGTTATAAGTCTAGAAGTCACACCTTCTGCGGCTTTTAGAAGATTTGTCGAGAAAAGCTATTTGGCTTCCTCTTAAAAATTTGCCTTGTTGATTAATTTCTTGAATGTTTTGATGGTAAAGTCCTTAAGCATGAAACTGACCATGGATACTTGAGTAGAATCTATGGCATGTTGTTGAGACGATTGTTTAACATTTCATGTTCATCTTTACACGAGAATGTAATCAACAAGGGGCGTGTTGAGTTTCTTCTCTACAATGAGGTCGCTACAATACTCTGAGCTCAGTCTTTTGATGAAGAGGTCTTCCAACAGCAAAGTCTTCACCGAACTATTTGGCAACCAATCAAATGCAACACTTGAAGACTACAAAAGGAGGAAGAGGAGTACAATATTGGATGTTTCAACATCCGCTTTAAAGTGTGCAATGTGTTATCATGAGCTCGCTATCAAAGATCTTAAAGGTTGGTGGCACAAAACCCTAAATAAACTAAAACTAAATAAAACCTAAACCCAAAAAAATAACCTAAAATAAATAAAATAAAACCTAAACCCTAAACTAAAGAAAAACTAAACATAAAATAAACAAAATAAATTAAACATACACCTAAACTAAAATAAATAAAACCTAAACTTAAACCCTAAATAAAATAAAATAAAATAAACTAAAAATAAACCTACATAAACTAAAATAAACCTAAAAAAATCGAAAATAAAACCTAAACCTAAAACTAAAATAAAAAATAAACATATCATAAAATAAAACCTAAACCTAAAATAAAATATAAATAAAACTAAACAAAAACAAACCTAAACCTAACAAATAAAATAAAACCTAAATTAAAATAAATTAACCAAAATAAATAAACTAAACTAAATAAAAAATAAACCTAAATAAATAAAATAAATAAATAAATAAATAAATAAACACCCACCTACTGGTTTGCTGGTTTTAAAGAAAAAAACTACCCTAAACCTAAACCTACCATACCATAACCACTCCTAAACCCTAAATCTTAAACCCTAAATCTAACCACACCTAAACCCTGACCCTACCACTAACCCAAACTCCCAAACCCTAAACATAAAACTAAACCTAAACCCTACCAACTGACCTAAAACACAGGCCTAACCCTAAACCTACCCTGAGCCTCACTGACCTACCACCACACACCCTCCCACCTACCAAAAAACCTAAAACTAAATAAAAAGATAAATAAAATAAATATAAAATAAAAAAAAATATAATAAAAAATAAAATGAAATAAAACCTAAACTAAATCTATAATCCTAAAATATAAATAATAACATATATATAAATAAACACTAAACTAAACTAAAATAAAATAAACCTATAAAACCAAATAAAATAAAACTTAAAATAAAATAAGGTGGCTATATAAAATAAAATAAATTCTAAATAAAACCTAAATAAATAAATAAAAAAATAATAAATTATAAAACCCAAACTAAACTAAATAAAAATTAATCCTATAATAAAATAAACAAAATAAAATAAACCTAAAATATTAAAATAAATCAAAATAAAATAAATTAAACCTAAACTCTAAACTAAAAAAAAATTAAAATAAACTAAAATAAACCTAAACTAAAAAATAAAACCTAAAATAAAACCTAAAATAAAATAAAACTAAACCCTAAACCCTAAACCCTAAACCCTAAAAAGCTGAAAACCTAAACTTAAACTAAATAAAACCTAAAAATAAAATAAATATGAAAACTTAAAAAAAATGAAAAAAATAAAATAAAATAAAAACATAAACTAAAACCTAAACCTAAACCAAACCTAAAAAGAAAAAAAAAAAAATAACTAAAATAAAATAAAATAAATATAATCCTAAATTAATTTAAAAATAATCTAAATAAATTAAAAACTAAACCTAAAATAAAATTATAATAAACCTAAAATAAAATAAATAAAAAACTAAATAAAAACCTAACCTTAAAAATAATCCTAAAACTAAATAAAAAATAAAAACTAAATCCTAAACTTAAAAAAAACCTAAACCTAAAATAAACCTAAACCTAAACTAAGATAAACTAAGCTAAAATAAATAAAACCTAAACCTAAACCAAAAATAAACTTAACCTAAACCTAAACCAAAACTAAATAAAATAAAATAAACTAAAATAAATAAACCTAAACTAAAAATAATACCTAAAATAAACCTAAAATAAAAACCTAAACCTAAACTTAAAATAAATATAAAACCAAACCATAAAATAACATAAAAAATAAACTAAGCAAAAAATAAACCTAAACCTAAACCAAAAAATAAAATAAATAAATAAACCAAAAATAAATAAACTAAACAAAATAAAATAAAATAAACCTAAATAAAAATAAAAAATAAATTACACTAAAATAAATAAAAAAATAAACTAAATAAACCTAAACCTACTTGTTTACTTATTTTTAAAAAAGATGAAAAAAATAAAAATAATAAAATAACAAATAAAGAAAACCCTAAACCCGGAACCTTAAACCCTAAACCTACAACCCTAAACCTTAAAAACCTAAATCCTAAACCCTAAACCCAAAACCCTGATCCCTAAAATCTACAACCCTAAACCTTAATCTCTAAACCCCAAACCCTAAACTCTAAACCCTAAACACTAAACCCTAAACCCTAAAAATCTAAAAACCTAAACCTAAATAAAATAAAACATAAAAATAAGATAAATAAAAAACTTAAACTTAAATAAAATAAAATAAAATAAAATAAAATGTAAAAGTAAAACCTAAACCTAAACCTAAATGTAAACTAAACCTAAAACCAAAGAAACTAAAATAAAATAAATAAAACTACACAAGTAAAAAAATTAAAATAAACCTAAAAATAAAAAACCTAAATATAATAAAAACTAAATGTAAAATAAAAATAAAATAAACATAAAATAAAATAAAATAAAATAAAAACTAAATAAAAACATAAACTAAAAACCAACCTAAAAATAAAAAAATAAAACCTAAACCCTAAACGAAAAATAAACCTAAGCCTAAAATAAATAATATAAACCTAAACTAAAATAAACTAAACTAAAATAAATAAAACCTAAACCTAAACATAAAATAAACTAAACCTAAAAATTAAATAAATATAATAAACTAAAAATAAACCTGACCTAAACTAAAAATAAAACCTAAAATAAACCTAAAATAAAATAAAAGCTAAACTAAAATTTGAAATATAAACTAAACTAAACCTAAAAGTTAAAAATAAAACCTAAACCTAAAATATAACTAAATAAATAAATAAAATAAATAAATAAAATAAATAAAAATAAATAAACTAAAAACCTCTTGGTTTACTTAAATTTTTGTAAAATCCTAAACCCTAAACTAAACCCTAAATCCTAAATCCTAAACCCTAAACCCTAAACCCCCTAAAAGCCTTTAACCCAAACCTAACTAACCTCCTAAACCCTAAACCTCTCTAAACCCTAAACCTAAACCCTAAACCTCCCACCATAAACATAAACCTAAACTGAAACCCTAAAACCAAAACCTAAAACTAAATGAAACTTATAAAATAAATGAACAAAAAACCTAAACCTAAATAAAAATTAAAATATAATAAAACCTAAACTAAACCTAAACCTAAAATTAAAATAAAATAAACTAAAACAAATTAAAGAAAACCTAAACTAAACTAAAAATACAATAAACCTAAAAAATAAACATAATAAAATAAAACTAAATATAAAAAAAAATAAAAATAAAACTAAAATAAAATAAAAAATAACAAATAAAACCTAAAATAAAACTAAAAAAATAAAACCTAAAATAAATAAAAATAAACATAAAAAAAAATAAAAAAAAAATCTAAACTTAAAATAAAAATAAAATAAACAAAATAAAATAAACCAAAACCTAAACTAAAATAACTAAAACCTAAACCCTAAATCCTAAACTCTAAACCTAAACATAAAGTAACTAAATAAATTTAAAAGTAAACCTAAACTTAAAAACCTAATAAATTGAAACCTAAATCTAAATGTTAAGAATGGACATAACCTTGTTGGCAGGAACATCACTGTCAACTAGGCTCAGTCTAGATCTGGTGGTGGAGGCAAAGGCGGAGGCAGCATTTATCGCAGTGGTGGTGGTGGATATGGTGGCGGTGGTCGGAGCAGCGATTGTTATGGAGGAGGAGGAGCGACAGCGGCTACAGCCGTGGTGGTGGCGGAGGGAGAGATCTAGGATATGATGGCGGATCCTGCAACTCGAGAGGCCGGGGTGGCTCATATGAATTGCTCTATGCATGCTCATTTTTTATCTATGTTGTCATTTATGTCTTAGAAAATATGGTGTGTTACTTGGTTGATGAAATCGAAAAGAATAAGTTTTGAATATGAATTTATTCTCTATTAAAAAAAACCAAAAACCCTAAACCTTAAACTAAAACTTGAACCCTAGAACTACAACCTAAACCCTAAACCCTAAAACCCTTAACCCTAAAACCTAAACCCTAAACCCTAAACCCTCAATTAACCTTAAACCCTAAACCCTAAAAGCTAAAACCCTAAACCTATATATACTAAAATACAACTAAAAAATAAAATAAATAAAAAACTTATCCAAAAAATAAAATAATAAAATAAAATAAAATAAAACCTAAACTAAACCTAAAAGAAAATAAAAAAATAAATTAAAATAAAATAAAAAAAAAATCTAAAATATAAAAATAAAAAACCTAAATAAAATAAAACTAAACCTAAAATAAAAATAAAAAATTTAAAACCAAATAAAAATCCAAACATAAAAATAAGATCTAAAAATAAAACCTAAACCCTAAACTAAAAAAAACCTAAACCTAAATAAAAATAAAATTAACCTAAACCTAAACTATAATAAATTAAACTAAAATAAAAAACCTAACTAAATAAAATAAACTAAACCTAAACCTAAACTTAAACATAATAAAATAAAATAAACTAAAATTAAATAAAACCTAAACTAAAAAAAATAAACCTAAAAAATAAACCTAAAGTAAAATCCTAAAACCTAAACCTAAAAAAAAAACCTAAACCTAAACCTAAAAATAAGAAATAATACCTAAACTAAAAAATAAAATAAAAATAAAACTAAACTAAATAAATAAACCTAAACCTAAACCTAAACCTAAATAATAAACTAAATTAAAAAGCAAAACTAAAATAAATAAACCAAAATAAATAAACTAAACTAAATAAAAATAAAAATCAAGCTAAATAAAAATAAAAAATAAAATAAACCAAATAAACTAAATAAACCTAAACCTACTAGTTTACTTATTTTTTTAAAATAACAAAATTAAAAAAAATTAAAAAAAACCCTAGCCCTAAACCCTAAACCCTAAACCAACCTAAACTAAAACCTAAACACTAAACCTAAAACTAACCTAAACCTAAACCTAAAAACCCTAAAGCCTAAAACCCAAAACCTAAACTAAAACCTAATCCCTAAACCCTAAACCTAAACCTAAACCCTAAAACTTACAACCCTAATCCCTAAACCTTAAACCACAAATCCTAAATCCAAAACCCTAAACCCCAAATCCTAAACCCTAAACCCTAAAACCTAAAAACCTAAAAGCCTAAAAACCTAAACTAAATAAAACCTAAAAATAAAATAAATAAAAGAAACCTAAATGTAAATAAAATAAAATAATAAAATAAAATAAAAACCTAAACTAAAACCTAAACCTAAACCTAAACCTAATCGAAAACCTAAACCTAAATGTAAAATTAAAATAAAATAAAATAAAACTAAAACTAAACTAAAAAATAAAATAAACCTAAAAATAAAAAACCTAAATAAAATAAAAACTAAACGTCAAATAAAAATAAAATAAACCTAAAATAAAAAAAAAATAAAAAAACTAAATAAAAACCAAAACAAAAAATAAAC
The DNA here is from genome assembly GCA_021442155.1 of Cymbidium sinense. Taxonomy (NCBI): domain Eukaryota; kingdom Viridiplantae; phylum Streptophyta; class Magnoliopsida; order Asparagales; family Orchidaceae; genus Cymbidium; species Cymbidium sinense. The sequence goes on from CM038214.1 coordinate 197,181,673, forward strand.
CTACAAATAAAACCTAAATTTAAATAAAAAATAAAACCTAAACCCTAAACTAAAAGAAACGTAAACCTAAACTAAACAAAATAAAATAAACCTAAACCCAAACTAAAAAATAAAATAAAATAAAATAAATAAAACCTAAATCTAAACCTAAAATAAACTAAACCTAAACCCTAAACTAAATAAAATAAAATAAACTAAAAAGAAACCTAAACCTAAACAAAAACATAAAACCTAAAAATAAACCTAAAATAAAACCAAAACCAAAAAACCTAAAAAAAATAAAATAAAACCTAAACTAAACCTAAAATAAAAAATAAAACCTAAACCTAAAAAAAATAAAATAAAATAAAAAACTAAAAAAATAAGCATAAACCTAAACCTAAACCTAAACCTAAAAAATAAACTAAAATAAAAACCTAAACTAAAATAAATAAACCTAAAGAAAATAAAATAAACTAAGTAAATATAAAAAATAAACCTAAGTAAAATAAAAATAAAATAAAATAAATAAAATAAACTAAATAAACCTAAACTATTATTTAATTTTTTTAAAATAAAACCCTAAACCAAAAAATCTTAAACCCTAAACCCTAAACCCTAGACCATAAAACTAACTAAACCCTAAACCCAAAACCTACAACTAAACCTAAAACCTAACCTAAACCCTAAACCTTAAAAAACCCTAAACCCGTAACCCTAAACCCATAAAACCCTAAACCCTAATGCCTAAACACTAAACCCCAATCCATAAATCATAAACCCTAACCCTAAACCCTAAACCCTAAAGGCATAAACCTTAAAACCCTAAATCGTAAACCCTAAACCTTAAACCCTAAACCATAAACCCTAACCCTAAACCCCAAACCCTAAACCTAAACCTAAAGAAACTAAATAAATTAAGAAATAAACCTAAATCCTAAACCCTAAACTAACCCTAAACCCTAAGAATGGGCATAACCTTGATGGCAGGAACATCATCGTCAACTAGGCTAAATCTAAATCTCGTACTAAAGGTGAAGGTGGTGGCACAATTATCAGTGGTGATGGGGATCTTGAGATGTTGGTGATATGAGGTGGTGGTCAAAGCGGTGGTTTTGAGGCAAGAGGAGCAGACACAACTATGGTGGTGAGGGAGAGATCGGGGATATGATGGTGATCCCACTACTGAGAGGGTGTGGTTCGATGGGAACTGAGAAATCAAAGAATGGTGGTTCTATTTATCTAGGTTTTTTGATTTGTGCTCATTTATCTATATTCCCATGTGTCTAGAAACTATGTTACTGGTTGATGAAATCAAAAGAAGTACTATTGAATTTGAATTTATTCTCTTTTTAAACTAAATTGTTGTAAACCTAAATAAGTCATAAATAAAATAAATAAATAAAAAAAGACTAAATAAAAAATAAAAAAAAAAACTAAAGAAACTAAAACCTAAAACCTTAAAACCTAAACCTAAACCTAAAACCTAAAATAATAAAATTAAACCTAAACCTAAAATTAATAAAATAAACCTAAACTAAAACCTAAACCTAAACCTAAACCTAAAATAAAATAAAAATAAATGTAAACCTAAACTAAAGTTTAACCTAAATAACCCTAAAATAAAATAAAATAAACCTAAACTAAAATAAAACTAAACTAAATAAACCTAAACTAAAAACTAAATAAACCTAAAAAAATTAAAAGCCTAAACCAAAATAAAATTAAAATAAAATAAAATAAAACCTAAACTAAAACCTAAACCTAAACCTAAACTAAAATAAAATAAAATAATAAATGTAAACCTAAACTAAAGTAAAAAAATAAAAACCTAAATAAAATAAAACTAAACCAAAATAAAATAAAATAAACCTAAAATAAAATAAACTAAAAAACTAAATAAAACCTAAACCTAAAAAATAAACCTAAGAATAAAACTTAAAATAAATTAAAATAAAACCCTAAATTAAAAAAAACCTAAACCTAAAATAAAAAAAATAAAATAAAGATAAACCTAAACTATATAAACTAAACTAAAATAATTAAAACCTAAACCTAAACCTAAAATAAACTAAACCTAAACCTAAACCCTAAATAAAATAAAATAAACTAAAGTAAACCTAAACAAAAAAAAAACTAAAAATAAAACCTAAAAATAAACCTAAAATAAAAACCTAAACCTAAACCTAAAAAAATAAAATAAAAACCAAAACCTAAACCAAAAAATAAGAAATAAAACTTAAACCTAAAAAATAAAATAAAAATAAAACTAAACTAAAAATAGACCTAAACCTAAACCTAAAAAATAAACTAAAATAAAAAACCTAAACTACAGTAAATAAACCTAAAATAAATAAATTATATTAAATAAAAAAAATAAAATAAAAAATAAATAAAATAAACTAAATGACAAGTTTACTTAATTTAAAAAAAATCAAAATTAAAAAAACTTAACCCTAAACCCTACTAAACTAAACCTAAACCTAACCATAAACCTATAACCCTAAACCCTAAACCCAAAACCTAAAACCCTAAACCCTAAACCCTAAACCTTAAACCCTAAAACCTAAAACCCTAAACCCTAAAAGCTAAAACCCTAAACCCTGAAACCATAAACCCTAAACCCTAAACCCTAAACCTCAAACCCAAAACCTAAACATTAAAAACCTATACCTAAACTAAATAAAACCTAAATAAAAAATTAAAAAATCTAAACCTAAACTTAAACCTAAACATAAAAACAAAATAAAATAAAAAAAAAACTAAAATAAAATAAAATAAGTACAAATCTAAACTAAGCTAAAAAATTAGAATAAACCTAAAAATAAAACCTAAATAAAATAAAAAGTAAACATAAAATAAAAATAAAATAAACCAAAAATAAAATAAAATAAAACTAAATAAAAACCTAAACCTAAAAAATAAACATAAAAATAAAACTTAAAAATAAATAAAATATAAAACCTAAACCTTTAACTAAAAAAAAACCTAAACCTAAAATAAACAAAACAAAATAAACCTAAACCTAAACTAAAATAAACGAAATAAAATAAATCTAAACCTAAACTAAAATAAACTAACTAAAATAAATAAAACCTAAACCTAAACCTAAAATAAACTAAACCTAAACTATAAACTAAATAAAATAAAATAAACTAAAAATGAAGCTAAACCTAAACTAAAAAAATAAAACCTAAAACCTAAACCAAAAAATAAATAAATAAAACCTAAACATAAACCTAAAAAATAAAAAATAAAACCTAAACCTAAAAATAAAATAAAATAAAACTAAAGTAAAATAAGCATAAACCTAAACCTAAAAATAAACTAAAATAAATAAACCTAAACTAAAATAAATAAACCTAAAATAAATAAACTAAATTAAAAAAAATTAAAATAAACCTAAATAAAAAATAAAAAATATAAACTAAAATAAATAAAAAATAAACTAAATAAACCTAAACCTCCAGGTTTACTTAATTGTTTTTTTAAAAAACTAAACCCTAAACCCTAAACCATAAATTCTTAACCCTAAACCTTAAACCTAAATCTAAACCCTAAACCCTAAACCCTAAACCTAAACCTAAACCCTAAAACTAAACCCTAAACTCTAAACCCTAAATCTAAACCCTAAACCTAAACCCTAAAACCTACAACCCTAAACCATAAACCCTAAACCCTAAACTAACCCTAAACCTAAACCCTAAACTAACCCTAAACCCTAAGAATGGGCAGAACCTTGATGGTAGGAACATCACCATCAACTAGGCTCAATCCAAGTCTAGCGGTCGAGGCGAAGGTAGAGGTGATGGTTATCAGCAGGTGGGGGGGATCTGAGGTGGTGTTGGATAGGTGGTGGTCGAGCAGTATGGTTATGGAGGCGAGGAGATGAGGTTACAACATGGTGGTGCCAATGATATGATGGCAGATCCCGCTACTCGAGGGGTGCTTCTAGTGGGACCTAGAGAAACTAAAGAATGGCCGATCCGATCTATTGCTTATGGAACTATGTCTTTCTCTAGGGTTTTTGATTAGCTCTATGGGTGGTCATTTTTTATCTATGTCATCACTTTTATCTTAGAAAACTTGGGGTGCTACTTGGTTGATTAAATTGAAAAGAAGAAATGTTGAATCTAAATTTATTCTCTATTAAAAAAAATCTTAAACCATAAACCCTAAACTAAAACTAAACCCTAACCTTAAAACTAAAACCCTAAACCCTAAACCCTAAACCCTAAAACTTAAACCTAAAAAACCATAAACCTTAAACACTAAACCTAAACCCTAAACCCTAAACCTTAAACCCTAAACCTTAAACCTAAACCCTAAACCTTAAATTCTAAACCCTAGAACCATAAACCCTAAACCCTAAAACCTATAACCCTAAACTCTAAACCCTAAACCTTAAACCCTAAACCCTAAACCTTGAATAAAGATGTTATTAGGAGTAGATTGAAAGAATGACCTAATCCTAACATAGTTATGGTAGCTAAAGAAAATGTCTTCAAGAGAGTTTTCCTTGACTATTAGAAATTTGAATACCCTAAACCCTAACCCTAAATCATATTATAATACCATATATTGATAAATGTAGAATCATATATTTGAGCATGTAGTAATGTGTTTTGGATGTTATAAGATGTTTTGAAATGTTTTAGTATATTATGGTATTTTTCCCTATAGTCTATATTAATATAAATCATAAAATATTGATTTAATAAATCGATGATGAAATTTGTTAAATTTGAAGTGGGAATTAGGTTGTAGAACCAAAGGTGTGCTACATTGTAGTCTAAAAAAGTAAGATTTTATGTTCAAAATAAATATTATATGTTTTATATTTTAATATCTTTTAGTATTTTACAATCATGCAAGGAGCCTACGATAGCATTATTTATAAAATGTTGATTCAGAATTTGAAATGGTTGAATTTGGCTAAATTCATAATAGGTAGAGCATGGCATCATAATATATTGTTTCAATTTAGAATATGTAAGTAATATGACTAAAATATATAGTTTTTTATTATTTAGACTAATATTATGATTTTTTTATCTTAAGCAATCCCTTATGATGAATGTATAATATAATATAATATGTTATAGTGTATTATAATATATGATGCCATAACATAGTGTAGCATCATGCATTATTATAGCATACTATTGTGTATTACTACTTGTTGTTTAGCATTTTTTAGTTTGTTATAGTATGATGTAGTAGAGTTTGTGCTGGTATAATTCATAAAAATATTGATTTATAGGCTGAGATGATGGGATTTGGCAAAATTTAAGGTAAGCTTTAGGGAACATCATTGGGGGTGTGCTATGGTGTGTCATTTAATCAAAAGAATGGAATTTTGCATCCAAAATAATTGTTCATTTTTCAACCAAATTTTATAATTTTTGCTTAAAGTGATTCATTTTAAGGTGTAATGTAAGATAAATTGAAGGTTGAGATAGAAGAATTTGGCCAAATTCATGGCACACACCAAGAAGCAACACCAAAATTATGCTATTTTGCACCATTTCTAATAAAAAAAATAACAATTTTACATCCAAAATGAACATTATTTATATTTTGAGAAAATTTTGTTATTTGTTTATTTTATGTGATTCTAATGAGGTGTAATGTTAGATAATATATTATATTATAGAAAATTATAATATAACATCATATATTATAGTATAATATAGTGTGTTAATTCACACTATAATATGTATAGCATGATATTGTATAGTTAGTTTGAGCTTAAATCACAAATCATAAAATATTGATTACAATGTTAAGATGATGTAATTTGAATGAATACATTATTAGGCTTTGGGTTGAAGTATATTAAAGGTGTGCATAAGAGAAGAAATAAGATTTGATGAGAATTCCATGTCAAGGACATGGAGGGAGATTTGCTAAGGGATCACACATGCATTGGAAATGACATGTGAGGGGTCTATGTCGAGGGCATAGAAGAAGAAAATATGATGGGGATAAGGTTTGACTTTGATTTGATTTATGGAAAGAAGTTCTGTTAGGGATAAGAATCTATAATCCACAGGATTAAGATCAATCAACTTTAATTTATTTTATTTTAATTGATGGAGGCATATCTAGAGATATGTGCTCGAGTCCCTGGGGATTGGGTATATGAACCTTCCACTAGGAAAGCAGGTTTGGGCTATCCGTTAGGGATTGAGATTTGAGTTTGATTTCCGATTTGTTTGGAGATATATCCATGGGATAAGAGTTTGGTTGGATTTCTTTGATTTAGACTCTACTAGGGAGTTGGTTTAATTTGGCTCCAGGGAAGTTGGTTTTGAATTTGATTTGTTTGCTTGACTTGTTGATATTTGATTTAGGTTCCACTAGGAGAAGAGTGTGATTTAACACTAGGGAAAATGAATGGGTTTAATTTAATCTGAGTTAATGTATGGATGTAGATGGACCCATGAGAAGCTATACTTTGACCTACAGTTTTACAAATCCAAAGGGATAGTCTATTGTGGGTAAAGCTAGCCAACCTAAGGGGTTGTTTGATGTGCAAGGGTGCTAGGAAGAAGGTACACCTACATCTTCCAAATGAGGAATAAACCAATGGGTGACCTGTTAGATGCACAAAAATCAAACCTAACCTTGGGAGACCGAGTGAATGCGCTAGGACTTATGTGAACTCAAAAGTAGTGAAGATTATCTTAATTTCATGTGATTTGATATGGTTTGTTTGGCTTAGTTTGATTTTGAATTGAGGGCATATCTGGGATGTGAGCTCAGTCAAATTTGATAGATTTAATTTATGGACCATGTTGGTGTGCGATGGACCCACTCAGAAGGGGCTATATCAAACTTGTCCTATCTCAGATTTACAAATCCAAAGGGATAGCCTACTGGTCGTGGGGTAGAGCTAGCCAACCTTAGGGGTTGCCTTTCAATGTGCAATGACTGTGCTAGAAGAAGGCATACTTACATCTTCTAAATTAGGGAACAACTGGGTGACCTATTGGTAGTACAACAAATCAAATCGACTTAGGGTGACTTGAGTGAATTCCACAAGGGACTTATATCAACTCAAGAGTAGTCTGATTCCTATAGGGAGTTTTTGACACCGCCTAAAGATAAGATACTTTCTTGGGAAAAGGTACCACTAGGGTGTCCTCCTAATCCACAAGTGAATATATATTTTGTTTATATAATTTCATGGACCTTGTGGACCACAAAAGGGCCTATGTCACCCTCTCTGATTTACGACCTAGGGAGAATCGACATCCACAGAAAATCTCCAACCATAAGAGTGGTTACTAGGAAAGGGGAACTGTCCAAACCGATAGTAACCATGGTAGTGTCTAAATGGGGTCGCAAAGCACGTGATCCAAATATAGTACCCACAAGGGAGGTGCTAGTATTTATCTGAGCCTAAAAAGAAAGCCTATAGGTGTAAGGTGGCCTCAAGGAGAAAGCTAATAGACTTAAATTTTCTATGAGTGGTGTATCTTGAGGTGTGAGAACCAACCAACCTAAGGTGTATCCATCGCATGAGTGGTGTATCCATCAGATAGTGAGAACCAAGAAACCTAAGGTGCTGTGCAATGATCAACCTCAAAATAAAGGTAGGCATACAACTTTTCAAGAAACCGATCATCGGATAGTCTATCATTAGCAGGACATATACTATCTGACCTGAGTGACTACTTAGTGGGTAGCCCCAAGGGAGGTTCCACACTTGAAGTAGTCAGAGGAAAGGAGCTAGGGACTTATCCTAAACCTCAAATATACTGACCTGGTGCACACAAAGGCTAATCCAAGAAGAAAGCATAGCAGACTCACATCCTCTTAAACAAAGCCAACATGAGGTAGCTTACCGGCCACACAGTAAGGCCTACCAAACTAACAAGGTGCTCATCGATGTGCAGTGTCCAAGTAAGGAAGGAAAGCATAACAGACTTACATCCTCCAAAGCAAGAAGACCACTAGGGTGACACACTAGCAGGGTAGCATGTCAGCTCAACCTAGGGCTTCTACTAAGTGAGTGCCACTAGGGGCGTTATATTAACTCAGAGTAGCCCAAGACAAAAGATATGTGTTTATTTTCTATGTTTGTGTAGTTTGTGGTGTCGATGAAGGATAGGATGCCGCCGTTCTTTACACCTACCCTAAACACATCATGGAAGATTCACAAACAAGAATACTTTCAACATGGAAGAGATTGAATTCAAAATGGAATTTTCATTGATGATAATTATTTTAAACATGATTTATAATATTTTTAAGTAGATCCCATTGATTAGAAGCATTGGGCACTCCTTATGATTAATAAGCTAATAAGGTCCTCCTTGGTCCTTCTCTATGGAAAAAGGGCCTTCCCAAGTGGGTTCAAACTTGCCTCCCATCTTACATCTCATAATAATCGGTCTTCTTAGAACTAAAACAAGCTCTCCTACTTGAAAAGGTCTAAGACAAACTAACTTGTTGTGAGCTTGAATCATTTTAGCTTTGTACAACTCAAGGTTTTGGAATGCCTGCAAGCATCTCTCCTCCAAACCTTCAAGCTCTTCTAATCGCAACTTAGCATTCTGCTCTAATGTGATCTTGCTACCCATAGCTATCCTTAGTGATGGAGTTGGACTTTTAATGGTATAACGACTTCGGGCCAATACACTAAGGAGAAAGGAGTAGAATGAGTTGGAGTTCTATATGTAGTTGGCCCACAAGCTTCAACTAACTATTCATGCCACTATCACTGTTGTGTCCAGTGTCTTCTTTAGTATTTGGATGGTATTTTTTTGAAGACTTACTAAGCTATTTTCCCTCTAGTTGATGGTAGAATATCTCCAATCTATGTGTCTCCAAGCAAAGTTATTATCTCGGTGTTTGAATACATTACCATTATCAGATATAATTCATCGAGGCACTCTAACCTATATATGATATGGTTCCTAAAAAATTGGAGCACATGCTGTGACCTCTCTAAGCAGAATCGCCATTGCCTAGTTGGAAAAGTGGTTAGTAGTAGCTAAGATGAACCGATGACCCTTGAAGAGGATCAATCAACCCACTATATCGTACCCCAACATTGAATGGACATGAGGGCAATGTAGGATGTAGAATATTGGGTGGTTGGTGTAGGACCACACCGTGTACTTGACATTGGTGGCCTTACCTAGCCATATCCATCTAATATTTGATCATCGAAGGTTAGTAGTATCCTAGTCTCTTGATCTTGGCTTTCATCTTCAGACCAGATTAGTTGGCTCCACATCATCCTGAGTGTACTTCGGTCATGATCTTATGGGCTTCATGATTGTCTAAACAATGTAACCACATATGATCGAAAGACCGTCGATACAAGACACCATCCACAAGAGTGTAGGAAAGTGCTCACTTGAGGTAGTTTGCCTTTATTTGGGTAATCCAGGAATGGTTGCCTCCAATCTAACTCCTCATCCTTTTTGGCAATGGAAACCTCCCCTTCAAGAGAGTACTTTTTGATGAGTTCAATATCAATAAGGGATAAGACTTGTCTATTTTGGACCTTTATTGATAAGGACTCATCCTCCAGACATGCCAATTCCTTCACAAGTTTGGCTAAAGTATACACTATGACATTCTCTCCTCGAGGAATCTTATAAATTGTAACCTCTGGGATTTGGGCCAACAACTCCATGGTGTACTTGTGGTAGTGATGGAGCTTGGGCTTTATAACCTTATAGGACCTAGCATTTGGTTGATAATTAGCTGAGAATCCCCAAAGATGTTGATGTTCTAGATGCTTAGAGTAATGGATAACTCCAGACCTGTAATTAGAGCCTCATATTCAGCTTCATTGTTGGTGCAAGGATTGGACAAATGATATGACAATCTCATCACATCGCGTCCAGAGTTAAGAGAACTATTCCTACCCTTACCTTTCCTGGAATAGTAGATTATGGTTTTTCTCCTCTTTGAGAGGAAGCCTCACCATCAAAGTACATCTCCCAGTGAATGCTAGTATCCCTAAGTTCATGATTTGTTCATCGGGAGATCATCACTGAAGAGTCGCAAGTGATGGGTGTGCAAAGAAATCCACTAGTTTGTCCTTTCACCATACGGAGGGGTGCAAGGTAATGTCAAAGTGAGAGGATCAAGGACCATCGTACATTAGGATAGTACCATGTCATGAGTTACTAGTGGATTGACAGAGATTAAGTTCACTTTATGAGGAAGCATGTAGTGATGTAACTTTGGGATGCAAAGAAAAGGAAATACATCTCAATGGTTGGATAATTAGAGGGATTAGGCGATGGTGAGGTAGAGTGCATTTTCCTTCCCTTCATCATCGTTGGGCCAACAAAACCAAGGGAGTCATCTAACACGTAGTGTAAAGAATGAGCGGCTTGCAGATGGGGCTTAGAATCGTGACATCATCGTATGCTTGATGTCTTCATGCTCACACTCCATCCCACTTGAACTTGGTGGCCTTTTTGACAAGTGCTGAGAATGGCTGACATCTTCCCGATAGGTTGGATATAAATCATCTTAGATACATAAACCACCCTTGAAATGATCTGAGTTGAGTTAAAATTTTAGGGGGTGGAATTTCTAATATGGCCTTGATCTTCTCCAGATCGATTTTGATTCCCTGGTGTCAGACAATAAACCCCAGCAATCTCTCTGAAACCACTCCTAATGCACACTTCAGGGGGTTCATTTTGAGGTTAAATTGTCTTAACTATTCAAAACTACTCAAGTCAAAGAGATGGTCTTCCTTCTATACTTTTACAATGAGATCATCGACATAGCACTCGACTTGATGATGAATGAGTTCATCAAGATTTGAGTTTAAAATAAAAAAACCTAAACTTAAACCTAAACCTAAACTAAAAAAAATAAAATAAAATAAAATAATAAAATAAACTAAAATAAAATAAATAAAACCAAAAACTAAACTAAAAGTAAAATAAACCTAAGAATAAAAACTTAAATAAAATAAAAATTAAACGTAAATAAAAAAATAAAATAAACCTAAATAAACTAAAATAAAACCAAATAAAACTTAAACTTAAAAAAAAACCTAAAATAAAATATAAAAATAAATAAAAATTATACCTAAACCCTAAACTAAAAAAACCTAAACCTAAAATAAAATAAAATAAATAAAAAATAAAATAAACCTAAACCTAAACTAAAATAAACTAAACTAAAATAAATAAAACCTAAACCTAAACGTAAACTAAATAATATAAAATAAACTAAAAAAACTTAAACCTAAACTAAAAAATAAAACCTAAAAATAAACCTAAAATAAAAACCTAAAACCTAAACCTAAAAATATAAAATAAAACCTAAACCTAAACCTAAAAATAAAAAATAAAAGCAAAACCTAAAATATAAAATAAAAAGAAAACTCTACTAAAAATAAACCTAAACCTAAACCTAAACCTAAAAAATTAACTAAAATGAAAAACCAAAACTAAAATAAATAATCAAAACTAAATAAAATAAAAAATAAATAAATTAAAAATAAAATAAACTAAATAAAACTAAACATACCACTATTTGGTTAAAACATAAACCTAAATAAATCTAAACCTAAACCTAAACCCTAAACCTAAACCTAAAACCTAAACCTGACTCAACCTAAACCCTAAAACCCTAAACCCTAAACTAAATAAACCTAAACTACTGATTTAAAAAAAACCTAAACCTAAATCCTAAACCTAAACTAAACCTAAAACCTAAACTAAACTAAACCTAAACCTAAACCTAAACTAAACTTAAACCTTAAAACCTAAACCTAAAAAAACTAAAACTAAACCTAAACCCTAAACCATACACCCTGAACACTAAACCCTAAACACTAAACCCTAACCCTAAATCGTAAACATTAAACCCAAACCCTAAACCCTAAACCCTAAACCCCAAACCTTAAACTAATCCTAAAGTAACTAAATAAATTAAAAAAGTAAACCTAATAAACCTAAACCTAAACCTAAACCCTAAGAATGGGCGAACTTTGATGAGGGAACATCAACGTCAACCAGCTCTCTAGCTCTAAATGGAGGTGAGGTGGAGGCAGCAGTTAACGTAGTGGTGGTGGGGATTCTAGAGGTGGTTATGGATATGGAGGTGCTGGTCGAAGCAATGGTGGTTATAGAGGCAGGAAACGATGGAGGTTACAACCGTGGTGGTGGCAGAGGGAGATATCAGGGATATGATGTTGGATCCCGCTACTCAAGAGGCCAAAGTGGTTATGATGGGAACTAGAGAAATTGAAGAACGACCGATCGGATCTGTTGCTTATGAAATTGTGTGTTTAGAGTAGAGATGGTTCTAGTAATCTAGGGTTTTCAATTTGTCTATGTGTGCTCATTTTTATCTATGTCGTCATTGGTGTCTTAGAAAACTTGGTGTGTTACTTGGTTAATGAAATCGAAAAGAATAAATGCTGAATATGAATTTGTTCTTTGTTAAAAAAACTAAAAACCTGAACCTAGACATAAAACCTAAACCTTAAACCCTAAAAACACTAAACCCTAAACCCTAAACCCTAAAACCTTAAACCCTAAAACCTAAACCCTAAACCCTAAACCCTAAACCCAAAACCCCAAACCATAAATGGTAAACCCTAAACCCTAAAAAGCTAAAAACCTAAACCTAAACTATATAAAACCCAAAACCTAAACCAAATAAAATAAAACCTAAATAAACCAAAAACTTAAAAAAATAAAAAAAATAAAAAATAAAACTAAACTAAAAAAATAAAATAAGGAAAACCTAAACTAAAAAATAAAAAATAAAACCTAAATAAAATAAAATAAAACTAAATAAAACCAAACCTAAAATAAACCTAAAAAAAAATAAAATAAAAAAATAAATAAAAAATAAATCCTAAATCCTAAACTAAAAGAAAAACCTAAACTTAAAATAAAACTAAACTAAACTAAACTAAACTAATTAAACCTAAACCCTAAATAAAATAAAATAAACTAAAAATAAACCTAAACCTAAACAAAAAAATAATACCTAAAAATAAACCTAAAATAAAACCTAAAACCTAAACCTAAAAAAATAAAATAAAAACCTAAACCTAAACCTACAAATAAAAAATAAAAACCAAAAAAAGAAAACCTAAAATAAAAACCTAAAAACTAAACCCTAAACCCTAAACCTTAAAAAGCTAAAAACCTAAAACTAAGCTAAATAAAACCTAAAAAAAATTAAAAAAAAAATTAAATGAACAAATAAAATAAAATAAAAACATAAATTAAAACCTAAACCTAAAATGAAACTAAATTAAAATAATTAAAACCTAAACTAAACTAAAAAAATAAAACCTAAATAAAATAAAACTAAACCTAAGATAAAATAAAGTAAACCTAAAATAAAATAAAATAAAACTAAATAAAACCTAAACCTAAAAATAAACAAACCTAAACTAAAAAGACCTAAATAAAAAATAAAATAAACCTAAACTAAACTAAGATAAAATAAACTAAAATAAATAAAACCTAAACCTAAAATAAACTAAACCTAAACCTAAACTAAATAAAATAAAATAAACTAAAAATAAACCTAAACCTAAACTAAAAAAGAATACCTAAAAATAAACCTAAAATAAAAACCTAAACCTAAACCTAATAAATAAAATAAAAACCTAAACCTAAACCTAAAAATAAAAAATAAAACCTAGACCTAAAAAATAAGATAAAAATAAAACTAAACTAAAAAATAAACCTAAACCTAAACCTAAACCTAAACTAAAATAAAAAACTAAAATAAATAAACCTAAAATAAATAAACTAAACTAAGTAAAATTAAAAATAAACCTAAATAAAAATAAAAATAAAATAAACTAAAATAAAAAAAATAAACTAAATAAACCTTAACCTATCAGTTTATTTAATTTAAAAAGAATAAATAAATAAAAATAAATAAAAAAACCCTAAACCCTAAACCTACAACCCTAAACTCTAAACCCTAAACCCAGAACACTCCTCCCCGAAGTGCTATCTTATTCTCTGCAATTTTGAATCCTCTTGGTGGCACGCCCATTGGGATTTTGTTGGCTTTGATCGACCGATTTCAAAGGCTTGAACAACATCGACTATTTGTTATGTTTTATCATTGACCATGGCTATGGTGAGTTTGATTCATTGGGCTCCACCTCAAGATATGGATGTTTCTAGGCATCCGACATTTTGGGATTGGCTAATGCATCTTCTACTAAATCTTTAAGGAAGCGCCGTAAGATTTCTCCCTCTATTGATTTAATCTAATTTTGACATCTTTTAGAGGTTTCCACCATAATGTGTTCTGATGTGGATGTTGAAAAGTTGACAAAACCCTTTGAATTTTCTCTTATTGGTAAATTTAAATTGTTTTACGTCTGAATTTGGATAAGATTCACTTTTTTCCATAATCTCAAGCTTACAGTGCCTTCTCGATTGGTCTTATTGAGACCATCGGCAAATCTTGATTAAACTTTCTAATGATCTGGATTATTCAAGTGTTTGATCGTGTCATTCTTATTTCATCTTTAATTCTCAAAAGTGTTTGCTGAAGTGGTCACCCCTTTTTGACATTAAGGAGGAATCTCGTATTATCACTGTGTGGTTATCTCTTCCTAATATGTTTAGTCATTTTGTTACCTATCATGTGCTTTTTGCTAGGCTTTATTTTGTGGCATTTGCAACTCGACCAAGTGATCACGAGCAATCTCACCCTTCTATGGCTGATCATCGTGGAATTAGACATAACAAAAAAATACCCTAAGGAAGTTTGGATTGGCTCTAAAATTATAGGTATTTGCAAAAGGTTGAATTGGAGAACCTTTCAATTTTTTGTTCCCACTATAAACACAGTCATGATAATTCAAAAATGTTTTATTCTCCATCCCCACTTAAAAAAATGAATTCCTCCTAAGGAAAATGTTGTCTCACCCATAAGTCGATTCTACTTATGTTAAAGGCCTTAGATCCCAAAGGATGGTATGAAGTCTATTATTGAGGTTGATTCCTTGGATATCGGGTTAATCTTGTTGAGCATGTTTTGGCTTCTAATGTTGGTAGGATTCACCGATATTCAAAATGGGAAGGATGTTTTACCTCTTATTCCTTCTTTGAATTTGAATATTTCTAATGTAAAGAATAATAAATTCTAAGTTATTAGAAAATGATTCTATTTCCCCGATTCTATTCTGCATCTATGATGGCTTTGATTGATGAAAATAAAGCTTTTAATGAGGATTAAAATGATGTTGAGCATGGAAAACATTTATGATCCAAATTTTACTACTTGTGCTTTAAATGGCTCTAAATCATCACCATCTCTCATTTCTAATCTTGATATTCATGTTAATCCTACTTTTCAACTAAATATGGATTTGGAAGAAGGTAAACTCCTCCAAACACTTGGAGATTTCTCCCAAATCTATGACCAATGTTACTAAATCTTACTGATGATGACTCTAGGGAAAAGAAAATGGCTTCCAAACTTATCATGCTAAAAAGAAAAAAATGTTAAAAATTTCCCTCCCAAATTGTCCAAAACACTAGATCGCCATGACCTCTCACTCTTCTCTTAATTAACCTTTGCTTAACCCCTTTTTTTATTTTCCTTATGGTTAATTTTCTTGTTTGGAATGTTAGAGGGATCCTTTCTATTCATAATCATAATAGAAATCTTTTTGCATTCATAATATTTCTCTTATTATTGTTCTAGAGCCTCTTAGCTAATAAAATTAACCATGTTGCTAGAATGATTTATTTCAATAAATTTTTCTAATGTTAGTAATAAGATTTGGTGTTTTGGAATAATTTTGTTGAGGTCTCTATTCTTGATGACTTTCATCAAGTTGTCAATGCTCAAATCTCTTATGGTGATTATTATGTTTTGGGCTCTTTTGTTTATGCATCTTGTTATTGATCTGGTAGAAATCTTCTTTGGGATAATTTAAGGAATTTTGCTACCTCTATCAATAAACCTTGGTTTGTTGGTGGTGATTTCAACACCATTTTAATCTCTTCTGAATGAAGTGGTGGTTGCTCTCTTAATATTCATTCCATGGAAGATTTATCCAATATGATCCTTGATTGTAATTTGATTGATATTGGCTTTAAGAGAACTAATTATACTTGGCAAAACTCTAGAATTTGGCAAAGGTTGGACTGGATTCTTTTTAATACTCATTGGATTACTCAATGGCCTTTTACTTTTGTTGACCAATTAAGCAGAACCTTGTCAGATCATGCACCACTTCTGGTTTCTATTAAAGAAAATTCTACTAGACTAAAAAACCCCACTCCTTTTAGATTTCAAAACATGTGGATTCAACATATTGATTTTTTTAATGTTGTGGCTAATAATTGGAAAGCTCCTTTACATCATGATAATTTGATTATGGGGATGAATACACTTTGGTTTAAACTTAAAAGACCTAAACAAAATTTGGGCTGGTGGAATAAGCATTATTTTAAAAACCTTTTTTTTTTCTAATATTAAAGATATGAAAAAATTGGTTTGGGATCTTGAAGTCTCATATGTCGATCCTTCTAAGATTACGTGACTTGACCAAGTGAAAGATAAACTTGTTAACTTCCAAAATATGGAAGTGACCTATTGGTGCCAAAAGTCGCTAGTAAATATATATTGATGGTGACAGGAATACTAGGTATTTCCATGCTTTGGTTAATAAAAAGATAACAGTAAATAATATTCAAAACATTAACAATGATAATGGAGATTAGATTATGGAGATAATGATATTAAGGAATCACTTATTAAATACTTTAGAAATATGCTTAACAAGAATCTTATAAAACTATTTATCAATCATAGTGGATTCCTTCTATTATTACTAATGATGATAATGATTTGCTTACCATTATGCATAATGAAGATGAAATTTTCAAAGTTCTAAATAGCATGAACATAGATTTTGTTGCTGGTCGAGGGTTTCACTCAATTTTTCAAAATGTTGGTTTATCATTAAAATGATTTGATTGAGGGTGATTGATTTTGTTTTGAAGGTAATCCTTTTCTTAGATATTTTCTAGTACTTCTATTATTCTCATACTTAAGAAAGATAATACTATTGGAGTGATTTTAGACCCTATTAGTCTTTGCACCTTCTTCAATAAGATTTGCAAAGTTCGTACCAACAGACTTAGTCCTTTACTTAATAGAATTATCTCTCTCAACCAAACTGTTTTTGTTAGACGTAGATATATTTTTGATAATATTTTACTTGCCTAAGAATTAATTCATGATCTTGATGCCAAGACTAGATATGGCAACATCCTTTTCAAATTAGATATTACCAAAGCCTTTGATAACATCCCTTAGGATTTCCTTTTCCATATTCTAATTTATTTGGTTTTGATAAATTTATTTTCTTATAGAAAATTGTATTAATAATGCCTATTTTGATTTTAATGGGGAAGCCTTGGGTTTTCCCTCTTCCCATGGCTTATGATAAGGGGATCCTTTATCTCTGCTTTATTTATTATTTGTTGAGTACTTATCTAGGAGCATCAATGATTTATTCTTAAACAATCATAATATGTACTACAAAACACTTGATGGTCTTCCTTTTCCCATTTAAGTTTTGCATATGATTTCACTATTTTTTTTGCAATACTTCTACTTATCACATCAAGCATCTCAAGTCTTTTTTAAATAAATTTGATAGAGAAAGTGGCCTTTCTATCAATGATAACAAAAAATATTTTATCACTTCCTCTAGTATCTCCAATAATAAAATCAATCAAATCCTACATATCACTAATTTTAAACATCAACACTTACCACTTAAGTACTTGGATGCTCCGCTCTTTAAAGGCCCAAAATATTCCCATCTCTTTGATGAGTTAATTCAAAAATTTCAAATAAAATTTTTGTTTGGGAATTCCATTTACTTTCCTTTGGTGGTAGACTCGCTATTCTTAAAAGCACTCTTAACTCAATGCCTCTTTATTTGATTCAAACTATTATCCCCACTAATGCTACACTTATCAGAATTGATCATTTGCTTAACAAATTTTTTTGGGCTCCAATAATTCCACCAAAAGAATGCATTGGACATCTTGGCATAAATGTTGTGGTCCTTTGGGAGAAGGTGCTCTTGGTTGCAAGCCTATTCATGAAGCTATCATTACCTTCTCTCATAAGCTCTGGTGGAATTTTAGAAAGAATGATAGACTTTGGGCTACTTTTATGATGGAAAATTATTGCCAAGGTAAACACCCCCTTAACTGTGCTTATAAAGTTGGTGACTCCGGTTTGGAAAAGGCTTTGTTCCATTAAATGGGTTGTCAAATCATTAATATCTTGTGGTATTCAGTCGGGTTCTTCCTTCTTTTGTCAAGACAATTAGATTAGCAATGGCACCATTGACACTCTTTTATCTATCCACTCTACAGCTACTATCAAAGTTAATTCTTTTTGGCTAAATAACAATTGGAATGAAAGTAAACTTGATAATTATATCCCTATATCTATTTTTGACAACTTTAGAAATATCCCCATTCCTCTAAGAAACCTAACCAAATTCTTTTTAAGCTTTCTTGTAATGGTGACTTTGTTCTTAAAGAGGTTTGGAATTTTATTAGAGATAAATAAAACCCAACTAATCTTTTTATTAAACTTTGGAACAATATCATTCCCATTTCCTATTCAATTTTAGCTTGGAGGATTTTGAATAACTTTATTCCTATGGACTCTTTGCTTTGGACTAAAGGGTTTTACTTACCTTCAAAGTGCTATTGTTGCTTTCATTGAAAATGTAAATCATGTTTTTGTCAATGGTGCTATTGTTTCTAAATTATGGTTTCATCAACTTCTGAAGTCGCTTCAAAAAATACAGTGAAAGGTCATATCAAAGTTTTAATTGCTATTACCCTTATCTGGTTCATCTGGATGGATAGAAATGATGCTAAATATTGTGGTACTCCTATGAACCATAAAAGGGTCCTGGATAGAACTAAAGAAAAAATTCATGCTCTATTTAATGCCAATCTTATTAGTAATATTCATTTTAGTGGTTATAAATTTGTGGTTAAAAAAATTAGGTATCATTATGCTTTAGTTTGACTCTTATAAAAGTTCTAGGATTATTCATTGGTTCAATCCTAAAGACAATTTGATTAAAGTGAACACTGATGGTTCTATTGCTTCTAATAAATATGGTTGTGGTGGTATCCTTAGGGATTCTAAAGCTACTGTCATTTGTGCTTTTGCCTATCCTCTAAAAGCCTGTTCTATTATTTTTGCTAAGCTTATGGTTGTTAATAAAGCTATTGAAATTTGTTTGAATAGAGGTTTCCTCAACATCTGGATTGAAGTTGATGCTCTCTTGCTTCTTGACATGCTTAATTCCAATAGAATTGGAATGTTGAATTATTTTATCTTCTTAATCATACTAAAAATATTCTTTCTCAAGTTTGTTTTAAAATTTCCCACATCTTTCATGAAGGTAATGCTTATGCTGATTACTTGGCTAACTTTGGTGCCAACTTAACTGAAGTTCACTTTATTTGACAACCAATTTTGTCTAAACTATTAGGTTTGGTTAACTGATAATGTTGGATTGCCTTATCTTAGATTATAAATTCTTTTTTTTGATGGTCATTTTCTTTTTCCCTTGTTAAGCCCTCTCTTGGGTTATGGTTATCAACTTATTTTCTCTTTGGCCTGAGCTAGGTTATGTTTTTGATCTCTTACTTTTGGATTGGCCTGGTTTTTGCTACCTGGTGGTTATTGTAAGTGTGTCCTATGTTGTTTTGGTTTTTTTAGCTTGGTGGCTTTTATCTATCTAGCTGGGTGTTTACCATAATTTTCCCTCGACTATTTTTTATATCCTTCTTTGGTTTGTGGCTGTGGCTACTATAGCTTTTTCTTTCTGTGTGGGTTTTTTTTTTTGCTTGCTAACTTACCCGAGTTGGTTTAAATTACCGTGGTGGTTGACTATGTGGCTTTGGCATGTTGGCTAGTTGGTTGGTTGGATGGTTATTTTGGCTATTTTTTTTTCATTTTCTATTGATGACTAATCTGGGGGTTGTTGGTGGTTTATCTCGCTTGATTTTGCATGGTGGAGGTTGGTTGGCTATTATTTTCTATTTTCTTGACTAGGGCTTCATGGTTGGTTTTGTTGATTTTTATTCTATTTCTTTTGGTTATTGTATTGACCTCCTCCTATATTGGCCTTCCTCTTAGCTGTAGGGGCTTTGTGTTTGGGTATTATTCTGATTGGTCGGTTGAAGGCTATTTTTGTTAGTTGCCTCTGGTCGGGTGGTCCATTATTGTTGCTATTCGGTTGTAGAGTCATATTGGGCTTTGTACCTTTTTTTCTTTGATATTCTACTTACCTAGATCGATTTTCTTTGCCTTGGTTGGGTTTGGTGGGCTATCCGCTTCTACCCATTCCCTGCTATCTTGGGTGATTTTTTTGGTGACTTGGCCTTTAAACTGACTTGTTTTCTATTGTGGTGGTGGCTAGAGGTTATGTTGGTCGGTTTGGTTGGTTGTATATTGGTGGGGTGGCTATTTTGGCCAATTTTTCCCTCTTTGGTGATTATAGAACCTCGGTGTTCTTTCTGACCTATATTTTGGTTTCCTTTTGCTTTATTTTTTCTCTCTTGGCTACAACTGACCCCCTTTTTCTTGTTTGGGTGGCAGCCTTGCTGTCCACCCCTTTTGTAGTTAGGCTAGTTGTTTTTACTACCTCTTTTTTCTACTTTATTGGTGGAGGATATGAGCACTTGTGTTTTTCTTTTTTGCTCTTGTTTGTCTCTGGTTTGTGTTGTTACCCCTATCATGATGCTTGCTCCTTTTGATTTTGTTATTCTTTTTTGGTGGTGGCTTTGGTGGTGCTCCTACTATATTGCTGCTATCCCAGATGGTTGGTTGATTATCTCCTATTATTGGTTGTTCTAATGGCTTGGTGGTTTTTTTATGTTTGCTATTTGAGGATTTTGTAGCCTTACTGGATGACGACTTTGAATGATGGACTACACGAGGTATGCTAGCTGATGGCCTTGATATTTCCCACTTTTCTTCTTTTGGTAGTGCTATATGTAATTGTAACCCTTCTCTTGAAGTTTGATGCTTACATATAGTGTTGCTCCTCGAGATGATTGTAATCGAGCCTTTTCTTTACTTTACTTTTGTTTGCTCTTACTTTTATGCTTCTTAATTGTACTCATCCTTTCAAAAGTATGTGTGATTTCTTTTCTAGGTTGGGAGAGTCTTGTAGGTGGATCTTCGGTATCACATGGACTAAAATGAAGTTTCACTCACATGGATTTTCTATTGTTGATTTTTTGGTTTTTCTTTTTCTTTATATCCTTCATTATTGTAATAGTTAGGGGTTTATCTCTTTAGGATTTATTGTACCTCTCTGAGCATTAGCATAGAGATTTACCCCCTCTAAAGACTTTGCACTTTTTCTTTGTGGCAATAAAATTTTCCTAATTTCCCTAAAAAAAAAACCCTAAACCCTAAAACCCTAAACCCTAAAACCCTATAACCCTAAACCCTAAACCCTAAACCCTAAACCTTAAACAATAAAACCCTAAACCCTAAACCCTAAACCCTTAACCCTAATCCCTAAAATCTACAACCCTAAACCCTAAACCCTAAACCTCAAAAACCTAAACCTAAATTAAGTAAAACCTAAAAATAAAATAAATAAAAAACCTAAACCTAAATAAAATAAACAAAATAAAATAAAATAAAAACCTAAACAAAAATCTAAACCTAAACCTAAACCTAAACCTAAAATAAAATAAAATAAAATAAAATAAAATAAAAATAAAATAAACTTAATGTAAATAAAATAAAATAAACCTAAGAATAAAAAACTTAAATAAAATAAAACTAAAAGTAAAATAAAAGTAAAATAAACTTAAAATAAACCTAAAATAAAATAAAATAAAAACTAAATAAAAACTAAACCTATAAAATAAACATAAAAATAAAACATAAAAATAAATAAAAAAATAAAACCAAATCCTTAAACTAAAAAAAAGAAACCTAAACCTATAATAAACAAAATAAAATAAACCTAAACCTAAACTAAAATAAACTAAACTAAAATAAATAAAACTTAAACCTAAAATAAACTAAACCTAAACCCTAAACTAGATGAAATAAAATAAACTAAAAATAAACCTAAACCTAAACTAAAAAATAAACCTAAAATAAACCAAAGAAAAACCTAAACCTAAACCTAAAAAAATAAAATAAAACCTAAACCTAAACCTAAAAATAAAAAAATAAAACCTAAACCTAAAAAATAAAATTAAAATAAAACTAAACTAAAAAAATAAACATAAACCTAAACCTAAACCTAAAAAAGTAAACTAAAATAAAAAACCTAAACTAAAATGAATAAACCTAAAATAAATAAAATAAACTAAATAAAATTAAAAATAAAATAAACTAAAATAAATAAAAAAATAAACTAAATAAACAAAAATATAAACCTATCGCTTACCTATTAAAAAAATAAAATCTTAAACCTAAACCCTAAGCTACATCCTAAACCCTAAACCTAAACCCTAAACCTAAAACTAACTCTAACACTAAACCTACAACACTAAACCCAAAACTAAAACCATAAACTCTAAACCCTGTTAACCCTAAACCTAAACTCCTAACCTAACCCTAACCTAAATCCTAAACTAACCCTAAAACCTAAAACACTAAACCATAAACTAACCTTAAACCATAAACCTAAACCCTAAAACCTAAACACTAATGCCTAAACTTAAACCCTAAACCAAACCTTAAACAAACCCTAAACCTGTTAACTAAACTATAAACCCTAAACCCTAAAACTCTCAACCCTAAAGCATAAACACTAAACGCTAAACCCTAAACCCTAAACCCTAACCCTAAATACTAAAACCTAAAACTCTAAACCCTAAAACCTTAAACCCTAAATCCTAAATCCTAAACCCTAACAACCGAAAAACCTAAGCCTAAAGTAAATTATACCTAAAAATAAAATAAATACAAAAACCTAAACCTAAATAAAATAAAAAAATGAAATAAAATAAAAACCTAAACTAAAAGCCAAAAATAAAATAAACTAAAATAAAATAAATGAAAATGTGAACTAAACTAAAAAGATAAAGTAAACCTAAGAATAAACAACCTAAATAAATAAAACTAAAGGTAAAATAAAATAAAATAAATCTAAAATAAAATAAAATAAAAATAAAATAAAAAAACCTAAACCTAAAAAATATACCTAAAAATAAAACCTAAAAATAAATAAAAAATAAAACTCAAACCCTAAACTAAAATAAAATAAACCCTAAACTAAACTAAATCTAAACTAAAATAAATAACCTAAGAATAAAAAAACCTAAAATAAAACCTAACCCTAAAGCTTAAACCATACACCTAAAAGAAACCTAAACCTAAACTAAAAAAAACTAAAAAATAAAATAAATAAAAACTAAACCAAAATAAAATGAATAAAATAAAATAAAATAAAAAACATAAACTAATACCTAAACATAAACCTCAACCTAAAAATAAATTAAAATAAAAATAAAACTAAACTAAAATAAAATAAATAAAACCTAAACTAAACTAAAAATAAACCTAAAAAAGAAACTAATGTAAATTAAAATAAAATAAAGCTACAATAAAATAAAATAAAACTAGATAAAACCTAAACCTAAAAAATAAACCTAAAAATAAATAAAAAAATAAAACCTAAACCCTAAACTAAAAAAAAAACTAAACCTAAAATAAACAAAATAAAATAAACCTAAACCTAAACTAAAATAAATAAACCTAAACCTAAACCTAAAATAAACTAATAAACCCTAAATAAAAAAAATAAAATAAACTAAAATAAACCTAAACCTAAACTAAAAAAATAAAATCTAAAATAAACCTAAAATAAAACTAAAACCTAAACCTAAAAAAAAAATAATAATAACCTAAACATAAACCTAAAAATAAAAAATAAACCAAAACCTAAAAAAATAAAAAAAACAAAAAATAAAACTAAACTAAAAAAAAATAAACTAAATAAACCAAAATAAAAAAAAAATAAATAAATAAACTTAAAAATAAAAAAACCCTAAACTAAATTAAAACAAAAAATAAAAAATAAATAAAATAAAAAAATAAACCTAAATAAACCTAAACCCTGCAGAACCTTAAAAAAATACCTAAACCCTAAATCCCAGCCATAAAACCCAAATCTTATAGAGGTGGTGGTGAGCAGGGTGGTTTTGGAGGGAGGAGCGGGAGGTTATAATATGGTGGTGGCAGAGGGAGAGATGGGGATATGATGGATCCTGCTACTCAAGAGGTCGGTGGTTCGATGGGACTGGAGAAACAAGGATGACTAATCCAATCTACTACTTATGGAATTGTGTCTTTTATAGAGATAGCTAGTTTTCTAGATTTTGACTTGCTCTATGCTAGCTCATTTTTTATCTATGCCATCCCTTGTGTCTTAGAAAATTTGGTGTGCTACTTGGTTGATTAAATCGAGAAGAAGAAATGTTGAATCTGAATTTATTCTCTATTAAAAAACAAACAATCCAAAACCCTAAACTAAAACCTGAACCCTAAACCTAAAACCTAAACCTAAACCCTAAACCCTAAAAACCCTAAACCCTAAATCCTAAACCCTAAACCCTAAAACCCTAAACCCTAAACCCTAAACCCTAAACCCAAACCTTAAACCCTCAACTAAACCAAAACCAAAAACCCTAAATCATAAACCCTAAAAATTGAGAAACCTAAATATAAACTAAATAAAACCTAAAAAAAATAAATAAAAAAACCAAAACCAAAATAAAATAAAAACATAAAATAAAATAAAACCTTATCTAAAACCTAAAGCTAAACCTAAAAAGAAATAAAATAAAAAAATAAAAATAAAACTAAAATAAAATAAATAAAAACCTAAACTAAACTAAAAAATAAAAAACCTAAATAAAATAAAAACTAAACCTAAATAAAATAAAATAAAGCTAAAATAAAATAAATTAAATTAAATAAAAACCTAAACCTAAAAAATAAACCTGAAAATAAATAAAACATAAACCCTAAACCCTAAACTAAAAGAAACCTAAACCTAAAATAAAAATAAAATAAACTAAAACTTAAACATAAACTAAAATAAACTAAACTAAAATAAATAAAACCTAAACCTAAACCCTAAATAAAATAAAATAAATTAAAAATAAACCTAAACCTAAACTAAAAAATAAAACCTAAAAATAAATCTAAAACCTAAACCTAAAAAAATAAAATAAAAACTTAAACTTAAACCTAAATATAAAAATAAAACCTAAACATGAAAAATAAAATAAAATAAAACTACACTAAAAAAATAAACCTAAACCTAAACCTAAAAAATAAACTAAAATAAAAAGCCTAAACTAAAATAAATAAACCTAAATTAAATAAACTAAACTAAAAAAAATATGCCTAAATAAAATAAAAAATATAATAAATTAAAATAAATAAAAAATAAACTAAATAAACCTACGACTTTACTTAAATAAAAAAAACAACTTATCCCTAAACTCGAAACCCTAAACCGTGAACCCTAAACCTTCAACAACCTAAAACCCTAAAATTAACGTTAAACCCTAAACCCTGAACCCTATACCTACAACCATAAACCCTAAACCCTAAACCCTAAAACCTACAAACTACAACCTACAAGCCTAAACCCTAAACCTAAACAAACCCTAAAACCATAAATAAAACCAAAAAAACCTAAACATAAACTAAATAGAACCTAAAAATAAATAAATAAAATAAAACATAAAAAAAATAAAATAAAATAAAATAGAAACCTAAACTAAAACCTATACTTAAACCAAAACCTAAACCCAAACCAAAATGTAAAAATAAAATAAAATAAAAAATAAAAACTAAACTAAACTAAAATAAATAAAAACCTAAACTAAACTAAAAAATTTAAAAAAAAAACCTGAAAATATAAAACCTAAATAAAATAAAAATGAAATAAACATAAAATAAAATAAAATAAAAACAAAATGAAATCCTAAACCTAAAAAATAAACCTAAAAAGTTAAACCAAAAAATAAATAAAAAATAAAACTTAAACCCTAAACTAAAAAAATGTAAACCTAAAAAAAGAAAATAAATTAAACATAAACCTAAATAAAAATAGACTAAAATAAACTAAATAAAATCTAAACCTAAACCTAAAATAAACTAAACCTAAACCCTAAACTAAATAAAATAAAATAAAATAAACTAAAAAATCCTAAACCTAAACTAAAAAATAAAACCTAAAAATAAACCTAAAATAAAACCTAAAACCTAACCCTAAAAAAAAAAATAAACCTAAACCTAAACCTTAAAAAAAACTAAATTAAAAAATAAACCTAAACCTAAACCTAAAAAAGAAACTAAAATAAAAAACATAAATTAAAATAAATAAACCTAAAATAAATAACTAAACTAAATAAAAATAGAAATAAACATAAATAAAAATAAAATAAAATTAAATAAATAGGCTAAATAAACGAACTAAACTGAAAAAACCTAAACCTTCCTATTTACTTAATTGAAAATAAATTAAAAAAAGAAAAATCAAAGAAAAAAATAAAGAAAACCCTAACCTTGAACCCTAAACCCTAAAACTAACCATAATCTCTAAACACTGAACCTTAAACTTAGAACCCTAAACCCTGAACCTTAAACTTACAACCCTAAACCCTAAACCTTAAACCTTAAAACCCTAAACCCTAAACCCTAAACCCTAAACCTAAACACAAAACCCTAAAACCTACAACCCTAACCCCTAAACCCTAAACCCTAAACTCTAAAAACCTAAACCTAAACTAAATAAAACCTAAAAATGAAATAAATAAAAAAACATAAACCTAAATAAAATAAAATAAAATAAATAAAATAAAAGATTAAACTAGAACCTAAACCTAAACCTAAACCTAAATATAAAATAAAATAAAAAATAAAAATTAAACTAAAATAACATAAATAAAAACCCAAACTAAACTAAATAAAATAAAATAAACCTAAAAATAAAAAGCTAAATAAAATAAAACTAAAATAAAATAAAAATAAAATAAAATAAAATAAAAACTAAATAAAAACCTAAACCTAAAACTAAACATAAAAATAAATAAAAAATAAACCTAAACCCTAAACTAAAAAAATAACCTAAACCTAAAATAAATAAAATAAAATAAACCTAAACCTAAACTCAAATAAACTAAACTAAAATAAAAAATCTAAACCTAAACCTAAAATAAACTAAACCTAAACCCTAAACTAAATAAAATAAAATAAACTAAAAATAAAACTAAACTTAAAGTAAAAAATAAAACCTAAAAATAAACCTAAAGTAAAAACCTAAAACCTAAACAAAAAATAAAATAAAATGAAAACCTAAACTTAAAATTTAAAAATAAAACCTAAACATAAAAAATAAAACAAAAATAAAACTAAACTAAAATATCAACATAAACCTAAACCTAAACCTAAAAAATAAACCAAAAAAAAACCTAAAAAATAAATAAAACTAAAATAAATAAATTAAACTAAACAAAAATAAAAAATTATCCTAAATAAAAATAAAGAAATAAAAAAAAACTAAAATAATTGAAAAGTGAACTAAATAAACCTAAATCTAACGGTTTACTTAATTTTTTTTTATAAAAGACCAATAAACCCTAAACCATAAACCCTAAGTACTAAACCCGAAACCCTAAACCCTAAAACTAACCCTAAACCTACAACCCTAAAACTATAAGCTTAAACCCTAAACCCTAAATCCTAAACCCTAAACTAACCCTAAACCTTAAAACCTAAACCGTAAACCTTGACCCTAAATCTTAAACCTTTAAACCCTAAACCCTAAACCCTAAAAACACCCTAAACCCCAAACCCTAAACTAACCCTAAACCCCAAACCTAAACCTAACCCAAATCAAAACCCAAACCCTAAATCCCACCCTAAACCCTAATCCTAAACCCTAAAAGCATAAACCCAAAATGTTGGTGGGACTGAGGTGTGGATGGGAGGTGGTGGGTGGCAGGCATGGAGGCGAGGAATGATAGAGGTTACAACCATGGTGGTGGAAGGGGAGATGGGGAGATGATGGGATCCCATAACTCAAGAGGCCAGGTGGTTCGATGGGAACTGAGAAATCAAGAATGACCGATCTGACTGCCGCTATGGAACTGTCTTTACAGAAGATGTCTATTATCTAGGCTTTTGATTTACTGCATTTCATTTTTTATTTATGTCATCGCTTGTGTCTTAGAAAACTTAGTGTGTTACTTGGTTGATGAAATCAAAAAGAAGAAATGTTGAATTTGAATTTGTTCACTATTAAGAAAAAAAAAATAAAACCTTAAACCCTAAACTAAAACCATAACCCTAGACCTTAAACTTAAACCCAAAACCCTAAAACCCTAAACCCTAAACCCTAAACCCTAAAATCCTAAACCATAAACCCTAAACCCTAAACCCTAAACCCTAAACCCTAAACCCTAAACCCTAAACTACAAACCCTAAGCCCTAAACCCTCAACTAAACCTAAACCCTAAACCCTAAAAAGCTAAAAACCTAAACCTAAACTAAATAAAACCTAAAAATAAAATAAATAAATAAACCTAAACTAAAATAAAATAATAAAATAAAATATAATGAAAACCTAAACTAAAACCTGAACCTAAACCTAAACCTAAACCTAAAAGAAAATAAATAAAGAAAACTAAACTAAAATAAAATAAAAAAACCTAAACTAAACTAAAAAATATAAAAACCTAAATAAAATAGAAACTAAACCTAAAATAAAAATAAAATAATCCTAAAATAAAATAAAATAAAAACTAAATGAAAACCTAAACCTAAAAATAAATAAAAAAAAACTTAAACCCTAAACTTTAAAAAAAAAACCTAAAATAAAAATAAAATAAACCTAAACTTAAGCCTAAACTAAAATAAACTAAACTAAAATAAATAAAACCTAAACCTAAACCCTAAATAAAATATAATAAACTAAAATAAACCTAAAAAACTAAAAAAAAATAAAGCCTAAGAATAAACCAATAATAAAAACCTAAACCCTAAACCTAAAAAATAAAAATAAAAACCTAATCCTAAACGTAAAAATAAAAAATAAAACCTAAACATGAAAAATAAAATAAAAATCAAACTAAACTAAAAAATAGACCTAAACATAGCCCTAAAAAAACTAAAATAAAAAAATCTTAACTAAAATAAATAAACCTAAAATAAAATAAAAATAAGACTAAATAAAATAAATAAACTAAAATAAATAAAAAATAAACTAAATAAACCTAAACCTATGACTTTACTTAGTTTTTTTTTAAAAAAACCCTAACCCTAAACCCTAGACCCTAAATATTAAAAGCCTAAACCATAAACCCTAAACCCTAAAGCCTAAACCCTAAGCACTAAACACTAAAACCCTAAACCCTAAACCGTAAACCATAAAACCCACAAACGTAAACCCTAAAATCTAAAAAACATAAAAAACTAAACCTAAACTAAATAAAACATAAAATATAAAAAATAAAAACCTAAACCTAAATAAAATATAATAATAAAATAAAATAAAAACCTAAACCTAAAACTAAACCTAAACCCAAACCTAAACGTAAAAAATAACATAAAAATATAAATAATAACTAAACTAAAATAAAAAATAAAACCTAAACTAAACTAAAAATAAAATAAACATAAAATGAAAAATAAAATAAAATAAAAACTAAACTTAACATCAAAATAAAATAAACCTAAAATAAAATAAAATAAAAACTAAATAAAAACCTAAACCTAAAAAATAAACCTAAAAATAAAATAAAAAAATCAATCAAAAATAAAGCCTAAAACCTAAACTAAAAAAAGCGTAGACCTAAAATAAAAAAAATAAAATAAACCTAAACCTAAACTAAAATATATAAAACCTAAATTTAAACCTAAAATAAACTATACCTAAACCCTAAACTAAATAAAATAAAATAAACTAAAAATAAACTAAACCTAAACTAAATAATAAAACCTAAAAATAAACCTAAAATAAAACCTAAAACCTAAAAAAAAAAATATAATAACATAAACCTAAACCAAAAAAATAAAAAATAAAACCTAAACCTTAAAAAATAAAATAAAATAAAATAAACTAAAAAAATAAGAATAAACCTAAACCTAAACCTAAAAAATAAACTAAAATAAAAAATCAAATTAAAATAAATAAACATAAAATAAATAAACTAAACTAAATAAAAATAAAAAATAAACCTAACTAAAAATGAAATAAACTAAAAAAATAAAAAATAAATGAAATAAACTAAATAAACCTAAACCTACCAGTTTACTTAATTAAAAAAAAACCCTAAGCCCTAAAAAACCCTAAACCCTCAAAACCCTAAACTCTAACCCTATGCCCTAAATTAATCATAAACCCTAAAGCCTATACAATTAACCTTAAACCCTAAACCCTAAACCCTAGACCCAAACCCTAAACCCAAATCCCTAAAACCCCAAACCCTAAAACCCTAAACACTAAACCCTAACCCTAAACCCCTAAACCTAAACCTAACCCTAAACCCTAAAAGCATAAACCCTAAAACCCTAAACCCTAAACTCTAAACCCTAAACCCTAACCCTAAACCCAAACCCTAAACCTAAACCTAAAGTAATTAAATAAATTAATAAATAAACCTAAACCCTAAATTTGAATAAACCTAAACCTTAAGAATGGGTAGAACTTTGACGACAGAACATCACCAACTGTGCTCGCTAGATCCGTGGAGGGAGAAGGTGGAGGCAAAGAAGCTATCGGTGGTGGGGACTGGATGCCGTGGATTTGGAGGTGGTGGTTATGGGGTGGAGGGAGAAACAGGTTACTATGGTGGTGGTGGAGGGAGAGAGATGTGGATATGATGGTGGATCCCGCTACTGAGAGGCTGTGGTGGTCATGGGAAGAGAAAAATCAAGAACAACATCCGATCACCTTATGAAACTGTGTTTTACAGAGATCTAGCTATCTAAGCTTTTGATTTGCTGTGGCTGCTCATTTTTATCAATGTCATCGCCAGGTCTTAGAAAACTTGGTGTTTTGCTTGATGAAATCAAAAGAAGAAATGATGAATATGAATTTGTCTA